>JAWNMD010000256.1:0-340947 GCA_035044365.1 Drosophila neotestacea
AAATGGACACAACCAAGCTAAATGAGTACAAAATCTGAACTGGTCTTTATTCTTAAAATCCTAGTCTTACGTAACTAACATGAAAATCTTAATTTCTAAGTCGCTTCCAGTCATTGGAAGGACGCCTGACATCTGCTGCATACATGTCTATTTACCTTTCCAGCCGTTCCTATAATTTACATCAGTGACCCTTTTTTAGGTTTCAAGTGCATATTTAGGTTACAAGTACATTTTTGGGTTACAAGTGCATTTTAGTGTTACATTTTTATTTATACATTTGCTTAGATCAAATTTCATAGTCCTTTCACTCTTTCGGTGTGTTTTCGGGACATAGTCAATGACTGCCAGATGTTCATGCTTGAACATTCTGCCAGGGGCCTAAACAGGTTATGGCCGTTAATGTCTTTTTTGACGTGCTTATATCATAACATTTAATATCTTAACATTTTATATTGGGCTTGGAAAGGCTATAGCTTGTAATCTTCTTCTTACTACTATTCTTCTTATTGTATATATAATTAATATCAATATTATAATTAGACCAATACCGAGGGACAAGTGCCCAGATCTATGATGGAACTTAAGTTCTTTTAATTCTTTAAATTTATTTTAACTTAATTTTAAATTGGTCTATTTCGGCTGTATGATTTATATATATGTTAAGAAAACAGTTTCATGCGCTTTTGAATGAATGTTATGGCTTGCTATTAATATATATATGTGCAATATGCGTTAATAGTCAATATACCCTGTTCTGCATCAATTATATCAAACATCATATGATATAATGAGCCTATAAATTGAGAGTTTCACGCTTCATTCTTGGGGATGTGTGTGCTATAAATAACTTATTGTTATTATTAAACTTGTACTCCTTTCTAGCAAAGCAAAATATGTGTCCATATCATAAAAAACACAACTAAATCCCAAGAAGACTTTATAATTTATATTTCATTCGGATCTAAATTTATTGAAGCTGTACTGTTAATGCTTTCGATTACCCATTTGACCATTGGCTAAACAGCACCAGCACAGCTAACATAACTCCTGGTTTTGGAGGTCTGAAAAGCGTGAATTTCTTTTCTGATTTATTAATCAGTGGACATATTTTATTAACTAGTCGTGTAACCAAACCTTTTTGAACTCTAATTTTCGCTACTCTCACTTTTTCATCTTTACCTTTATGAACCTCCTCAATTTTTCCCAGAGGCCATCTTGCTGGGTAGCAGTTCTCAGATTTTATTAAGACTATCTGCCCTTCCTCGATATTTTGAGATTCTCTTTTCCACTTATTTCTTTGCTGTAAAGTGTGCAGATAATCTTCTTTCCATTTAACCCAAAACTCTCTTTTTAGCTTTTGAATTAATTTCCACCTGTCCAAATTCCCGATTCTTTCATCTGTTATGGACTCAACAACCTCTAAGTTTGGTCTACCAATTAAAAAATGACCCGGAGTTAATACTTCCTTATCATCAATATCGCTACCAGTCGTATAAAGAGGTCGTGAATTTAATACTCCCTCAATTTGACATAAAAGGGTTGACAGTTCTTCAAATATCAGAATGCTGTCCCCAATTATCCTTTTTAGATGATATTTCATCGATTTTACCCCAGCTTCCCAGATACCTCCGAAGTGAGGTCCTGCCGGGGGAATAAAACGCCACTCAATCCCATCTCTCTCTAAAGTCGGCGCGATTTCTACGTTGTCTCTGAGGGCCTTTTGGTATTCTACGTCTAGTTTTCTTGAGGTTTCTGTAACATGATTTTCGCAGATTTCTGCCTCTTCATTTTCATTGTCCTCGTCTGTTTCGTCCTCGGCTTCTTTTCCCTCGTCTTCTATTTCCTTGTCTTCTTGGCCCTCGACATCTATTTCTTCGTCTTCTTGGCCCTCGACATCTATTTCCTCGTCTTCTTGGCCGTCGATATCTATTTCATCGTCTTCTTGGACCTCATCTTCTTGGCCCTCGACATCTTTTTCCTCGTCTTCTTGGGCCTCATCTTCTTGGCCCTCGACATCTAATTCATCGCCTTCTTGGACTTCATTTTCTTGGCCCTCGACATCTATTTCTTCGTCTTCTTGGGCCTCATCTTCTATATACTCGTCTCCTTTTATTTTGGCTTCTAATCTTTTTCTTAATTTCGTAACGTCCCATGCTATATCCATGAAGTCATCATTGCAAAAGATTTTATCTTGATCATTCGCGCCTATTTCATCGATTATCTTATGCCAAAGAAATACTACTTTATTTTTCCTGATGATGCACTCATCAATACCGGCAGTAGCTAATCGTTCAATTGTTTCATCCAGAAACCTTTGAAGATGTTTTAATCTTTCATTAATTAATTCTGCGGGTGTACGATTATCATCGTATATACCAAATCGAAGCCGACCATTTTTATAGTAACAACCAAATGTTTTCTTTGTCCATTCTTTTGTAGACTTTTCTAACATAGGGATTGAATCTCTGGAAAGTATTCCAGCTTCAATCTCCTTTAGTTCTTTAACTAATAACATTTTTTTTTTTAAATGCTACTTATTTGTATCTTAATCGATCACTTATCTCGATCTCCTCCTTGACGCTTTGATGCTGCTGTTGGTGTTGCTGCTGTTGTTGGTGGTGGTTGCCGCTGTACAGCTACTCTCTCCCTCTCTGGCTTCTGGTCTTGGCGTCGCCTCAGTTTTCCAGTACTTCTTCTCCGATTGCTGTCAATCTTTTTGGTGCCGCTTTTAAAAATTGTAGCACACTCACTTTCTGATGTAAGCCTCAGAAACGCTGTATATATTTCCCGATGTCTGCCTCGGAAACGCAACTAACACTTTCACTAATTTGTGTTTTGGTTAGATTTTAAAATATTATACCCTGACTCTTACCACTGATGGGGGAGAACAAGGGTTTTTTATTTTTGCAATCCAGCTTCTTTAGCCTGGATGCTACTTTATGACTCTGTGTCTCTTACCACTGATGGGGGAAAACAACAGAGTTTAAAAGAAATTTTAGCAACCTTTAGCTACAACTTCGTAGACTTTAAGGTGCTGGTATATAACTTCTGTGTCTCTTACCACTGATGGGGGAAAACAACAGAGTTTTTTAAAAATTTAGCAACCTTTAGCTACAACTCCGTAGACTTTAAGGTGCTGGTTTATTATTTCTGTGTTTCTTACCACTGGTGGGGGAAAACAACAGAATGCTCGAAGGACCAAATGAAATGGACACAACCAAGCTAAATGAGTACAAAATCTGAACTGGTCTTTATTCTTAAAATCCTAGTCTTACGTAACTAACATGAAAATCTTAATTTCTAAGTCGCTTCCAGTCATTGGAAGGACGCCTGACATCTGCTGCATACATGTCTATTTACCTTTCCAGCCGTTCCTATAATTTACATCAGTGACCCTTTTTTAGGTTTCAAGTGCATATTTAGGTTACAAGTACATTTTTGGGTTACAAGTGCATTTTAGTGTTACATTTTTATTTATACATTTGCTTAGATCAAATTTCATAGTCCTTTCACTCTTTCGGTGTGTTTTCGGGACATAGTCAATGACTGCCAGATGTTCATGCTTGAACAAGGAGTATTAAATATGTACACATAATTTACTACATACTTGGGCTCTTCATATTCCTTAAATATTGATCTTCTCTAAGTATTATAATGTCCTTTATCAATGAGTACAAAGTATTTATACATATAACTATAGAATACTAGCACTTACTCTTATATACAAACATTAGTATTCACTTGTCATTGTATAATTTGAAGATTAAGTTTAAGAAAGCTCTCAAAACAGATACGAATTTTCTTTTTAATAAATATACTCTGCCAAACAATGAATAAACTCTACAATTCGTAACTACTTTATGCTTACTCTCCAGTTTTTTAGCCATCAGCCTAAATATAATCGCAGAGTTATCAGATATTCCATTAACCTATATACTAAAGTTAAACTTTTCTATAACTTATACTTTTACTTCTCTAATAAGTATGATCACTTATCACTTAGTAAGTACATTAAAAATTTGATAAATTCTTCCAATTATTGTTTATTCCCACCATGCACCTTGATCAAGCAATCCAAAAACAATATAAAAATCAAAATTTTTACTAGCCAAACTTTCTAAATCGAGCAAATTAGTCTAGTGGGGCAATAATTCACTCTTACTATTATAATCAGCAACTACATAAATACCTAAACATAATTCAATGATTAAGGGAGCAATAAACTGATAACGTAACTTGGCTTACAATCAGTTTATCGTTTTTAGATCATGTGCTTGGTCAATGAAAATTAAAAAAGATATGGAAAATTGTGTTGCAGTGTCAAGTATCAATGTGAAACTGGGTCAGTCAATGAGTCAAAGATTCAAAAATAATATATTATGTGCTGGAAAGTAAATTTATAACTCAAGCACTACAAATATGCAGCCGGAATTATAAATATTTAATCCAAACCTATTGACTTTATCGATAAGCTGGGATTGTATTTTTGTTAGTTTATTGTTTTTATTATTACGCAAAATATCAACTGGTGCGACAAGTCTCGATCTTGATGGACTAATCGGTCAAAGCGGGAAAAAGTGCAGAAACTAGTTTCACTTTGTTTGCTTTTGCCTTTTGGCAAACTCTATTTTCGAGCAGAGGCGAGAGAGAGAATAAGCGGGGGGTTGTAGACTAGGGGGGCTTGTGGGCTCGTCGATAGCACACCCACTTTTTTGGTTAGGTAATGACGTCGTAGACGTTGTAAGCTAACGGTTGTTTAACTACTCTACTGGAAGCAACATTTGGAATGGCAGCGACAGCGACGTCAACAGCATTTGCCAAATATATTTCTACATACATTTGTATGCAAGTTTTTTATTTTGTTTTTCAAATGCATATGTTGGTCAGCTTGACCTTGAGCCAGACATGTGTGTGTGTGTGTGTGCGCGGTGAACTTGCAATTGTAATGACATTGAAAGAGCTGACGTTGATGCGTTTTACATACAAACATAAATACAAGCACACATAGATACAACAGGCATTGTTTTGGCTTTTATTGCGCAATCATGTGGAAAGTTTGTCAGACATGGAAACCGGCTTTTCACAAATGTGGATCAGACCAGAGTCTGATCAGACTCTGACTGCCGCAGGACAATCGATAAGGATTGCTTACTGAACTGGTTACAGCTCTAATGATAATGTAATGTTTACAGTGTTGCCATTATAGATATTAACATAAGTATCTAGATTTCTCAATTTTGTAATGGCAAAAGCTATAAAATTTGAGGAAATGCTATAAGCCAGAAAGTACTTAACTTGACTACTTTGTCATAAGAGACCTTAAATTCTCTGCAGATTTCTTATATTGGGTTAACAATATAAGTATAATTAAGATATTCTCATATTTTACTGAGGGAAATAATTAGCAGTAAAATTTAATTTTTAAAGTTGCAGTTTTCTGGAAATAGCCATTTGGGTAATTCAAATTTTAAGTGTTAAATATTTATCTGAAATGCTTAGAAAATTACAGACACAAGATTAAAGAGTGTGGAATGTGTTATTTCAATTTTAAATTTACAGTATTTTCTGACATTTTTTCTTTTTAGCTATTTCTAGATACTTTTTTTTAATGGAATTATCTAAATTACCCGAAGCAATTCAGGCAACACTTTATAAATTAACAGCCATTCATTGCTTACATTGTTATTGTTGCTTCACATAGATAAGTTGTCTGTTCTAAAATTACAGCACATTGAACTCATGTGATATCTTGTTAATAAGCAAAATACTCAATGTGAACAAATTTAAAGATTAGAGTTTCCGAGACGTCGACATTAATAGTGAGTAAACAAAGCTTATAATTGGGTCAGTTTTTCTAATAGATAAGTACGGACATAACTGTGACTCTGCCTAATACTGGACTATAGTAAATGTATCAATTGGTAAGTAACATGCCTATTGATAGATTACGCCACAAGCCAAGGCCTTTTGCACAAAAATTGCGCTCTAATGGGCCAGACAGATATATATATTTACTATACTATAGTATGTACATATGTATGTACATATATCGAGTTGTACAACTTGTCGATCGATTCGCGTTTCATTTTGTCTATAAGTTCGGTAAGCGGCTTTGGTGCACGCCCTGTTTGGAATTCCAAACTCACTGCTTTAAAGTAAGGCGTAGTAAATTGTTAAACAAAAGAAAACAACAGCAACAACTATAACAATAAATTAACCATCTTGAGGGCAAATTGCACATAGTCCAAAATGTTGAAAAGTGAGAGTGAAGCGCGATATTATTAACAATATTAATTTAAACTGCCCAAAAAAAATAAATGCGAAGAAACAACAGGTTTGTTATTTCAAAAGATAAGTCAATTTTCGAAATGTTTTAACGGTTCATTGAACTGATTATTGATATGTGTATTGAGAATGTAACTCTGACTTTACAAATCGGTATTCAAAACAATTACTTTCAGAAGAGCGTACAATAAATGAAATGCTTAGCATACATAATAAAGACAACAATCTGAAAGTTCAAAATAAAAGAAAAAGTCGTTGAAACCGGCGTTAGTTTAACACCGTCAAATTGTAATACTCTTTGTTTTATACAATTGCTAAGCGAAAACAATATAATTTAACGGAAACTCACTACAAATAAAAGATAAAGCAATGCATATATAAATATAATTTAAAAAATAAGTTGTATTATTAAATAAATTATTTTTTATAACTGCGACTTCTTGATCAAATGCACAGTCTATCTGTGCTAGTGACAAAGCATCACAATCAATATTTAGATTTAAACTAAATTTATGAAATTAACTGAATTTTATTTCTTGACAAACAAAATTAGTTAAACTTTTTGTTTTATCTTTTTGTTAATATCATTATAATCATCATCAATATTCATTTATTTAATTGTGTCTCAATATTACAAGTTACAACAATTAAAACTTGTTATTTCTTGACAATAAAATATGTTTTTGAAACTACTTCAAAATTGGTTACAATAGGAGTAGGACTAGACTTTAATATTATTAAGTCTAAAGTTAATTCGCAACCGGTACGCACAGCTCTATCCAGTTCTGTTCATACATACATATACATATATATGTATGTGACCTTCGTCTATAAACTGATAATCATAAAAGGCAGAAACCCGGACAAAAGCTCAATTACAAACCGCTACCAAGAAAACAGTGAATGAACGCACAAATATATGCGCATATCTTGTGTATATATAGCTTTTTAATCATTGTAATTACAGTTATTGGTTTTGTTGTTATAAACAGACGAGAAAAGACAGAAAGTATTCTAAATTGAAATTGTGTGGGCGTTGTCTGCATATCAGAAACAAATATTTTCCCAGTAATGAATGAGTTAACCAATGAATTGACCTTTGACAAAGTGGAGTTAACTAACAATGGGGTCATTAATTGAATATAAGTAAGACTTCAATTGCATTAATCAGAGTAATTTATAGTTGTGTTCATACACAAATGATAAGCATAAAAATAGTAATAAATAGTTGTTATCAGCATAGTGCAAATATTATTACAAACATTAAAGTTGCCTTAGAACAAGTCGTAAACGTAATAGACACACACATACACATGAAGAAGGGAAAGTAGTGTAGTTACAAATCAGTATAATTTACTCAATTGTTAATTGAATCTTGTATTTTTCTTTGTTCAAAAGAAGAATAAACCAACACACACACTCATACACATGTAATGTGTATGTATGTGTGGGTGTGTCTTTGTGTAAGTGAAATGTAGAGGGGGCAATCGACAAGCGACAATAACGAATATACGTATGCCAAGGCTACTACGACGTCTATTGGCAAGGACAAGGACGAAAATAGCCAGCCCTATGGAAGGACAAGGGATGTCAACAACGCCCACACATACACACCTACACACACACACAGACGTTCTTCCGGACGAACACTTAAGTTCCAATTGGAAGACGCGCGTACTCACCTCAATATTACACATTGTTTGAAATGCAGTGAAAACAAACATGAATCCAAAGCCCAATATTATTATCATTACGAATTTCATCTCCATTTTGTTTTAGTATTTGTTCTCGTTGTTTATGTAAATTGATAAGTTCGTTAATTATTTATCTGTGCATATTTAGATGCGATGCATTCGACGTCACAAACGAATGTTGTTTATATAGACGGACAGTCAGTTAGTTGTTGATAATGCCAAGCGCGGTATAAATCACAATAACAGGTTTGCAATATATTTTGTTCTTTAAAAAATACTTGTCAAAACAATAAAACCGAATTTAAAAGCAACTTTACGCAAAAATTAAAACCGAAACAACGAAATGCTTGGGCGACAGGTTGATGCGAATGCTACGGAGGTTTGTTTGAGAATGGATTGGAAACACGATATATAGACGACGTTGTTCCAAATGTGACCAGTGGCGGCGCTTTGTAGTTCCCAATGTGCCCAGTGGCAGCGCTAACACAACAAATTTGCGACAAAATATTGCATTACCTAAATTTTTTTTTTACCCAACAAAATGATTTTGTTTCAACAAAATAAGTTAATTCGAAATTAGACAAAATTAATCAAATTATTTTCAAAACATGGTTCGATTTTCTAGATACACTGGGGGCCAAGTTCCGTTCATAGCCCTTTTTAAATCAGTTACCATCGAATCCGTGAGCACACCGCTTTTCGTCACTACTTTCTGAAATTCACTCGTAAGTGCCTCACTTTTGCAGTGCTGCCAACTTACTCTCAGTTTTGTATACTTATGACACTAAACCATAGGTGGCGCTTCACAAACACTAAACAAAGAATTAAAATTATCCCTTTTATTTTTTAATCTTATTTTATTTAAAAATGGATAAATTAAAATAAATTGCTTGGTTAAAAAAAAATTTCAAGGTCATTTTAAATGCGCCTTGTTTGCCGATTTTAGCTCGCATTTTCGAATTGGAAATATTTACAGTACTGCATATTAGCGCGCATTTATTCGAATTAACGAAAGATAAACAATGGTGATTTAATTTAATTGAGAAGTGGACGCTCCTGTCCACTTTTCGCTTTCTGCCCAGAGAAACTTTGCAGTTTCCTCGTCGGCAGCAGCATTAACCACTCTCTTCGGCTTGCAATCGCTAAAGTATAATCCCGTTACCTGATCCAAATCAGGATCGAGTGCTGCAAACAAACTAGTTTGGGCGCCATTTCTTGGTGACTTTACAAATGGCAAAATCAGTGGCTTGACAAGGCGCCTGAAATAAGATTAATTTTAAGATATTTTAAGCACATAAAACGCATAGTTTATGCTTACTTTCCAAAACTAGTGTTAATAAATTTCCAGTTTCTGAAAAGCTCCGTATTAACAACACCAGGATGCAGAGCATTTGCCGTTACGCCAGTTCCTGCCAAGCGTGCCGCCAACTCCCGTGTAAATAATATATTGGCCAATTTGCTCTGACTATAAGCTCCGACTTCACTATAAGAATTTTCGCTATTCAAATCCATTTTGTTGATCCTGCCAACAGTATGCGCTATGCTGGATAAATTGATAATGCGACTGGGTGCAGATTTCTAAACAAAGAATTACTAAGATAGTTTAAATTTGATTGTTTTTATCTCAAATTTACCATTAGAAGATCAATCAACAGAATGGTAAGTAGAAATGGCCCCATATGATTAACTCCCAGCTGCCATTCGAAACCGTCCTTTGTGAGCTTGCGGGGACCCAGCATTACTCCGGCATTATTGATAAGAATGTGCAACCGATTTTGTTCCCGTTTAAAGCTAGATGTATAGAAAATTAAAAACTTCTAAAAATAATATTAGTTATTATTAAATTATACTCACTTTTCGACAAATTTGCGAACAGAATCAAGAGACGCCAAGTCGAGCTCAAGAAAAAAAATATTTTGGTTTTTTGTTTCCTCTATTATTTCCCGTCTTGCCTCCTCGGCTTTATTTCTATCCCGACAGGCCATATAAACAGTGGCTCCACGTCGCGCCAGCTCCAAGACAGTCTCCTTACCAATTCCCGTATTGGAACCCGTCACAATTATCACCTTGCCTGTTTCATCTGTTTGCAACCTAAATTGACCAGCCCTACAAATAACAAATATATTTTAAATTTAATTAAAGTAAGCAACTAAATAACAAACCTGAAGCACATTCTGTTCCGTTTATTAAAGAGCTTGACTTAAACTGGCTTTAACAACGACTGCGTCGTAGAAAAGTTCTAAGTTTCTTTTATAATTTTTCCGCAGGTGCTATTAAATACCTTGGCATAGTGCCGTCTCACAATGTAAGCCCCATTAACGTACATTATATGATTAACCAGTTAAGTGAGAAAATAACAAACAAATGCTCTACAGATCGAATGTTAAATACCCTATTGTTTAATATTATTACATTTCATTTTAGCATGTCACTATTTTAATGTTTTTTGAGAGGCAATTGTTTAAAATAATTAAAAGCTCTTTAAAATATGCACTTAACATATTATTTCTATATCGATTATTATGTTTTTTTAAAAGCTTTCAACAAAGTTGATATTGATAAATATTTAACGAATTTCAATTTATTTATGAGATGTACCGCTTTCCACCGACATTGCAGCTGGTTATCTGAATACCCTGTAGAATTGAATAAAAATTGAGCTGGAGTTTTTCAAGTTAATAAAAGTAATTTCAGAACACATACCGTTGTTGCTAAATCTCCGAGAGTCGGGCGGTGAATAGTTTTTATTTCCCATTAATTTTTTTTTAGTCGGTCATGTATACCTGCCATGATTTAATTTCTTGATTGAAGAGACCTTTATCCCTAGTGACTTCAGGGTCGAGTGTCTTTGTGGGCCGTAGCATGGGTGGGTGGATATAACGTTTGATCTGGAACATCCAGTTTGAAAATTACCAAATGTATCTGCGAACCTGCTTGAAACAGAAGTGCATCTATTGTCCAGTAAAAATTTTACATATAATTTATTGCAATAATTATAATTATTAATAACATAACTTCATTAACATTTTTTTCTGTAGCTTTTCTTCCATTTGATCGGGGAGATCATCGTCAGAGGATACGAAATGTTGATCCATTTATAACTCGGAAGGACCATTTTTAGAGGATACAACAGATTGAACCATTTTTGGATCGGGGAAACAACCTTTTCAAACTAAAAGCTTCCCCTTTTTTTGGGCATACAGTCGAATAGTCAGCCTTTGCATTGGCTTGCAAACTTTTCTGCTCTTGACCCCACGTACTTAGTTCCTAGTACATATTGATAATTTAAGCTTGGAATGGAATGTAGCCATATATCATACTTACCTCTATTGGTTTTACCTCACTTTTGCACCGACCAACGGGTCCCATGGCATGTCGAACACCATATTTTGACGACTCTGTAGTGACAATTAATCCTAATTCATTCAGATTCAATAATGAAATGTGTATGTCTTCATCAATATTCGGCCTTGGATTATTATCACGCATGGTATACTTAACCCTTTCGGCAATTTCTGCTTCCGTTACAAATTCTTTTTTATTCTCTTGCAAATGTATCAACGCTTTTAAAACGTGACGATTTACAACTCTTGGTGTTCCGAACTGATCCATTTACAAACAATAATTTAGGTTAAAAAAATATACTGAGTTTACAAGTTTCTTTGTGATATGGTGAGATCGAGCTCTGAAAATGCTTTGAAGCTTTTTAAAATTTTCTAATTGTAATATCGAAATAAAACAATCAGAGTTTACTTGGATTACAAGCTAAAACAAAGAGTTTCTCGATTTTATTTGTAACAATTTTTGCAAACATTTATAGTAGGTGTTAGAAGTTCGCTTACAGTTTGTTTTGTTTTAACATAGTTTTTTTTTATTATTATTATATCGTAAACGTATAATTTATGTATATATAATGATTTATCGTGTTCATTAGTTTTTTTTTGGCTTACAATAATTACTAAAATCTTTCGTAAAAGTGTTGCAGGTATTGTTGTTTTGTAAACTGAAGAATTTTTGTGATAATCGTATATGTTAATTTAACTAAATTTCGTGTTTGTTACTGATTGTGCCGAGCTGGAGGGGGCTGCGAACTTAAAGATTTTCTTCATGAATAGTATAGTATAGTATAGTATCATGGATTTTTGCGTGTGGCGTATATATGGGGATAAATATAAAGATAAAGTTTTAGTCGCCGTCAGACTCGATTTGGTGATACCAAAATAAGGGTACTCTGTACCCCTGGCCATCAAAACGTTGAATAACGGCGGACTGTATGTTTTTCCAAAAAGCAAATATGGAGCGATAAAACATTCCAGAGCTGGTTTAACACAGACGGTACACAGTTATTGATAAACAATAGATATTTATCAACATCATTACTTAAAATTATTTAAAAGGGATTTCTCATTTGCTTTCCTTTTTATCTTTCTTATGTTTCCTGCTGCTTAAAAAACATTTTTTAGCCGGCACGCGTAAAATGGAAATTTACTTTCATTGTGTTCATTCATCTCTTTTTCTTTAGTTTCTCCTTAACCTTTCAATTTTGATTCAATTTCAATGAATATGGGCTAGAATGCGTAGGACGCCATTCATCCATTTATTCGCTCTTCTTGTGTGTAATCAACGCATCGTCAATCTCCTCCTTTGGCTGATCCTTGTCGCCCCAACCCCAGGTGGCATGGGTACCGTCACCAGTGCGCTTCACACGCTTCTTGATAATGTCCGCAGACACTGTTTTCAGATCGTAGGCCAAACCAATTTTGGCGAAGAAATCAATGAAAGCCGTGGTAAAGTTTAGGGAGTATTTGCCAAACTCAGCGGTCTTATAATCCCAAGGGAACACATGATGATAGTTATGCCATCCCTCACCGAAAGCGAGCACTGCAACCGAAACATTCTGAGAAGGACTGATTTCTCTGTAAAAAAGACGGAAGTTAATAATTAAAGTCAAACATTTTCCAAATAATCTAAGAGCTTTCCACTTACTTGTCGTAGGGACGGCCGCCGAATTTGTGAGCCGCGCTGTTCACCAGCCAGGTCACATTAAGGATGAAGCACCAACGGAACATGGTGGCCACAAACCAGGCATTCATCAAAGTCTCATTCCAGAAGTACATGGGTGCCAAGGTGGGCAAAATAAAGCATGCCAGAGGCATCAGAATCATATAGTGTCTACAAAAATTAATAAAAATGTGAGTAATTTCTCTAAAAAAATATATTTAATAGACTATTTACTTCTTTTGGAACATCAGAATGGGATCGGCACGCAGATCAGACAAATCCACACCCTTGCCCTTGGCCTTAACCTCGGGATGCTTCTTGCATAGCAGCCAGCCAATGTGCGAAAAGAAGAAGCCACGGGTCGCATTATGAGGATCGGCATCGGTTTCCGAATACTTGTGATGCACACGATGATCGCGGGCCCAATGGTAGGCAGCATCCTGGAAGGCTATGGTATTGAAGATGACCAGCAGCAAACGCAGTGGCCATTTAGCCTTGTATGAACGATGAGCCCACAGACGATGGGCGCCAGCAGTGATGCCCAGACCAGAGGCAACATAAAGAACGTAAGCTATGGAAAGAAAAACATAAGTTAAGTTTTAAAACGTTAAATACTTAATTTATACATAGTTAAATACGACTAAGACCTTGAGTCTGATTGATTAGAATATTTAAATAATTTAAATAAATAATAATTTAGATAAAGTTTAATACGTTGTTCAATTTATTTTCTTACTACGACTACAATTTTAAAATCATTAAATTTTCATTCAGGAAATATTTCTGCCTTTGTTGAATCATCCGCAGGTTTCGTAAATTTTTCCAAGATTTCATGCTTATCTAGTATGGCATAAGAATTGTTCGATTTGTTAACAGAAAGCATGTTTAATTTGGTCAAGTTACGAAGGGATGACTTGATAGCCTCCTCTAAACGAAGGACAGGCCTTAGATTGCGCATGGAATAGTTGACATAATTCACAATATCTGAGAATTCTGCATGTTTAACATTCTCGGCTTGAGTAATAGATTCAATTGCCTTTAAAACATGTCGATTAACCTTGCGGGGTATTCGGTAATTGTCCATTTAAATTTTTTTAATAAAAATAGTCAATTGTATAAATGTAATTTGTGCGTCTGTATTGAAATATGTATGTTCTAAAAATTTTAAATATTTTACTTCATCGAAATGGTTGCTATGATTGTGTTTGTGACTTGAGTGAAAAAGCACCTCAACTATTACAATTAATATGGTCTATAGGAAAGTCTACATGTGCTGGCTGTATGCCATTTGTCTGCCTCGACGATTCGACATTGCTCAATGTTATCAGTTCCAAATTTGGAATATAAACAACGCTGATAACCTCGCAATTGATATGCATGGCGAACGACAACACTGACTATTACTATGTGCTAAATAGGGTTGCCATCGTGCTTACCTAGGGCAATTGTCTGCCATTTGGCCGAGGTGAAAATCAACCAGGCCCCGTAGAGTGCGGCCAAGTGTAGATATCCAAAGAGTATAATATTACGCCAGACTAATTTTAATTTGCGCCTATCCGCCTTTTTCATGGAACCCACATCCTTGACGAGTCCACCATCAATTGTTTCGGCATCTTGTTCAAAGAGTACACCAGTTGAATCGGCCTGCAATTTAGTCGGATTCTGTTCAGATTCAGCGGCAGCTGTGGCAGCAGCAGAGATCAACGAATCGATCGACTGTCCACCGGCGGTTGCGTTGGGCGGCATTTTAAACCAGCTTCTGTAACCAAATATAAAAAGTAAAAAGACATATTAAAATTTTAAATTAATTGGCAAAGGCAATTAGCTAAGAAAATTTGCTAAGCTGAACTTGACCCCCTTTTGAAGTAAAGTGCAGTCGAAACCGCAACGAGCACCTTTTAAAGTCTTTGTGGTCTCAGTTAAATACATATGTACATACATACGTATGTGAATTAAGTGTTTTGACAAAATAAAAAATTCTATTTTATATTGAAAAAAAAAACCTTTTTTTGAATATTATTTTGTATTCTTTTTATTAAAGTTGCTTATGGCTCTTAGAAAAAGTTAATTGTTTTTAAATACAAAAAAACAAGTGTGTCAAGTTTTCAACAACACTTACTTGACCAACTGTATGTAAGTGTATACATATTTATTTTAACTAGGCACTAAAGTGTTATTATTATTGTTGTCTGCAACACTTTGTGATAATTATTGAGTAGCTGTAGCTTTTGACAAATGGTTGACACTGGCTTTCCGGTGAGAGGCAGGTCGAGAAAATCAATAATTTCTCGCATGTCCTTGTCGAAGGATATTTGCAACCGCCTTTTTTGCGCCGTTATATTGTACACTCACGTATACTAGCAATAATTAAAGTGCCGGCAAGAGAGCAACAACACCAAGTTAACTAGCACAAGCTCATAAAAGAGAGGTTAAACTTCAGTCAGATTTCACACTCTTTACACACATTTGTGTCGGTGTGCACACACTTGCATATTGTGGGTCACTGGGCGCCCGATGTGAAGGCCAAATATTAACCTGTCTGTGTGTGTGCAGGGTCATGGAAAATTCCTATCTAAATCAACTGTGTATACACACACACATGCACACAACAAAACAAACAATTAAGCACTTAAGGCTCTGACAGTTTCTTAATTTGATATTTTTCCGCTAAAGTCAACAATTAACTGCTAAATGCAACGTTGTCACATTTTATTTATGCCCATAAATAACAACTTTAATTTACCTTCTTTACGTCTAACAAGTTTTATATTTAAACTGCTAAGCGAACAACCGGCCACTAGGGCGTCAAGTGTTAAACTGTTTGGTAGACAATTTTGCGCAAAACCAAAAGCTTTCGCTCTTTCGGAAGCTTTAGCAAAGACGAATGATATTCTGCGTCAAGAAGCTTTTGAGGTGTACAGCGGTGCTTCAATACATTTTATATTCTATATATGTTAGTAAGTATGTATATTAATCCTAAATATGCATACATTATTCAGGGTCAGGGTTATAGTTAGCTAGGTAAAAATTAATCGGAGAACACGTCAATAGATAAGCTAATGACTTTGTCGTGGTCTACGTGAATCGATTTGCCGGTTCTCAGCGAGCTCTAAGTCTGACGAAATTTGATCCACCAATTGTAATACAAAGAAAAAAATATTTAATTCCACGTCAGCTTTAATTAGCAAGTAAATATATACATATGTGTGTATTTATCAACTAGTATACATAGCACCCTCACATTCATCAAATGTGTACGTACTAGCATCACAACATTGAAAGGTGAACCATGTGAATACGTGGACAATAAATCATACGATGCCTGCGCCAAAAGCCAAACAAAAGTAGCGGCACTGGAAAGTTCGGAAACTAACCAGAAGAAGCAATCTGGTTAGATTTTGCACACACATACATATGTATGTACGTAAGCGTCTGTGTGTTTGCAATTCACAAGACAACCATTTAACACAACAAAAGCAGACCGTACAGTGGTCCAAACGGTTGATCTAGCGTAATGAAACTACGAATTTTAGAAATAAATAACACTTTTTTTAATAAAATATTTAAATTAAAAGCTCTTTTTATTTAATTAAAATACTATTCATTCCAAATATTATTGTTGTTCACTACCTAAAATAAGGGCATTAAATAAAATTATTACAGTTGAAGACTCTCAAAAATTCTCCGCACATTTTGCGTAGGTTTTAACAACAGTGATTCAAACTTGAAAAGTATGTATTATTTCCTATTGCATCTACAACACAGAAAAAAAGGTGTAGTCTAATTGGAAAAGCTTATTGAACTAGTTAATCTCGTCTGCGATTTACAAGTTGCCCGTACATATAGTATATGAAAACGGTTAAAACACATTAAACTTGGACCACTGTGGATCGCCAAGCAAAGCTCATCTAATATGGCGCACAAGAGAGAGCGCAAGCACTCAAAGAGAAAGAGAGCCATGTGAACTTAACAAACAAACAGCTGTTTATTCTTGTGGCGGGAGACAAAATTCAAAATGTGACAAAAACCGGCATTGTCAGACTCTACCTATGCCGGCGAAATGAATTTCATGATTTTGACCGCGCCACGCATCTGATAAAAGCCATATGCTTTGATATTGAACTTGAAAAAATCTCTAAAGTAGCCCCGTTGGCGACAAAATGCTCTGTGCGTGGGAGAGAGCAAGTATTTGAAGAGAGAGATATGGTGACAAAAGAGAGCGTATCTATTAAGTGTTGTTGGGTTTCAACGTCCGGAAAATCACACTGCAACAGCGTGATAAGTAGAATTTGCTCTCAAGTCGGACGAACTCGCAATTTCGAGTCAACTCGGTCAGTTTCTATTGATGTGTCTTATCTGGCAATTGTGCATAAATTTGCAAAAACTTAATTCAATTAGATTTTTTCAATTAGACACGCAAATGTATCTGGTTCGTGAACTTTTAAACATTGTAAACAGAAAGCGAAAGCTCGTTTACATTTCTTCACAAATTAATTGGTTAATTAGTTAATGATTAATCTATGTACCTATATTCTGTACAATGTTCATATTTAAATCTATTATTCTCAAATATTCATTTTACTATAAGGTAGTACTGAATTGGAAACTTTGTTGTTGCGGTATGTCACTCTTCTAGAATGTAAATGATATGTATAAATTAGTCGTAAATAAATTACTTTGTGAAGAAATGTAAGCGAGCTTTTGCTTTCCGTCTATAATGCTTAAGAGTTCATGAACCAGAATAAATAATGAAGTTTACAAAAAAATTTGCAAATTTCGAAAACAATACAAACTACTCTAATTAAGGGTTCTTGAACTAAACATTCCTATATCCTACATTATTGTTTACATATTAATGAATTTCATTGAGTCTAGTGTAAGAGTGCCAAACGCCCCGAGCTAACTTTAATAGAGGTTCGAATATATCTGAATGTATTTAACCTTCGTCCACATATGAGCCGTGACCGTTAAAGTACAGCCTTCATAAATGTTAGAGCCTGAGTCTAGCTTATAACTGCTATTTAAACATTTATAAGCTTGAATGCTCTTGATGATGATGCTCAAAAAGATGATATTTAGGTTGCGAGAGCAAACGTAATAAAGAGGAAATAAAAGAATTAAATAAAAGAAAAAGCGCAAATAACACATATATTCTCACATCCACAAACACACATGTTTATATATGCTCGTACATTTTTAGAGGTGCTTTTTTTCTCTATTTGATTTGGTCTCTTAGCTATAGCCAGCAATTGACGTTAGTTAATGCTGCTGTTTTACGTAAACACTTGCAAATCCTGTCGTATAACCAACATCAGCTTTAACAACACCCATACACTAACCTGTTTTTTCAACGATGTTAATAAACTTTGTTTTTCGCGGTTTTTTCTTTAAGGAATATTAAAGAAACTGTATTTGGTTTTTGCACTAAGCTAACGAGAGACGAGGTCTACACGTCCGCACGCTTTACGTGTTCAACTGAAACTAAGAGCAACTGTGGAATCGCTGTGAAAATTTAAACTTTTTTTCCGTCGCACTTGTGACGATAGGCGCTACTAACTAAAACATTACGCTTCCCCTTTCTTTATACATATTTGTTGATATCGCTGAAAGCTTGTCATATGTGTGTGCAAATACATGCACACATGCAGATGTATGTATAAATGATTAAATGCAGTTAGAATGCACTTATTATTAGTACTTAGATAACGAGCAAATCAACATTTGCACGGCATTGTGCATTCATTTCTTTAAGGATTGCGAAAATTTCGTAGGGTCAATTTAGGCAAACTGAAATGAACTTTTGAAATTATGCAATTATTGTCATTTAAAAGAGCTATTTTGAAAGTATTTTGAAACTTGCTGTGCAATTTGGAGTCACTTTAATGAAAATATCAAATTGTATTTGTCATTAAAAAATACTTCATTTGTGATATGCGTTTGATCATTAAAAAATACATACATACTTAAGAATGTCTCAAAAATTAGATTATACTAACTGCTTTTAATCTGGTTTGTGTTAGGGGTTCAGAGTACAACTGCTATTAATAATCTGTTTTTGTATTTAACCAATGTGTTAACCTTTTCGATTTTGTACTTTGGCTTGAAACAAGTTAGTCAGAAGTATCAAAAGCACGCATACCCCTATCGAAGGCCTATCATAGATCTGCATAAGTATACCCTATCAGTAAGTGGAATGAAGGTTTCTACGAGCAGTTTGACTTTATTTCTAAATACAGCATTTTATCATCAACTGAAATCAATACTCATCAATTATTATGTTGTCAAAGCTTTTGGTTACAAAATTGTGGTAACTATCACTTCCAATAGTTATCTGGTATATTTATAATATATATATTTGATCATATATATTTTGATCATTCGGTTTCAAATAAAGGGTATTTAATTTTGTACTAAACTGCAAATAGTTCAAAAGTTTGTTATTGTTATGCAAACAAGGCGAATTTAGCTGATAAATTAAACAAAAGAATAAGATTTGCATTTTGTAAACATTGATGAAATAACTACGGAAACGTGTTCTTGGCTAAATCAAAGTCTATTTTTTCATGTGAAATAGACATGCATATTGTTGTGTCTTAGATAGAAATAAACTGGGTATAAAATAAGATCGTAAATGATATGTTGATTTTACTGGTAAAATATCGTAAATGATATGCCATACACATTACTGTTAATGCAGCAGCATTCGGAAAAATGTATGAATGTATACAATTTTCGCACCTTGATGTGTAAAAAATTGCGCATTTATCAGCGTGGAAAATTCTTAAGGCAATTGAACTGAAAAAAGAAAGATTAGAGGCATTTCTAATCGTCAATTCATCTCATTGCATTTACGTGCACAATTGCACGTCAATTGAATTTACTTTCGTAACTAAATGCAGTTATGTTTGAATAAACATACGCAAATATATTAAATTAAAAAAAAATCCAAATTGAAAGGTCAAAAAGTCGCTTAGAGCTAAATAAAATATGTGAGTATTTCATTTAGTCAAAACAATTACTTGACAAACTGTACGTATTTAAAAACACTAGATTTCAAGTATTTTGTTTAAACACTTTGAGCTGAAAGAATGTCACGGTAAAACGTATCTTACTATACGTTTAGTTTAAATTCAGTTAAATTAGCATTAAATTAATTTTGCCATAGGTACCAAAGCTATAAACGCTCGGGCAAAGACGGATAACACCACCTAAATAAAACCTACAGTTAAAGGGCACGCTCATATAAGAGAACTAAATAGAAGCCGTAACCTTGCGTCATTGCATTGAAATGATGTCACTGGAGGAGTGCGCAGCGCATCAGAAATATGGGAAATCAACAGTATAATCTATTAAATACAATAAAATGGAAAAGAAATGATCTGATTTGCAAATATGGCATGATCTTTTAATCGGAATCCCAAGTTCTGAGCGCGTGCTGCTCTCGTGCGGTGATTCAAATGTTGCATGTTATATAGATGTGGCAACGGTTGCCATTGTACAATGTCAAAGAAAACTAATTAATCAAATTTGTATGTTTGTGTTTGAACACTTACTTGTTTTACTTGTGTATAGTGACGAGTATTTTTGCAAATTTTCAGCAATTGAATGTTTTTTGTATTAGTTGTTGTTATTAGAGATGAAATTGGCTCGACATCCTGAAGGGCATATCGAATTGCTAGCAACTCGACATTCAAATTTATCGTTTCAAAGCAATGTGTAAATATATCGATAGTTTGGATAAATTATGACACACGAGAGAATTTGTTATATTGATTTTTGTTGAGGTGGTAAACTGTTTAATTTTATTTATGACTAATATTGAAACGAAATACAAAATCACAAAATTATTGTTGAAAAATTCATAAGAATATCGAGTAATCAGTAAGCATAGGGGTCAAATACCAAACTAATCGATAAGATATGATGACCTATCGTTGCTTTTATTGGAGAACAATGTACTCATTACATAGTTTGCAGACATATGGAATTTTAAGGCGCTGGCAGATTGAACTTTGGGAATCCCTATCTTTATCAGTGACAAAATGTCACAACAGAACGATCGAGACGTCAATAAAGATGAAATGCAAAATGAAAATGCAAACAACTTTGTGTACAAATCACCCTTTTTGCACACTGTTATCTTTGGCCTGTCGGAGATAATGAACACGCGTCTTTCAGATGAGGAATTGGAAATCTGTCTGGAGCTCCTGGAGTTGGGTGTACATCCAAAAGCATTGGCCGACGTGGTGTTACACACCTTGGATATAAAAGAGAAGCATGCCGCAAATCAACATAAATAGCTGATGGAACCTTTATCAATGCGTAGAGTGTGGAACTTGAGATTAGACTAATCAACCGGCAATGTCTAGACACACCTTCCATAAAAACAAAGCCTGATAGCGTAATCAATGTTAATTATGTTTTTAGTTAAGGTATTATATTTGCTTTATTAATAATATAGAATCAGTTTCTTTAAAATATCAATTCAATTGTATCTCAGCGAACCAGCGAAATCATACTTATAATTTAATTATCAATTAAGTACAGAGATAAAGCTCTACTTTATCTTATCAACAAATAGCACATGCTGGGCATCTTCTTCGGTGAGATCCTTATCGCCCCATCCCCACAGTTCGTGTGTTCCATCGCCAGTGCGACGCACTCGTCGTTCAATGGTCTCGGGTGCCACGGACTTAAGATCATATGCCCAACCGATTTTTGCGAAGAAATCAATAAAAGCTGTCGTCATGTTCAACGTGTATTTGCCCCACTCGGCGGTTTTGTAATCCCAAGGGAATACGTGGTGATAATTATGCCAGCCTTCGCCAAAGGTGAAAGCGGATACATACGGACTTTGCGATGGATTAATATTCCTAGACAAGAGATCAGTCAGTAAATGCATTAAAAGAGTTACTGGAAATTACTTACTTGTCGTAGGGACGGCCACCAAACTTGTGGGCAGCGCTATTCACCAGCCAGGTCATATTCAACTGGAAGCACCAACGAAACATGGTGGCCACAAACCAGGAATTCAATAGCGTCTCGTTCCATAAGTACATGGGTGCCAGAGTGGGTAGCACGAAGCAGGCGATGGGCATCAGAATAAAGTAGTGCCTGGTATAGAGTTTAATTATAAGCAAGATATTTTATTAAATTTATTTCCCACTTACTTCAACTGGAACATAAGTATGCGATCAGCGCGTAGATCGGACAAATCCAAACCCTTTCCTTTAGCTACCACATCGGGATGCTTTTTGCAGAGCAACCAGCCGACGTGCGAGAAGAAAAAACCACGGGTTGCATTGTGGGGATCAGCATCCGTTTCGGAGAACTTGTGATGCACACGATGATCCCGGGCCCAATGAAAGGCCGCATCCTGAAAGGCCACCGTATTGAACGTGATCAAAATCAAACGTAACGGCCACTTTGCTTTGTAGGAACGATGCGCCCAGAGTCGATGGGCACCTCCAGTGATACCAATCATGCCCATCGTGTAGAGTACAATTGCTGTAAGTTAGCAATCAATCAATACATCAGACGTATTAAAATATACAAATGTAATACATACAGAATGCAATCGTTGCCCATTTGGCCTGGAACAAAAACAGAAAACCGCCGTATACAGCGGCTAGATGTATATATCCAAATAAAATAATATTACGCCAGACCCATTTCAATTGACGTTTGTCGGCCTTTTTAAACTGCGTTATATCTTCAGTCAATGCAAAATCATTGGTTTCCGCATCACCTTCAAAAAGAACCCCTGTCTGTTTCGATGTCAAATTTATATTCCCATTTGACACAACTTCCTCCATATTAGAACTTGTGGAGTCCGCGTGCGATGGTTTGGAGACGGCGTTTGGCGACATTAGAGCTATAAATGATGGAGATCGTTTTTAATCTTACAACAAATTGATCGATCTCTTTAATAAATCGTTTCTAAAATGTTTTGAGAATACGCTATCCATATTGGAGATTACTGGCTCCCAATTTCACTAAGCTTTATCTCAAACAATTTCTTACATGTATGTAAAAAAAATCCGGTTGTCATTTCCGGCTCCTACTTATTGTCTAAGGCATGGATGTTCTGATCACCTCATAGATTTGAATCTTACCAATTCATCCGCTTTTATAGATTTGTTTGTCTCTATAATTTTAAGTCCCCATTACGTTTAAATTAAAAAATGCGTACGTTCGATTTAATTTAATGGCAAAGTGAACCGAACTCCTACAGCGCAAACAATTTACCTGTATTGTGATCTCTATTCGCCCTTGACCTTGGGAAATATTTATGTAACTTGCATTAAGTAATTCTCAATTCGGCTTTAAATTTGATAGATTCTTATGAATTTATTTGTAACCTTTAAACTAGCTTATATAGTTTTATGTTTAGTTTCAACTTATACCCTGTAATCAAGGATATATACTCGAATATATGAAAATTGTTTCAAGACCGAACAGAAATTAAGGGCATTAGTTGGGTAAAGTACTCTGTATAGTCGATGAGTATAGCCCGAACACCCTTATGTAATCTTTTGTTATATATCTATTGTTTCACTTGTATTCACTCAAGCACTCACCAAATTAATTTACACTAGTTCAAATATGTAACGCACGTAGACCCTGAGCTCTGCACTCGTCGAGGGCTGACTTTTCACGGAAGGAATTACAAGGGAACGAACCTTCTTTTCAATAAATGAATTTGAACAGTCATTAGTTGACTTTGTTCATTAAATCGTCGAATATACCTGAAGATTTTAAATGTAATCGTTGTATTTATACGAATTTCAAATGATTCTCTTATCAAAATATGATCTGTTACTTAGCTATATTCTTCTAGTATACAAACGATAAGGAATTATATTGTAATTGATAGTTTTGTGAATGTTAAAGTCGGGTTCGATCCACAAAACTCTGAAGATATTGATGACGATGGTTTTTGAAAACAACCGGGCGAGATGTCGGTGATCCTAAAATCTTAGAGGTATAATTTTTCAAACATACTTTACTGCCTTAATGCATTTCAAATTTAAATAAAATTATTATTTATTGATATACAAATAAATACATTTATTAAATAAAAAAAATGTCAAATAGAATTTTTATTTAATTTAATTCCAAAAATTAAATATTATCGAGAATTGATAATGTTGTAATATTTGAAGATAATACCATTCACTTTACAGTTTTCAAACATAATCCTCGTCTGTATGTAAAAATAGACTAATTCTTTCTTACTATGTATGTATTACGTGCTGTAATTGTTCGACTTATTTTATTGTATTCGAAAAAGGACTTTGAACACACATACGCGAACACATGAACAAGAGGGAGCACAGTTCAAAAAGTCTTGTCTCGACTAATCATTTAACCCGTGATGCAATTCATCGCTGAGATGTGAATCATAATCTCGCCGCAAATTGATTAGTTTCACGTTAATGATTATCTCCGGTAACCGGGACCTCCTCCAATTGTATTTGCTGATAATACAAGCGCCCTCTTTAGTTTATTGCGAAATAGTACGCCATCTAGAGTTCACACACTTGCATCGAGTTCGTAAATGGTTAGTATGTATGTATTTAAATAATTTAACAAATTCAAATTGGTCAGTTCTGAACTGCACGTGAGGATGTTCTTATACATATTTACACAGCTTTTTAATTTATTTTTAATTAAGTCGTGTTCATTTTTTTTTTGGCTCGTCATCCGCCTCCGGTTTTTCACTGCTCTTCTCGTTTTCCTTTGAGCTTGACTTTTCTTCAGCTTTTGGCTCAGATTTCTCGGTCTTTTTTGCTTTCTTTTGTTCCTTTTCTGCTAGTTTTTGCTTCTCAGCCTCAAGAGCAGCCGCTTCTTCCTCCTGTTTCTTTGTCTCCTTTTGAGCAGCGGCTTCTGCGACATCCTCATCATCCCAGTCTGCCATTGAACGATCGCGTTTCAACCACGAATGTGTCGTGTCGGCTTTGAAAGCTACAAAGGGAGAAAATATGTTAAGTTTTTGAGCTACACGTTAAACCTAAGCCTCTTTTTACTTACTCTGATTGAACCACTTAATACCGTTTTGCATGTCCTCAATTATTTCACGAGATGTGTACATCACTTCATTTTGAACGGCCTGATGGAACGTTGACGTCTCGAATGCAGCGGAGTAAACGGAATTGCGATCATGATTGAGAGCACGCTGCGGAAACTTGGCCAAGCAGGCAGCCAGCTCTAAAGCATTGCCCAGTGCTGTTCCTGTGGGCACAATGCGATTGACTAGACCAATGTCGTGAGCCTCCTGTGAACCCACTGGGCGTCCGGTAAGTATCAAATCTAGAGCACGGGACAGTCCAATCATAGCAGGAAGTCTTACAGTGCCACCGTCGAGCATAGGGACACCAAAGCGTCTATTGAAGAAACCTAGCACAGCTGACTCCTCCATGACACGCAAATCACACATTAGTGCCAGTTCTAGGCCATTCGCTATGCAATAACCATTTATGCCACAAACGACAGGCTTTTTGATCTGGCGACGTGTTGGACCCACAGATCCCTCGGGTCGCATCAGTATATCCACACTTATTTCCTCCTTCTCGTCGTTGCTCATCTCAAGGATGTCGAAACCTGAACAAAATGATCCTCCTACACCATAAAGTACTGCAACCGGCGAGGTTTCGTCGGCCTCAAAGTTGGAAAAAGCATCGCAAAGTTGTGAGGCGGTAAGTGAATCTATGGCGTTGCGCTGCTGTGGTCGATTGATACCGATTAAGGTAATATTTTTGTCCTTTTCGACCAGAATATTTTTTGGAGGTGTTGGCTCCACTTTCGCATCAGCTGCAGCATCTGTAACAACAATGATTGTTATTTAGTTTCTTTTGTAAACATTATGTCACGTTGCGGTGACTGACTACCTTTACGCAGTGTATTGGAGGAGGAAATCATGCGGCTAACAGAATAGCGAAACTGCATGGTCACTTGCTGGCCTAGTTGCCGTCCCACTTTACGTAACATGTTTCATAAAATTCCTTTATTGCTTACACCTTGAGTTTGGGGTACCTAAAATATGTAAAAATATAAAATTGTAATTTGTCCAGATTTGCAAAACAATTTATGTCGTACCAAAAAGCGTTGCCACCTTCTTTGTTGCACTTAGGGCTGTCACTCAGCATATTCGATTACTAAATTCCAATACTTTATCGATAGACATTAAACGATATATGAAAATTCTAGAGTTGCCGTGAAAGCTATAACTGTGATTTCACATTCAAATATCGGTGGCAATGAAAGTTCGTAACGGCTTTCAATTTCAAAGCAGGGCTATATAAAAAATATAATTTACTGAATTTGCTAAGCATTTAGCTTCTTTAAAAATATGCAATTGCGAATTTTATGCGTGATTATCGATAAGCTCAATCTGTATACAAACACACCTCTAGTTTTAGCGCGGTTTTGGCGAGTGAGAAAGCTTTCGTGCTAAGAGCGTAACCCAGTTGTGCTCAGTTTGAAGCGGCGTCGAATAGCGAGCGGTTGTGCATCAGTCAGCAGCAGTTGAGGAGAAGCACCAAATTTAGAATTTAAATATTTTGTGTGGCGATTGTGTGTGCGTAGTATAGAAATTATGTATCACCTGAAGAGTTTGGCCCGCCAGGGCGCCATGCGTCAGCAGGAGTTGACTGCATTGGCCAAAGCTTTGCCTACTGCTGTGCTCCAGACACGCAACTACCAAATCCCTGAACGTCTAAAGGACGTGGCAACTGCCAAGGATCCACGTTTCTTTGACATGGTTGAGTACTTCTTCCATCGCGGTTGCCAAATTTCCGAAGATCGTCTAGTCGATGACATGAAAGGCAAGTTGTCGCTGGATGAAAAGAAGCAGAAGGTAAAGGGTATTCTGATGCTTATGCAACCCTGCGACCATATCATCGAGATTGCATTCCCATTGCGTCGTGATGCGGGCAACTATGAAATGATTACCGGCTACCGTGCACAGCACAGCACACACAGGATCCCAACCAAAGGAGGTAAAATCATTTCCATATAATTGATTTTTTTTTATCATTTTTTTCTTGTTAATCGGCACTTGTGAGAAAACTTTAACACAGCAATTGTTAAAATCGATTTTTCTATACATTTTGTGCAACTATTTCTTGCCTGCCCAATTATGTAACTTGTGCGGCCAACATATACAAATTCAGACTTTCCCTCAACCTCCACCCACCACCCAGTACCCAGTTCCCAGTCTTTTTTTTCGCGCACACTCCACTTTGTTTACTTTGTTGCCTCTTTCCGGGCACAAGATATTTTGCCTATGCATTTTTTCAGTTGCTCTGCTTGCATAAGCAGAGGCGCCGTTACACGTGTTGCCATTTGATTTCTAAGCCCTTCAAGTGTTGCCATACAGTCTAACCTGACTGCCTCCACCTCCCCCATCCAAAGCAAATTTCCCCGCGCTCATCTCTAGAATTTTACTTATCGCGCTGGCGAATTTTTTGAGCGTAAATTTCATTTTTGCTTTTTGCTCGCGATCTATTTTTAATAATGCTTTTTACGTTTTTGCTTTTCTGTTTTGTTTTCTTATTGGAACTAGAACATCGCTAGCAAAACTGCACAGTATGTCACAACGTATGAACTAACAGTCTATTTTCAAGGCACTCCTCTTAAAGAAAAACCCGTAATGATTTTGCAAACTTCCCATAGTTTTGCTAACTAAATAGATTGCCTAATTGTAGAAAATTCAAAATCTGCATGTATTTTATCAATCATGAAAACGCAGTTTTGGCGTAAAACGAAAAACGCTGTGCCACAGTTCTTATCTGACCTTGGTAAACGATTCGTCCAAAATATAAAAATCGTCGTTCTATCGCACATGTTTTGTTTTTGCTTATTGTTATTGACTAGTTGTTGATAATACTAGCGCCCTCACAAGGCTAGAGCATAAATAGACGAATCATTTTTATGATTTTATTGTTGATTTCAAAATGTGAAACCTCGTCGAGAATGATTGTAAACAAGTTTGACAATCTGTTGCTAACCGATATGAGCTTGTTAATTGTACCTCCAAATATTATGATATTTAAGCTACATTTACTTACTCATTTAGGTGCTAAATTTACTTTAGTTATTTGTTCAATAGATCATGCTTTTAGTAGTCTTATTAAATACAAACACAATGTACTTGTTTTCCACATTTGCTATTGCTCTAATTAATGTTAATTGCTGTCCATTTTTGCTGTCTGTATGTATGCGCACTTTAATTGACAGAAAATGACTTCATGGCTGGCTTTTGAATTCGGTAAAATATATTTTGCGGATCATTATCAACACAGTTCCAACGAAAAAAAAAACAAATTATACGAAAGGCGAATATGAAAACTGGTTTTCAGCGAATCCCCTTTGAATCTACATTCGTATCTACGTATATATCTGTCAATCAGTGAACTTTTTTTGTGTTCACGTGATGGTCACGTTGCCTCAAATAATAACAGTCGCGCCCCACTGTGCAGTGTGTGTTTCTTTAAGGTACAGCTTTCTTTCTATGTCGTTGAACTGTTTTCGTTATGATGTTGTTAATTGTTTCGCTTGAAATTGAGAGACAAATTTATAAATTTCAGCTGAGATCAAAGTTTGATAGGCGCCTTGTAATTTAACTGATAATGTTCAGTAATTCTATCGTTATCAGCTGGTAATACCGGTTCACTGCATATATATATATACAATCGTTAATTTATTACTACAAATCGTCACGTTGCATTTTGTAGTCAAATAAGTAGTGTCAACATTCAGTTGTTTGTGTGAACAATAATTATAATTGCTGTGTTTGCATTCGTGTCTTGCTGAAGTGGCAAACACTTCAGATAAACATTTAGCAACGCCCCTGATAATACATATACAAATACATTAACATACTATGTATGATTATGCATATTTATATGTTTATCATTTCATAGTAACATTTACTCAAATTTTGTTGATAGTTTTGCAAAGTTGTCCACACAAAATTTCGTTTGTTTCTTTTCTAATTCTCATGCGTCATTTCCTGCTCATTTCCTTGGCAAAGGTGCTACGTGCATACGTGTATATCTTATCCATTTTGAGTGTATATAAGTATAGAGTTCTAAAAAGCCAAATAACATAAGATGCCGTCAGCCCACGCTAAAAAATCTTTATCATATGGCTAAAATACTAGTCAGCTGACGCTGCTCACTTGGGGGCAACCGGTTTTGGGTCTATCTCGTTGCCAAAGATTGCGATTGCTGTTGCCAATGGCGTACAGTGCTCATAGACGTGGCAGTATATACTATATTTATGTTTATACATACAATTCACACACGCCCCACACGATCGAGCCCCCAAAAACGCAAAAAAAAAAAACTTATCGCCCTGATTGTATAAGCTGTAGCTATACATATTTGCTTTTATACCAATAGAATCTACATACATTCTCACATTTTTTAACACACATATTCGCTAGCTATATGCGTAAATCGATTTGCACGTTGCCATTCAAAATGGGGACTTATACTCGTATTTGTTCTACGTCAAATACTAAAAGTCACGCGTTTGCTTGTTTCCTTGAGAATATCAATTTAAAAAAAAAAAAACAAGTTAATGATGGCAGCCCGTTATTATTTTTTTTGGCTGATAAAGCCAGTTGTTCAGAACATCATATTAAAAGTTTTATTTTGATACGTAAATCATTAAAGTACAGCATTACATTTTGTTAAATCATTTTGCCCAGAAATGCGTTTATAATCTTTTAGACTGGCGTAGATAGTTTCTTAATTTAATACAATAACTCGAAAAAACACAGGGAGAGCAAATAATAGCGAAATGTTTTTCGCTGTTGTTATGCGCTTAAATACATAAAAGCAAACACCAATCCAAAAGTAAACGAAAGAAGAAAAAGAATGAAGGAAAGAAGAAAACAATACTTTTATTTATTGTTTTCTTCTTTCCATTGAGTCAACAGGCGGTCGAGACGAAGAATCGAATGTTTTTTGTGGGCTATGTCTTCATTCTTGTTTATTTTATGCCCAAAGCCAAGATCTGTAGAAAGCTCTGTAAGCTCACACCAATAAGACACACCGATACGAGCGCAGCAAAAGCTTTAGGTTTTTTAATTTATGTACTAATACTCGTGCATAGGTTCACCAATACAATTGCACATTCTGGAACTGCAGTGATATTTGATAAGGGGAAAGAAATTCAACTTAGAAAATGCTAAAGTTCAGCGAATTCATGGCCAAACACATGAAGATCAAACACTTGGCAACCGCATTTAATTAACTTTCGCTTTATTTCGTTGATTTCTTCTCTTTTCCTGGGGGCCTGTCGATGTTTAAAAAATGTAAACTTATTATTTATCAAAAGTGCACTTTGTGCCTGGTTAGATAATTATGTGTGGCTCTGGAATTGTCGCATTTATTATTACATCGTAAATTTCGAAATAAACTTTTTTGGTGCAATTAAAAACTTTGCCGATAAGCTAGGAAGTCGCTTTATCTAATCGGGAGCCGACTTTTCTTAAAAGATATCAAGATAAAAGTGTGCCAACAAAAGGAAAACAATAAAGATAAAGAAGCATACTATCAACAGGTGTGGCTGTTTGTTTTTTTTTGATCAAGCATTACGACACGCAATACAAGAAATGGTCTCTGACTCACTTTGGCATTCTAACAGCACCTCAATGCACGTGAAATGCAACTGAAAAACAACTTTTCCTTTCAAAATACCAAAAAACCGTGCAATTTGGTGAATATTTTTAGCGTTGTATCAGTTGGATTTCATCCAAAAGTGAAAGAGAGACAACTGAAAACATAAATAGTTGATGCCCAGACAGAAGGAGGAATGTTCTTAACTTAGGTTTATTCAGTGCTTTCAAGGTTTTTTTGCACTCGTGTCGTATACGTAATTTACTTATGCAATTTATTTTTTAACTTATAGGAATCCGTTTCTCTTTGGATGTGTCACGCGATGAGGTGAAAGCCCTGTCCGCTCTGATGACCTTCAAGTGCGCCTGCGTTGATGTGCCATTCGGTGGTGCCAAGGCTGGTCTGAAGATCAACCCCAAGGAGTACTCCGAGCATGAGTTGGAGAAGATCACCCGTCGTTTCACACTTGAGTTGGCCAAGAAGGGATTCATTGGCCCCGGCGTCGATGTGCCTGCTCCTGATATGGGCACTGGCGAGCGTGAAATGTCCTGGATTGCCGATACCTATGCCAAGACCATCGGCCATAATGACATCAATGCCCATGCCTGTGTCACCGGCAAACCCATCAATCAGGGCGGTATTCACGGACGTGTGTCCGCAACAGGTCGCGGTGTCTTCCACGGTCTGGAGAACTTCATCAATGAGGCCAACTACATGAGCATGATTGGTGAGTTGACTTTATATTTAAAGACAAATATTTAATTAATATCAATTTAAAACAGTTGACATTTTAATTTAAAAAATATTAAAAAAAAGAGTAAAATTAAGAGTTTTAAAGGTAGGAAAACCAAGAAAACATTATCAATGAGAAGTATTAGTAATAGTAAGAAGTTAAGAAAAAGTGTTTTAATATTAGAAGACAGGGACGCAGTTATGAGTTTTCGAAAAAGTCAGTTTTCATCAGGAGAGTGATTATAAAAGGTGTATTTAAACAGTATTTAGTAAGTACTTACAATTTTGATTTGTATTTGAATTTGTACTTTGAATTTGGACAAGTAAAATAGGCTTTGTTTAAAAAATAATAAGTAAAAATGTGTGTACTTATATAAATATTTTGCTTTACTTTTAAATATTTTTGAACTTTTAAAAATAATATAGTAAATAAGCTCGACTTAGCATTGAAAAAGCTTAAACGACAACACTGAGTAGAATATGAGAACATGATTTTAGATTGGGATTAAATAACGAGTAAATCTAGAAGTAATAGTAATCCGAGTATAAATATAAATATTTACCTAATCAATTATCTTTTATGATTTTAGGAACCACACCCGGCTGGGGCGGCAAGACCTTCATCGTTCAGGGCTTCGGTAATGTTGGTCTTCACACCACCCGTTATCTGACCCGCGCTGGTGCCACCTGCATCGGTGTGATTGAGCACGATGGTACTCTGTACAACCCAGAGGGCATTGACCCCAAACTGTTGGAGGATTACAAGAATGAGCATGGTACCATTGTGGGTTATCCCAATGCCAAGCCTTATGAGGGCGAGAACCTCATGTTCGAACAGTGCGACATCTTCATTCCCGCGGCCATCGAGAAGGTCATCAACAGCGAGAATGCCCACAAAATTCAATGCAAAGTGAGTATCTCCAGAGTGGCAACAATATTAACTATGAGATATTAATTGTAATTTGTTAATTTCAGATCATTGCTGAGGCTGCCAACGGTCCAACCACGCCTGCTGCCGATAAAATCCTAATTGATCGCAACATATTGGTTATTCCCGATCTGTACATCAATGCTGGTGGTGTCACCGTCTCGTTCTTCGAGTGGCTCAAGAACCTCAACCATGTTTCATACGGTCGCCTGACCTTCAAGTATGAGCGTGAGTCCAACTATCATCTGCTCGGTAAGTTTCTATACATAAATACTCTGTAGAAAAACTCTCTATCTTTCAAAATCTATCTCAATAAATACATATTTATCGCTGGCTTGTACTATCGAATCATGCCATATCATTTTTAAAATTCATTTGAAGGGTATATGGTTTCAAAATTTCTATAATTATTTATTGATTATTTAATTAAATATATATATATATATATATATAAGCTAAACCCTTACCGAAAAGCGGCTGCTCTTTAGCATTTGCTCTTCCAGTTGGTTTATTTGGCTATAAATTGCTCCTCTCGCCGTACTATCTATTTATTATTATAATCAACAAAACAATTCGAATACCGTAATTTAATTAATTATGTAATTTTATGCCATCATAGTAATTCGTTGTTTATTCTATTTCTTCTTTTTCCGTTTTTCTCTATCACCAATGTAGACTCAGTCCAACAATCAATTGAAAGAATTATTAACGACGGTACATTATTATTAATTCTTCTTTTCTATTACTTCTATTATCTCCGCACCCACCTCCAAGTCCACCATAAACAAATACTCCTATTGCTGTTACATCCCAAATCAAAAAAAAAAAAAATAATCAAATCGCCTGCATTGGTTTCTTGTTAATCTTGGTTTATTTTCTGTCTAAAAGTTAAAACACATATTATTACATTGTTCGTAGTTGTAGATTATCCTTTGTGTTTAAATATCCTATCCATTTGGTTGAGCTTATTGTTACCAGATCATGCCTGATTTATCGCATCCTACATAAATGTTCCATAAACACATCCCGAAACATCACTGTTCTCTAACTTCTCTTTCATCGATCTTCTAACCAAACTCTATGTGGCTTATGTTCTATTTAAATTGTTTACCCAGCATGTATCCTATTTAATTAATTGCTTTTCTCTCGATTTCTGCCTGCTCATCATATAGAATCCGTGCAAGAGTCCTTGGAACGTCGTTTTGGACGTGTCGGTGGACGCATTCCCGTCACACCATCGGAATCGTTCCAGAAGCGCATCTCTGGTGCCTCTGAGAAGGATATCGTCCACTCTGGTCTGGATTATACCATGGAGCGTTCGGCTCGTGCCATCATGAAGACAGCCATGAAATACAACTTGGGTCTGGATCTGAGAACCGCTGCCTATGTCAACTCCATTGAAAAGATCTTCACCACATACCGTGACGCCGGTTTGGCCTTCTAAGCGATGCAGCTGAACCAGCTGGAAGCTAAAAAACTTAACTAGTTTCTTAATCAACCAAACTCAAAAGCAAATTAACATATTGCATCCGCGCACCGCCGTTTTTAGAGAGTCACAAAAAAGATTTAAAACAAAAAAACAATTAATTTATATAAAGCCAAACAAAATTTTGTTTAACTTTTAACTTCAATTTGTGTGTTTTGTATTAAGATAAACAAAGTGAAAAGCGAGCTTAAATTGTTTTCGCATTAAATATTTGTTGATTTTCTCTAAGTTTTAAGTTTATAAAATGAAAAAAAAAAACACAAACAAAAAACTAAAATGAGCGTAAAAGTGAAGCAATTGCATTTTTTCAATTATGTATCCTAATTATACGAGACGCTCTGTTGCCGCAACTTTTAAATTAAACAAATATCATAAATATACACATATAAAACATAAACTTTATGAAAATGCAGTTTTAATTGTCAATTGTCGTTGGCCACTAAAATGATCACAATACTCGTTGATTAATTTTAGTCTCAAAGTTTACGTATACATTGTATAATTGGATTGGAATGTATGCATACCAATAGTAGATAATAGTTATACAAAATATATATATATTGGGTCTACACATAATACTATAAGTACACTTTTTGCGAATTACGAAACAAAATGTAGGACAATACTAGGTATAAATTGGAAGATTGATTGTGGTTGTGGTCATTGTTCAGTTTCATCAATATCAAAATTTGTAGCTTAACTAATTTAAAATGGTTTTCTATGTGCGTAGTAACGTGGTGCTTTTGATCCTTTTGCCTTCATTTAAATCGCCAAGGATTTAGGAAAGAGCTGCTGCTTCACATAATCATCGATCATTTCGGTTAACAAGGCGCGAGTGAGTTTCGGTTCTTGGAGCACATAGCCAAAGTCTTTTAGTTTCGTATTGTCCAAAAAGAGATGCTTATGATGCAGTTGCTCCTCGTCCAAATATGGTGTCAGTGGAGTATTCTCAATGTCATTGCGTTGACAAATCTCTGCCCAGGGCGCCATATGCTTGTCATTAATTTCGCCAACCGTATCGCTTGGATAAAGCTAAACAATAACAAATTAGTATTAGTTATGACTCATAAGTGTTTACGTTTAATGACTACACCTTACCTTAGTCAGATTGGACATAACAATGCCAAAATATTCAACATTGATTTCGAAAATATCCACAAGCAAATCACTAATGCTGCCCTGTGTTGACGCTGAGTCATCCACAACATTGTAAACTTGCCCGTCCGCCTTGGGACTCTGGGCTAATTGCCAAATCGCAGCACACACATCAGTTACATGCACCGTATTGAGACGCATGGCATCATTCCACAGTAGCTTCATTGTCTCACCGAGGTATTTGTATATGGCAGCTATTATAATGCGTGGCACTATATGAGAGTATAAGTTAACAATATAAAATAAAATACGTAAGTTATTTTGTGATTTTTGAAAATACAAATTGTTAGTCTATAATTAAAACAAGCAATCTAATTCATTTATGATTTTTTTTTATAGAAATTTAATTTAATTGTTTTCTATTTTTTCAAAATAAAAGTACGAATTATTTATGGAAACTTTAAACTAATTATTATTATTTAGTGTTTCCCAAAAATGTGTATCTTGGATATTTATTTTATTTGATTGACTCTTTTGAGCTTGTTATTCTTGTTTGCAATGCCTGATATTTGTATTGAATGCTTTTAGATTACCGACAGTAACTGATACTCACTTAAGTAGCGCTTATCACCAATGCCATAAACAACTGGCAGACGTACCACCGTGTAGCTGAGACTATTGATATGTGCCAGTTCCTTCTCCACTTTCAGCTTTTGTTTGGCCACACCCGTCCAGGGATCCAGCTTGCAATCTTCTTTAAGCGGTGTCTTCTCGCTGCTGTTCACACATCCCGAGCTGAGCTCTACGTAGCGCTTGACCTGCTGATTAGCGGCCTCATTGGCACAATTTATGCTCAACTTGTATATTCCCTCCTTGTAGACGGCATCATCTAGGTTGGCACGCGTCTCGGCAGCACAGTTGATGACCACATCCCAGCTACGGTTCGTTGTTGGGTGTGGAGCGAATGCCGATTTGCATGAGGCTGTAATACATAAAGGATCCACAATGTATGTATAAAAACCTGTTTCAGTTCGCATTACAAAGGAAATATGTATGAGTAAGTGGGTTGAATTATCACATACCGGCATTAATTAAATTTGCACTGTAAAACTCCACTTTATCATTGGCAAAGGCCTCCGTTTGCTGCTCGTTCAGCCATGCCATTTGTGGCGGCGTCTTATCAACAATACGTATTTCCTGTGTCAGCCCATTCTTTAGGAAGTAAGTCACCAAGCTCCGTCCAATGAATCCACAGCCTGCGGGTTAAAGTCATGATAAGTTTCGAGATATCGCGGAAATTGCCCTTGCACTTACCGCCCAAAATTAAAACAGTCGGTTTCTCGGACATATTGCAACGACGACGCAATCAACGAACACGACAAATGACTAGACACTTGCTTTTGGATTACTTTTTAAAAATCTTTCTTTTGTATATGCAGAGTTGTTGAAAAAACATTTATTATCGATAGATACATTTCGTACGATATTTCTTCACGATAATATCGATATTTTCGGTGATATTTTTGGGCGATAGTTTAGTCCGCTGTCCTAAAAAGGTGGCGCGCAAAATTGTATATAAAATTTCTTTAAACATTTTAGTTTCTTTTTTTTATTTATTCATAATACATTGGCTTTGTTGGAGCAAAGTTATTAGTTGATTAAATAAATTAATAATAAGAAAATTGGCTTTGCATTTATTATTTTGACATGACTTAAATATATAAATCAATTGATTTGAATAAAAACATAAACTGGCATCTTGGAAATGCTCACATTTATAAGAGCGTTTATCACAATAAAACAACTAAAAAATTAAAATTCATTAGTGGAATTCAATGAACTCTTTTAGATTAGGTTTAGAAGGTTTTTCAACAAATCTAAATCAGTTAACGGAACTTATATAGAATCTCTTAAGCTGAAGGTAAAATTACAATATTGGGAGAGTCTTTACATTGCCTTATTCAATTTGAGGCATAGCGTTTAAGATGTTTTGTTAAAGTTTGCATGCTGATGAAGCTTGAATATCGACTGACAATTGTTGTCAAAACTAGACTTTTACACTAGAGATATTAAGTTTCGTCCATTTTCTGATCTACTTTGTAAAAACGAGCATGAACTTATAAGTTTGCGTATTTCAAAGGGTCTGTTATTGAGGGTGTGTGTGTGTAAATGGGTGATAAAATTTTCAGTTGCATCTTTGTAAAAGTATATGACTGAAAGAAAATTAGCTCCTCTGAAGAAAAATATTGTATAAACATTTGTTTAATTAGGTAATTTTTAAATTATAGATTCGCTTACACAGAATTTGTGCACAACGTCGTTATTTTGTCTTTATTTTCTTTTTGTTTTTTGCATTTCTCGATTGAACTAAAAACTTTCTATAGATAAACTGTAGAATAAGCTTACTAATAAACACAAATGCAATCATAATACCTAAAAGCAATGCATAAATATCAAAATTATTTCTTGCTATGAAGCTCATATGTAACAGGGGGCTCTGGAGATGAGGAGCTCCATGATGACGAAGAACATACTCAATCCAGTAAAGAAAAGTCTGACGGGCAGTCATTGGACGATCTCGGAATAATTTGGAAAAGGCTCTCACCTTTTGAGTATATTTGGGGTTTTCGAGAATCTCCAAAATGTTTTCTCGAAAAGGTTTCTCCTCCAGTTTTAATAAATTCATAGTAAGGCCAAACCCATCATTTACCATTTTATCAGCATTTCGTGGTTGATCTTCAAATGCAGGAAGTGACAGCATAGGTTTTCCATGGTATTGAGACTCTGTAATTCCACCTCTTCCAGCGTGATTAATAAAGAGTATAACTTTAGGATGAGCTAGAATATCAGCCTGTGGTAGCCACGTGGAGTATTGAATATTATCCGATTTGCCAGGAGTATTATTCAGGTCTTCCCATTTCCAAATAATTCTCTGCCGAAGTTTTGACAAGACATTGAACATTTTCTGAACCGTATCAAGCTTTAAAAAAGAACCTTGTATAATTGATCCTAGGCTTAAGAGAATAGCACCGTCTGTCGAGTTATTTAGGAATTCGAAAATTTTTTGGGGCAGCGGATCAGGCTTATCATTTACTTGAATTCCTCCAACGTCTACTACGCCTGGAACGTTGGGTCTTATGGGACCTTCGCTGATGGCATGACAATTAAAGAAGACAAGAGACACATTCTTGTTGATTTCTTCATATTTTGGCATATCGGGATCATCTCCATAAAGATCACTGATGAAGAAAATCTTACTTAAACATTGTTTAAACTAAATATTGTATGTAAACTTACTAGTAAATCTCTGCATTGTCTTTTTCCAGTAGGTATATAAAAATATATTGATAACAAGATGATATAAAGTTCCTTAGGCGTTGAATAAGGCTCATTTTAACATCTCCCTGAAAACGTGCGTCCATAGTCGGAACGTATGAGACCTCAGTGGGATTACCTACTATGCTGTTGAATATGTCCCATTGATACATTGCAGATAATAACACAACAGGCACTTTCAACTTTTGGGCTATGCCAATCTGGTAGTTATTTAAGAAGTATCCGATCATAACCAAATCAAACTTGTTATCATTGTTCTCATAAAGATCAATGACTTGTGGATCTTTCATGAAATGGCGGTCTCTATCAAACATCATCTTCAATTGACTACGAAAGCGAAATATGGATGAAATGACATCTGTGTTATCCCTCTGTGTAAGGTTAAAAAATGTGCTACTCCATAATCGTTCGTCCTCCTCAGTTATTGTCAACCATATAACATTAATATTTTTATGGCTAACATGCGGCTTTAGTCTTGTAACCACTGTTACATTGTGTCCATTCTCGGCTAACACTTTTGCCATTGACATTTCGATAATTAAATGTGAGGCACCGCGATGACTAAATATCCCAAGAATGTTTGCTCCCAAAGTTCCATTAATAAAAAATATTCCAATTAAAACCAAGAAGAGAGCGTAAGACGACATTTTAACAGTTTGAAAAGTGGGCACATACTGATCTGTAGCCGCTAGTGGTCACTAAATATATAGATAGTTTAAGGTGAACTTTAGATTTCAAATAATTTTCAAATATACTAATTTTTTTTTTTACAGACCAGTATGCTGATAACATCTAGAAAGTCTGATCTCTAATATAAGCCTTATCTGTTGCGTATAGACGACGTTGGTTGAGCAAAGGGCAAACTAATTTAAAACTATTTACGGAACATATACATAAATAGAATTTGAAAAAATGTAAACATAAATACGTCTCCTATGGTTTCGTTTCAAGAACTGACTGTAAGGGCCACAAAGATATATTTAATTTATTGAGTCAAATATAATAATAAACATGATATTACAAGATAATGTCTGATCAGCTTGAAGACCATAGGTCGAATTTTGGTGCTCTAAATCCACGAACAATTATATCGGACTGCCACCAGCCACTTATATGTTTAATATCATTGAAACACTCTTCCTCAATTTCCTTTGCTGGATCTAGGCTCAAAAATTCGAAATCTTGGTATATAACCAATTCTTTACAGCATGTCAGCCCTTCACTTGCATTTTCATTTGCATGCAACAGATGCAAGTGAATATTTTTGCAACTACGCGGTAGTTCACTAATAACATCCTTAGGATAGAGTTTCATTGTCTCACGCTGTTGTTCATTTTCGTCAGTGAGCAGTTCCAGTTCCAGAAAAACGTTAGTGGCCTTCAGATCTGTTGACCAAAGTGAATAGAGCTCCTCGCAGGTAAGAAGACCAAGAAGCGCTTGGTTCAAGGGTCCCTCTGGCGTGGTGTGTATAACACCGTGATATTTTGATACGGATGTATGCGGTATGTGTATTGTATATGACTCACTTGGCATAAAAGTATTGTTTCCAAATAAAAATCTTAAACTCTTGACGGCTTTGCTACTTTTAAACGCTAATCGTATTATCTGAAAGAAACAGTTTAGTATATAGTTTTAGCCTAGTTCTTGATTGATTGATCATTTACCTCTCGCATATTGCTAATGGACTCCTTTGTTTCCCTGGCTAAGAAGCGTTGTTTTTGAAATTGATAGTTTCGGAAAGATTCTCCTGCATTCTCTGATTCCTCCGTCTCATCCCATTTCTCAACATAATATTTGTAAGTCTTATATACAAAAGGAATTTGGCTGCGATGGAATAACAGGAAGTCGAGAATTCCATTCACAAGCTCCGCAAGGATTTCTGCAGTCAAAACGTCCACTTCTGGAAGTTTTAGCTCGACATTTTTAAGATTATGCGCCATTTATTTGCAATTCTTTTCTAAAAAATTAAACGGGTTTCTTTTTTATAAACAAAAACAGCGCGAGTTATTTGTTTGGGCTAGAGATGACAAAAATGGGTATTATAATAGGGCTGGATAAACATAGATGTTATCGATAATGTGAACTTCTACTAATATCGATATTGATTGACCAATTTTTAAACAAAATTTTAATGCTAATGTAAAAAATAAATGTACTTAGTTGTTAAATATGTTATATAGTTTTATTACATACCATACATACATACATTAATTGTTATCGTTATTTAAAAAAATTTACATTCTTGGCTCCAATACTAGGGGAAAACATTCTGCGGGTAATGCTAAGCTGGCTGGATTTATCTTTATTGTTGAAATATCAGAACTCTTTATATTATAGCTCATTAAAATATTTGATAGCAAAATAAATCCAAATGATCTGACCAGGTTTTGTCCAATGCAAGTGCGTTTTCCGATACTAAATGGCAGAAAGTGTGAGATATTCTTTCTCAGTTGAAATTTGTTCGGTTCACAAGATTTAGGTATATATTCAGATCGATCAGTTGGCGACTCTTTAATATTATAATTTATTAATTTTTCTTCCATAAACCGATCTGGGTAAAATTGATCAGGATTGATCCAATACTTTTGGTCCATGTTAAGCACATAGTTATTTAAGAATACAATTGTACCTTTAGTCACCCCAAATCCTGAAATAACTGAATCGTCAGTAGCAACATGGGGTACAATGGGAGATGAGGAATATCGCAGGACTTCGAATATTGTTGCCATAGTGTACGGCATATCGGACATGTCTAAAAGGGTAATACTCCGTTCCCCGTTGTTAGATATAACATCCACTTCATTTTGAATTTTTCTACCAATATTTGGATGCTTGGCTATATAGGCAAGGGCTAACATTACCAGATTTCCAACAGCTGAGTGACCACCAAGAAAGTCTTCCAACATAAAAATAATGGTATTACGGGACATGTTTTTGTTCTCTTTTAAACTTCTTAGGAGAACATCCGTAAAGTCGGTGTCGGGCTCATCAGGATCCACGTTGAGTTCTCTTTCATTAACAACCCGATCCAGTATAAATTTACGTATTGTTGTGGACCAGTATGAAATTCGATTCATGTGTTGAGTGTAAAATGGTAAAAGCCAAGGCAGGAAGTCTAATGGATGACCTTGGTTTATCTCCCAGAAAATCTCGTCAAAGAATCTCACAAATTGTTTAAATTCCACATCATTATAATCGAACCGCATCGAACACATATATTGGCTAAACATATTTGCACATGCTGCGTTTATAATTGGCTTTATATCGAGGGGTTGTCCAGGTACGATTTCGTTCAGCAACCTTTTCATTAAATGATTGATCTCATCACAGCCAACAGACGACATCTTTGTGAAGTATGAGGTTGACTCTCGTGGAGAACAATGTCGTCGGGCTAAATTTCTTCGCTTTTGTTGTAATTGAGACCAATTGCAGAGGGCAAGAGAATTGTTGCGATCACCTCCAAACAGTTTATCATAACGCAGGAAATCCGGTCGTCCTCCAAAAAACTTTCCATTTTTGTTGAGCACCTCTCGTATCAAATCCAAATTGTTGACGATGAGGCAGCGAGTATGACCAAGAGTTAAGGAGTAAATATCGCCATATTCTTTCGCCAAATCTCCAAATCCTTTAAATGGATTATCAAAGCGTCCAATTATATCCAAGTTGCCAATTATTGGCCAAGGACTTGGTCCAGGTGCCTGATTCATTTTACATACTACTTGTTCGCCATTTTTACTAGTATTTTTAACTATTACTTTCCGTTTACATTTTAAAATTATTATAATGTACGAAGTTAGAGTTAATAACATAATTATTGGAACGATCATAAGAAAACATTTCAGTATCATTATTATCAGTATGAATAAATAAACAAAAATGATTAACAGACAGGACGCGTGTGGTTTCCGTGAGTTTTAATTTTCAAGTGTCTTATTTATGTGTTCAGCATTAAGTAGGTAAAATCAGGTTGGTGATAACAAGACGAGCCAAGCGCAGTCAGTGGTAATAGATAATAAACTCAAATTTATGGGTAGGCGAAATATCTTAACTGTACTAATTACTTATGCATATATGCACTTGTCTTTTTTTTGGAAAAGGTCTGCCCTCCATTTTTCTTTGGTTTAAGATCGATCACTCGGTAATATCAATTAGAATGCATATTGACTTCAATATTATTGAGAGCAGTGCCAAGGCTAAAGCAATGCTGTCTGAACTCGGCGCCTACATATTAGGAGCGCTAAACATATATATATATTTTGTTGGACATCAGAAGTTAATAAAAAGAAAAATAATAGAGATTTCAAAAATTTAAATCGGTTTTTTTGAAATCCCCTTATCAACAATTTAAAAAATTTTGAAAATCAGTATTTTGAAAAAAAAAAAAAGCTTAGTCTGACTGCTATTTAGAATTTCTAAATCAAAGTTTGTCGTTATTTTTGTCATACAGTCCAGGTAACCGTCAAAGCCGGGATGTTTGTCACGCATGCCGACAGACGACAAGACAGACACACACACACAGCAGCAGTCGCTTACGCAAACAACAATACCACGGCAAAATTGTAGTTCTAAAAAAGATGCGCTAGCAAACAACAGGTGGCGCCAAAATTGGACACACCTGACAACTCTGGTCACCAAAATCGAGTGACCCCCGAAATGTTGTCGAGAAATTCACTCGAAAATAAAAATCATTGAAATTTCGCATAGATTTTTTGTAGAATTTTCTCTACCTTTCCTAAAATTCCAGATGTTTTGGGACTCATTTGAAGAACCTAGGCCCCCGGAAGGGCTACAAAGACGAAATTTATGAATTTATCTAATTTCGAATTTCAATAATTGTTTAAAAAAAATAGTTACTTTTTTATTTTTAAATAAGCGCGCGTTGCCACTTGCAACGGGCGCCATCTATAAAGTGGAAGGGCCCGCCACCTATAGAGTGCGTACGTACCAAGCTGACCCCCAGGATTGTCACCTCTTGTCCCAATTTTGTTGGGTTTTATTGTTTTTATATATAATTATCACTTGTTTATATATTATATATCTTGATCCATTTTGAACACTTCAGATAAACCAAATTACAACTTTTTTATTAATGTTTTATGAAATTAATTGCTGTAGCGATTTGTTTATTTTTTGTAGTTCCCAATGAGTAGCGCTTTGTAGTTCCTAACATGACCGTCTACGCTAATACAACAAAGAAAATTCCTATCCGAAATTCGAAAAAATTAAGCCGCTTTATTTTAAATTTGTCACGATTTTCTAGATCTACTGGGGGTCAAGTTTCGTTCACAGCTTTCTCATTAAGCTGCGGTTTTTATTGAAAAGCTTAGAAAAATTAAACAAAAATTGGTGCAAATTTTTAATTCGATCCGTGAGCCAGAACAGAAAAAAGTGATAAAAATTTCCGGTCACTTGAAATCGGAATTCGCTCAAAACATCCCTCAAAGAAACGGGATCATTTTTAGTTCAGATAAAAGGCAATAGATGGCGCTACTTTATTTAGTTCCACCAAAACAACATTGATGGCGCTAAAGTGACAGGGAGAATGCACTCAAAGACGGACAATGAAATCAGATATTTAATGAGTTTTTGAAGATAATAATAATATTAAATAATCATCAGTCTACAATAAACACATTCTGAGAAATGCAGAAAATTTGGGAAAATTCGAAAATTTCCAATCCATGGGAAATTTACAGAAACAAAATATCCCAGAAAGGTCGGTACCAGCAGCTGGAACAAGTGATATGCTCACACTTTAATTCCGTTCATTTGAGCCACTTATTCAGAATGAACGACAACTCTGCAAAACACAACTCTGTTGTTCGTTCTAACCTTAAAAGTGGCTAACAAAACAAAAAAAGTTGCCTCGAAATAATATTTTGTTTTGCTAATATATACACGCTTTTGTTATAAATAAGTTAATAATAATGAACCGATGATGGCGTGCTCGCGTTTGAAACATTTGCAAATATAAAACTAAACAAGGCAACTAAACGTCCATGAAAATAAAACAGCAGAAGCAGCAGCAGCAGCAAGCAGGACCGAGGCAACAAAAATACAAATACACAAAAAGAGAACACACAAATAAATAAATAAAAACTTAAAGAAGCAGCAACAAGAAGATACACACATATAGAAAGTGCCAAGTGCTAAACAATGTTTCAGTTAATTACAACTTTTGTTCGCTTCTTTTAATTGTGCAGCTGAAATGAAAAATGCTTTAAATTACGATTTTTCACTGCGTTCTCTCTGGCCAAGAGCTGCCAGAGGAGTTGCTTTGACTCCTACTCCTGCCACTTTAAATCGCGAATATACTGATGAAATATGTCCAAAGTGATTTAATTATATATACGTCCGCAAATAAATACGTAAATAAATATACCACACAATCGTCGAAGGAATTTTGACGGATTTTGACTGGAGCCGGAGAGAAATGCACTCAAAGACAATCGCAATTACCACCTAACAAAATCAGATTCCGCCTGGTGCTACATCCACAAATAAAAAACCATATAACCGGCGACTGCAACTGCTACTGGAATTGTTGTCGTCAAAAAGCCTTGTTTAGCATTTAATTTGGTCGTTTTGTCGCCATTGCCGTTTTCGTGCCTCTCTTTCTCTCTTGTTACATTCTTTTGTTGTTTACGTTTATCGGAACGCGTTAACATTTATTGGCACATTGTTGAACAATCTTAGACCATTTTTACTTGTGCAATTCCCAATTACTCTGATAGTTATAAAATTCTTCGTTGAGCATTTAAATCAAAATGAAAACTTCCTCATCGTATTTGCCATCAAAATCACGTCCAGCCGCAAAAGCAACTGCAACAAAAATAAAATTACACCCGTCCAAACCCACCTCGTTACCACCATCAACGCATTTGCTACGCACGAGGTCCACACACTATCAACCGCATTAAAGATAAATTAATTACAAATAATTTGAAGGTATGTATTAAAATCCTTTTTCCATTTTCGTGTGAAAATATATGACTTAATATTGCATTATTTACTTCGTTTTTCCGATTTGTTTACAAATAAACTTCAACTGTTTAATAAGGACGTCGTTAATCGATACTTCAGACCTGCAAATACTAATAATGTAATAATTTTATTATTCATGAAAACATTTGACAAGACAACAGCGACAGGACTTTTTCTGATTTTAATCAGTTAAACTAAAATGCTTAACATGAATAAAAATAAGAGTAACGCTATTTAATTATGCTCAGAAAGTACGGAAACCCTTGCCATCACTCTGTGTATGTGTTTTATATTTAATTTACTACATATATTTCTATACTAGCACTATATTTATTAAAAAGGTAGGTTTTCAAAAATATTAGCAACATTAAATGAAACTAAGAGAGTGCAGAAATTGCCAAATACAACATACAGTTGAAATCAATTAGTTTTAGATTAAAATATAAAATGATTGCCTTTTAGACCCTGTACAAAAGGGTATATTAAGTTTGTCAAAAAAACCAAATAATCGTAACAAGCAGAAGGAGGCGTGGCCGACCCCACTATTGCCTTCTACCACTATTCGCTTTTCAATATATTTTTTTATTTCCCATAAATACAGGGGTCCTACTGTCGAGCTTGCCCCACTGTAGATCTAAGTATTTATTAAACATTATATGCATGTGTGTGGTTAGGGTCTGATAAAGCTCTCGACTTTTAGAGGTTTTAGGTTCTAGACTTTTTGTATTGTAATTATCATATTTATACCCTTGCAGAGGGTATTATAATTTTGTCACGAAGTTTGTAACGCATTGAAGGTGGCGTGTCAGACCCCATAAAGTATATATATTCTTGATCAGGGCGATGAGCTGAGTCGATATAGCCATGTCCGTCTGTCTGTCTGTTTCTATGCAAACTAGTCTCTCAATTTTGAAGCTATCTTGATGAAACTTGGTACCGGTCCGTCTTTTTACTGCACGCAGTACATATGTCGGAACCGGCCGGATCGGATCACTATATCATATAGCTGCCATAGGAACGATCGGTTCGGAATCAACATTTAGTATGAAAAACTTTTTTGTTTCTTAAGATATCTCAACCAAACTCACAGATTGTGTGTTTGGTATAGTTTCATACATCTCTACTAAAACTGGCTCAAATCGGATCACTATATCATATAGCTGCCATAGGAGCGATCGGTTCGAAACCAACATTTAGTATGTATAACACATTTTGTAAAAAATCTGACGTCTCACACGGGGCACTGCAAGGGTATCCAAACTTTGGCGCGCCAAAGTTAGTTTGCGCTATATTTATTTTTTTTTTTTGTAATTTTTTTAAGTTCCCAACTACATACAGTGAAACCTCTCTTGGGCGGACACTCATCGTCGGGCAATTTTCGTCCGCTCAACGGGAGTGTCCGCTTATATTTTTTTTTTCATAAATTAAAGTGAATTTTCAATTCAGCGTTTACTAAAATTAATAATAATGACTTAAAAATAATGAAAAATTTACTTTCAGTCAATGTCTAAGTGTTATCTTAAGTATGAAAAATTGGGAGAAAATTAAAAATAAGAAAAAATATAGCGCAAGCTAACTTTGGCGCGCCAAAGTTTGGATACCCTTGCAGTGCCCTGTGTAAGCCGACAGATTTTTTACAAAATTTGTTAAATGTTGATTTTTAACCGATCGTTCCTATGGCAGCTATATGATATAGTGGTCCGATTTAAACCAAATTTGGTCAGCCTGTTTAAAACTTAATCAAACACACACTGTGTATATTTGGTTGACATATTTTGAGAAACAAAAAAGTTTTTCATACTAAATGTTTATTTCCAACCGATCGTTCCTATGGCAGCTATATGATATAGTTATCCGATCCGGCCGGTTTCGACATATGTACAACGTGCAGCAAAAAGACAGACCTGTACCAAGTTTCATCAAGATAGCTTCAAAACTGAGAGACTAGACTAGAAACAGGCAGACAGACGGACAGACAGACGGACATGGCTATATCGACTCAGCTCGTCGCCCTGATCAAGAATATATATACTTTATGGGGTCTGTGAGGCTTCCTTCAATGCGTTACACATTTCGTGACAAAAATATAATACCTTCTGCAAGGGTATAATAAACTAAAAATAAGGAAAATTTACTTCGATTTCATTAGTTACATTTAATACTACTGCGTTTTAAAAAAATCATTTATTTTGGTTTATCGAGCGTTCTTTAATTTCTTCTCTAATATGCAGGACTGCAAATGGCTTTCCAAATGTTTTACGTATTCAAACGCTTTATAGTCATTTTGAACAAATTTTTTTAATTTCCTAATTGTGGTTCCTACATGTGGCCTTATCATCTGAATCTATTGAATCAGGATCACAGTCAGGCTCTTCCGGTTCTTCTTCGGATTCCGAATTATCATTGTTTCCGCCCACTTCTGATTTTTAATGAGATCGTCAGCGATCGTTTTTAAAAAAATACGTGTCCCGCCAAGAGATTCGTTCGTTTTTGTCCTTATTTTAGTGTCCGCGTCCGCTCAAGAGAGTGTCCGCTCAATAGAGGCAAAATTGGTGTGAAAACCCCACCAAAACCAACGTCATGGAAAAAGTGTCCGCATGTTAAAGGTGTCCGCTAAGGGAGTTTTCACTGTATATTGAAGTTTTATCGTAGCATTTCGATCGAATTTATTCATACTCTTCACTTAAGTAGGCATGAACTTAAACAAACTGCATTTGTCTGTTTGCTCATCCTTTTATTTTTAAAATTAGTATGTTTCTAAAAGATATTAGTTGTTTTGATAAATTTTAAGCTCTTGGGACCAGATGGCCTGTGCCTGGAAATGCATAATAATAAAACTGCTCGAAGTATTGCATGAACCCATATATTTACACATGTATATCCATTCATATCTTTTGGTCAAAAATACAAGTGTAGTTACTACTACACAACACTCTTGTAACGCATGCATCAAAAAGACGTGTAAGGAATTGTTTCTAAAAAAATGAGATAAAATATTTGCAATAATTCTATCTTACACTCAAGCCGAATGTATTCGTGCGAAAAATATTCCAATTTTCACCCTTGGAAAATAACTTGCTGAGTAGATTCAAACCAAATTTTTAAGGGTTATTTAATTTGATGTGCAGTGAACAAAGAATTCACCTCATACAGATACAATTTTATTACTTTCTTCGATTGTCAAACCGATGTACCCTAATTCAATAACTACTAAGGGAATCGTATGTTAGAATGGGCTCAAAGGAGAAAAGCAATTGGAATTTTGAATGAAATGTCGGAACACAGAATAAGTATTAAATTTGTACATTTAAATCTGTAATTCTGCAAAGAAACATGTTCTCTCCTTGAACTACAAATGAGGACTAACTTCCTAATTAATTATCCCATCTAATATTAATAATTTTTACAAATACCATTATCGAAGACTACATTTATCTTCGCCTTGTGCTTATATCTGTCTATACACAATTTTTTCTTTCAATACCGGTTTGTTCTTTATTTCTACATTGTTCCGACCTTTTGTTTATTGGATGATTTTATCTATTTATTTTATTTTAATTATTACTGCGTTTGTTTAATTGTGCTGAAATTAATTTTATAATTTATATCAACTACAATTGGAGAAATTTGCGAACGATAGATTACAAAGATCATATATTACAATTGACATTTTAAATTACCTTTATTTTTAAAAGATGAACATGAGTAAAGTATTTGTATTGTCTTAATTATCCTACAGTCAACTTAATTATCTCATGTTTATTTGCCTAAGATCTGTTCTAACTGCTTTATTATTTATGCATGCAATAATTATAATGAAAATCGAATCGAACTTGAAAAATAAATCTTAATAATCTAAGAGAGAAAATTATAAAGAATATATAAAAATTTATCACAGATTTCTCATATTTTTCAGAAACTACTGTTTTTGGAATCCCACGATCTCCTCTAATACCCATAAAATTTTAATGCGAATTACACATGTAAGTTTTTAATAGTAAATGCACATAAATATATCTCGAATTTCAGTTTATATTTATAATGCATAAAGTATTTAAAGTATTTTCCTTGAATCTTAAGTTGTTTAAAAGTTCTTAACTGATTTATCATTTGTTGTAGTCTTATTTAAATGAATCTTTACGACAATATTTACAAATGCAAATAGATCGAGTGAGATTGCTTTAAGTGCATTAGATATGTCTGTCTGGATGTATCCACATATGTTCATATGAACATAAGTTAGTTTATGGGTTCATAAATTTGGTTTTACATTATAATTTTTATAATTACCTAAGTTATAATACCCTTAGTTTCGAGTGGAAAGAAGATATTAGTGCAGATCTATGTTTGTTTTATCAACTATCATACAAAATTTACATATTTATGTCAAGTCTATATGATATAATTTAGTTATGGACACACATTTACACAAAATTTAACTTGTTCTTTATTAATTTCATATACTTTTCAGCAAACTATATGTAAACTATATGTAAATGAACTTATTAGGCTGCAGCCAAAAGATTTCAATCAAAGAGCTAGATAAATTACAAGAATAACGGATATTCAAAAGTGAATACTTTTAATCAGTTTCAAGCAAACAATCTTTCTATAATCTTTTAATAATAATATTTTTATTATTATTATTCAAGTGAATCTATTAATTTGTGACTAATATGTGCACATAGTCACATAGGTATAGACAACCCGGACATAGCTTTAATAGGCACTCCTAAGTTTTTAAATGTTTAAAACTTAAATGTTGGGGGCATTCAGCAGATAATTCAATTAGTAAGCGCTCCTTTACATGTGAAAAATCACATGTAAGTACTTGCTGAATGACCTGATATTTTTTATACAAATCCGTATACAAACTTTGTATTACGACTATGTTTTTTTTACGTGAAAATTCTATGTTCGTTGTTTTAAAAAAGTAATCACTATTTGTACATTAAATTTTTTGTGAAACCGATACCATAATTTAGTATTTTTGATTGTTAAAAATTTCTTGCTGTATGTAAAAAGTAGAAATCAGGTATCATGAATGGTGATCAGAATTACCTGCTAAATGCCCCATTGATTATTTCTCATACAGAACTTTCTGCATTACTTACTTATGCTTTTTCAATTGCAATGCTTAATTTATTTAATTTGTTAAAATACGCTGTTTCAAAGAGTTGATCACCTTTTGAGAAATTTAGATTGTATGTTACATAACCGCTTCCTTTTCTGGGTTGTATAGGTCACCAATCTCTTTGAATACTTCAGAACTTTATAGATTCGGACTCTGTGGTCTAAAAATGCTACGACGATGCTAGATTTTCCAAGATGTCCAAACTAATAATCTTTTTTCATCACTAAAAAGACAACTCAAACTTAATAGTAACTCTGTGATTTTTGATCTGTACAGAATTCAAAAACTTAACAAAAAACTTGAAAAGAAGAACCATGCAAGAACCCAAGGTTGTTTTTTTTTTCAAAAATATTAGAATTAGGTACGTGTGGTAGACATTTACGATTTATTCATTTATATTCCGCCAATTAATATAAAAAAAAAATTAATTAGGATATTATCCGAAGGACCGAAAAAGTAAAATTTGCATGCAAAAGTTGATCCAGGGATGAAAAAAGAAACAAACTTATAGTATAAGGTAAAAATTTTATATAATAGTGCTGTCATTGTACAACTAATTAAATACGTAATGTTGGCAAAAGTAAAGTTTAACCGTCGACATTGTGAAAAACAGAAGAACTAGGAAGGTCAATTGGTGTGCATGTACGATTACGAGGACAAGTACGAATACATGAACGAGTACGAGAATTTTCCCCCAGTTTTTATTATTTCAGTCTAGACTTGAATCAGACTCAACATTGAGGCGGCATGGCGGTCGTTTGCTATTTGCCTTTAACCTCATTAGAAACAAACTGTTAATTGCAGACTCTCGAGCTTTAGCTCTCGGGGCTCTGATGGTTCATTGTTTTGAAACTTATTGGAAAATAATAATTTCTCACATTTGTTTTGAAGCGTTCTATAGCAAAACCAGAAGAGAAAGAGAGATAGAGGAAGGAGAACGGGTATTAGTTTTGGGATGTGGTGAGATTGAGGGAGGTTTTAAAACTATATATAAACGGTGGGCGAAAATGCAACCCTCACCTATTGTGTATGGATGGATGGGATGGTGCATATAGCGTTCGAATTGTATAATGCTACTCGCCTTTTGGGTTTGTTTGCTTTCCTTCTTCGTTGGTTTTTTTTTATGTACGAGCAAGCTGTGGACCTGCGCATATTGGTTCGCACACACAATGACTCCTATTCCATATTCCGTAGTGGCATCTCGTTCGCACACACACAAACAAGTTGTGCCACAACCACTGACACTTTGAAAAGAACATCCTTTGTATTTGTTGTACATGAAGCATCATTATGTTGGCGGTCAGGCAACATTTCAGTTCAGTTTAAATGGGGGACGCCTGTTGGCCAAGTGGTGGCTTTGGCTTTGGCTTAGTCATCATCATCATCATCGTTATCCTTATTTCCAGCTCCGATAGATATTTCAAGTGTTTCTAACATTTTCAAATACATATTCAAAAATGCAAAAAAATTGCCAAAACGACGCATTCATCTTCAGTTTAGCATTAAAAGCGCACATGCAACAATTGTGCCCGCAACTCGTTCCACGCTCTCTCAGCATGGACAACCCCAAAAAAAATATCGTAATGATTATATACTCTGGCTTCCTTATGTACATATGAATGATAGGGTGTGTTTGTAGCGTATTTTATGTGGACGCTCTGTCTGCCTTGGATGCGGCTGTCAACGGAATCAGGATTCAGTTTGACTCTTTAGCTTTGTGCCGTTGCTCGCTTTTCGTTTTGTCAATGGATTTTTGTGGCTCGTGGTTAACAGTTTGTCATCGGTTTGTCAACAACAGTTTGTGTTTCCTTAGTTAACAATCTTAACAAGGTGCCGACCGTAAGAGGATTGAATGTGCGAGTGTACCTGAGATTTCTATTGTTATTAAACTCAACTCAATGTGTCACTTGCTGCCAGTTCAAGTTCTTCATTGGCCAAAATCAGGTGTGCTTATCATTCTGTAAGTATGCAGGCTTGTTAAAGAATCCTCGACTCAACCACAGTTCATACGTTGGCAATTATCCTTGGCGGCATCGTTTTTCCTTTTTTTTTTCAACTCAACTCTATTATGGTCTTCAACAGAATGGCCTGTCAATCATATGAACTCATAATATGTAGGCTGGAAGCATTTATCCTGTGAAGCGTACAAAATTTAATAGGGATAATGCAATTGTTCGTACCTCAATCTGCTGTCGAGGGGATTTCTCTCAGTTGCCCTAAGGCGTCTTGTTATTGTCTACCATTCAACCGTTCGGAACTAAGATACAAAAGAAATCGGTGCCACAATAAGTTCACATTATTATTTTTATCATTATTATTATTCAAGTATTCACTTCTGTTTAATAAAGTAATTTCCTCTTCAATTGCTAGAAAAATCTATTTAAACAATTCCCATTCAATTAAATTGCACAATTTTACCTTATTCTAAGAAAAACTCACTTACTTCGTTACGTTCGTGAAGACTCTCTTTTTCGGTTCGAAAACAACATTTAACAAATTTTGTAAAAAATCTGACGGCTTGCAAGGGTATTCAAACTTTGGCGCGCCAAAGTTAGAATGCGCTATATTTTTTTTTATTATTTCGGTTTCATTCCCTGATTAAAATTCAAAGTATTGTAACCATGCAGTAAGTTTGTATACAAACTATAGTTGACATATTTATTATGTTCATTGAAATTCACTGTTTCAAAATCGTATGTTACCTTTCACATATTACCTTCTATCCGAAGGCAAATCTTGGCTGCATTGATTCTTTTGTGGTAATACATCTTCTTTGAGTTGTCATACAAACCCATTTATTAATAAAACGAGTAAGTGAAGTATACAGTTTTATCTGAACTTTTCCGACGGTAGTCAAAGTTAATTCGACAAATTTTACACGTTTATACCTAAAATAAATTTATATTTTATTATACCGGTTACTATTTTGACTGAACAGTTTCTAAACTTTAACTATTCGTAGAAATTCAACATTTTTGTGTATATGATAAAAGGGCAAAATGCTATAGTTCAAATGCAGCTACAAAATATTTTCTTGCAGATTAGTCTTAAAGAAAACCTTTGGTCTTGAACTATATTTTAAGCACTAAAAGTAGTTTAAATCTAAAATCTTGAAAAATTTAATAATATTTCAGTAAATAAGCAATTGACTAAATGATTTAGAATATTAACCCGATTCCTTTTAAATTATAGCCTAATTGTGTTATCTATGAAAATAAACTAGTTTTTCATAAAGCATTACAATTTTCGCAAGTTTCTAATACGGTTCAATGAGTTCCTAGTAGGAACTTCCTACTGTCTTCTATTGACTCTATTTTGCGTGGCTTCTAAATGCAAGTTGTAATAAACTTTTCACTTTAAAAAACTACTGTCCAGCTGTTAAATAAAGAATCTTAATTCATAAGATTATACTCTTAATCATTTGAATAGCTTTTTAGTTGAATTTAGCCTTAGTCTTTAGGGCAAGTCAAAGAAAGACTTTTATAAAGTGAGAGAGACTAAAAAGAAGTGACGCTACCTAAGACAGATTTTCATTGAAGCATCTTGCATCCTTGTTGCATTAGTGCACTAGAAACAGCTATTATGCCACTAAAAGGCAGTTGGATCTTTGATGTTGGCATTTATAAAGCGTCTCCAGGATTTGGTTGCATCTTTCACTTATCATTCGCGAGGTTTCAACGAGAAGGCGCCGCACATTTTCAATAGGTTGCTTTTGCTTTTGCTTTTGGCTTTGACTTCGGGTGCCGCAAAACTTTCGTACGCTCTGTGGACATGGAGGGGACTTCAAGTGGCCAGCAGATTCTAGATTCATATATATTTGTATGTATGTATGCATGTATGTGTTTAGGGGGACTATCATCCAATGTGGGGACCTAGTTCTGTCTCTGTCGGCAAAACGGGCTGTGTTTTGAGCGTTTTAATTGTGCTTTTCTTTGTTCTTTTGGCTGTAATGGAGTGCTATGCAAATGGCGTTTTGATGAGTTTCCTTGGCACTGGCGCTCTCTTTGTTGTCGCACCAGACGTTCATCCCCTTTTAATACTCTTTTATCTCTGTGTGTGTGTGTGTGGCTGGGAAGGGCTGCTGTTGTCGTCCTTTGTGATTGTTGTTGCCGTTGTCGTTGCTCTGTTGTTGGCGGCGACAGTGCTCTCATGTAGTTGTGTAGTCCTTGTTGCTTTGACTGCCACAAAAACAAAATAGAAAAAAAAAATTTGTTGATTTTTATGCGCGTCAGACAGAAGCAGCGACTGCACCACCACCACCACCATCACCAACAGCACCACCACCACCACCACCGAACCCTCTTTCTCGTTCTCTATGTAGTGTGTGTGTGTGTGTGTGTGCGTTCCATTTTCAAATTTCGTACATAATGGATTATTGTCCTTCCCTTTGCCATGTGCCATGTGCGCCATGGGCCCTGGCATATATTGTATTGGTCGATATTACGAACCAATCACAAACGCTCTCAAAATGGCCGCCACCGTTCAATTTCTTAGAAATCAAATTATATGTATGTATGTCTGTACATCGTTTGAATTGTAAAAAGTCAAGATTGTTCCTTTATCCTCTGCTAGAGCAAACGAGTCCAATCATACACCTCACTTGCTCCCAAGGAAGCTTTACGACAATTGAATGCAGCAATTAGTATAATGAAGGTCCTTTTACGTTATTAATCAAATTGAAACTTGTTTCTTTGTGTGTTGCCTTGCGATGGGAAGTTCTTTTGGCTAATTGTATATTTAAAATAGGTCACAATAAACATAATTTGTAATTGATAAATTAAATTATAAACTATGAAATTGATTTTTCCAAAAAAATGTCTTTTTAGAAATGTTATAGAAAGTATAAAATAACCCTTGCCAGTCCCAAGGGTTAACAAATTTAAACTTACATAACTTTGTCAAAACTTAATCGATTTTGTCGCTTTTAGAATAATTTAATCCAAAAAGTGAACCTACATTTACAAATAGAATACTTTTGAATATTGATACGGGGTATTCTTTGGTATAAAGAAAAAATTCAAAAATGTTAAAACTCGAGCTTTAATTTTTAATAAACTCCTGGGAGCTAAGTTATATACGCTTCAAATCAAAGCCAAGATCTAAAATATTTTGACTTGTAAAAAGACCCCTACAAAGTTTGAAAATTTCGTGAATCCATATTCCAGCACTATTCGTATTTTAACAAATTTAAATGTAATTGAATGCTAAGTAATAACTATAAATTGAAATATTTTATTTGTTTTTCAGGCCTTGTCTAACTGCCTTCCAAATTCGCAAACGAAATATACCAAGAACATCTTCCATATCCCAAATATTTTTAAAATATCTGGCGTTTGTGATTTGTTAAAAGTTGAAAGTAAACCTTTGATTGTATTTAAACTTAAAGATAGGAATAGTTAAAATATTTAGCCAAAACACTTAAACATCACTAACGGCTTCAGTGTTGGCCTAAAAAAAGAAAAGAAAGAAGCGAGCGAGCGAGCGAATTTAAGAGTGGCATGAGCCATCCATTGGGACTCCGGAAACATGATGATAATGAGTGTAGTGGGCCACGACCACCTGTACCCGGAGAAGAGAGCCGAGCTAAAAAGGTAAAGATTAAATCCCAATGTTTGCTGTGTACTCGATTTGACTGATGTGATGTGATTGAACAGATGACCGAAGGGGTGATAGACACCTCAAAGAACTCACCTCCATCTTATCTGAACTGGGCCCGGACGCTTAATCATCTGCTCGAGGATCGCGATGGGGTGGAGTTGTTCAAAAAGTATGTCGAGGAGGAGGCGCCCGCCTACAATGATCATCTCAATTTCTACTTTGCCTGCGAAGGACTGAAGCAACAAACAGATCCTGAGAAGGTGAAGCAAATAATCGGAGCCATATATAGGTAAGTTTAATCCTCCACCAAAAAATAGTAATCCAACTAATTATTTTAACTGTTATCCTTGCAGATTTTTACGCAAAAGCCAACTGTCCATTTCTGATGATTTGCGTACTCAAATTAAAGCCATTAAGTCAAATGAAATCCCGCTCAGTCCGCACATTTACGATCCCATGCAACAGCATGTGGAGACCACCATCCGGGACAACATCTACCCGAGCTTTCTCTGTTCCGAAATGTATATACAGTATATTCAGCAAATGTCAGCGGTGCAGGAACGCTTTAGTAGCAGTGGTGCCACCGCATCGGGTAGTGCCGGCAGCAGTGGCAGCGGCGGCAGTTGTGGCAGCAACAATGGCAGCGTTGCGGGCGCCTGTGCTCTGCCAGCGGCAACATCCAAACAGCTGTTGGTCACCTCAGGCGCCCCAATACCGCCGGGTGTCTTTATCAATTTGCCAGTGAATAGCGGGAATATTTTACCAGCAGGTACTTGCAGTGCCAGCGGTAGCGTTTATGGCCCATCAACGTCCGCCAGTTCGAGTGGATCCATTAGTGCCACAGACACATTGCCACGCAGCTCAACGCTGCCCACATTGCACGAGGATTCGGAGCTGTCGCTCTGCGATGATTTCGAGAAGGTGCAAGTGGAAGGCGGAGGACGTGCCCAGATCGATTTTCCCATGCGACTGACCCGCGATCTGTTAATAGCAACTCAAAAAAGAAGACTGGAAATTAGACCTCCCGGGTATGTAATACGATATCAATACCATTGTCATATATTTTCATATCTCCATATTTTCCGCTCAAATACAACAAAGATTTTAACATAAGTTTCCCATGCATGTTTAAAGTTTGAAACATATTTTCGGAAATCTGTTTTCAAAAATTTATAAATTTATAGGTTTTTCAAGCTGATTGTGTTTACAGTTTTTGTTTGGTTTTTAAGACGTTGTTTATACTTATAAAAGCTTTCTTAATTTATAGAAAGTAGTAAATTTTGTTTTTTAGATTTGCGGCCAAGAAGATTGTTTTGAAATAGATTAAATAAATAAATTTTTGTTAAACAATTTTGCAAGCTCCTAACTTTTTCTAGCTCTTTCTATTAACTTTTTTTTTATAGTCCTATTGTTAAGCATTAATAATTTTCAATCATATTCTTTGCTTACTAATATGTCAAGTAAATAAGCAATATATTAGCATGAAAATAATATATTTTCTTAAAATATTTATAGAAACATTTAATATTTTCATAGCAATAATACTATTAGAAGACAGATCTTTTAGTTGTTTAAGTTTTGTATTTCCAATAGTTTAATTTATTTATTTCACTATTTGATTAAGTTTTTACTCATTTATTTATTATGTTAATTTGTTTTATTGATTTCTTTTCATTTACATATTTGTACGATCACAACAAAACGCACGAATCCACCCACAACATGACCATGATATGTGACACGAATCCCACTCAAATACACACAACATCAACACGGATTTTGTACATCATTTGATTCTGATTTATTTATATTTCTTATACTTTTATTTTATTTATGGAACTCGATGATTTTTGTATATAAAAAAACAAACACAAAAACAACACACATAATTTCGCCGCATTGCATGGATCAAAACAATTATGTTTCCACTTTATGAACGCATTTCCTGCCATATATGCATGCGTATGCGAATAGAGCTCATGGTTATGTGTATACGGCGAGTACCAATACATCCTTTGTGCCCAATTCACGAGTTGATTCGGAGAGGGCTAGCGTTAGCTCCGGCGGCCGTACCGACTCCGATACCATGTCACTGTCCAGTTGTTCAATGTGAGTCCTCCTCCAGCTTAATCCGCACATTAAGCGACCTGCAACCAGCCATTGTTTTGCACACTTAAATGACTACAAAATCATGAATATACCAATTGTTTTTTTTTACTTATTCATTTTTTAGGGATGGCCGACCTTACATAGAGCGCAGACACAGCTCGACTGAGAGCAAGGCCATACGCCAAAGTGCCATGGCGAATAAGGAAACCAACACGTTTCAGGTAGTAAAAGGAAAAGGACTCTTTTTCATATCATAATTATTATAATGGTATTGTTTTGATATCATTTAGGTTATACCTCGCACGCAACGATTACATTCGAACGAGCATAGACCGCTTAAGGAAAACGAACTATTGGCCTTGTTGATACCCAAACTGGAGGAGGTGAAACGCAAGCGAGATTTGGAGGAACGCGCCCGTTTAGATGTATATTATCTTAACACTATATTGTGAATGGTTTATAAAGTTTGAGAATTACAGAGAATGCCGGGAGCTGCCCTACCAAACAACGAAAGATCCAGTGCCAGTGATCGTGCATTTGCCGAGGCGATACGGGAAAAGTTTGCATTGGATGAAGACAACGACCAAGACATACTGGACCAGCATGTGTCGCGAGTGTGGAAAGACCAAACGCCACATCGCTCACCTGGCACAATGTCACCTTGCCCGCCTATACCATCGAGAAGACGCACTGCAACCCATGACTCGGGCATGGTCAGTGATGGTGCCATGAGTTTGAGTAGGTTTCCTATACTCTTCTATTGAAGTATTGTTAGCTTTACTAAATTTGAAACGCTTTTGCCATTCAACAGGTGGTCACTCTATGAAGCACTCAAAGTCAATGCCCGATCCCAGTTCCTGCTCTAGGAAGCTAACGAATAAATGGCCTTCAATGAACACAGATAGCGGTATCAGCATGTTCTCAGCTGATACCGTCATGAAATACAAAGAGACTAGGTATAAATACACTCGAATTTTGTATTACACATTCCTAACTACTACGATTTCTATATAGCTCCCGCTCTGGTTCAAGCACGGCCTCAAAATTGGAGGAAGCAAAACGAAGACTGGAAGACGAGCCGCGTCGTGCTCGTCGATATGCCCAAACGCCGCTGCAATCCCACATGGTGCAACAGCAGCAGCAGCCCCTAGCCTCCTTCAGCAGTAGCAGCAGCGGCACCCTCCATCATCAGGCAGTGGCGGGTCCACCTCCCCTGCCGATTAAGCCACCGGAAACCGTTGTGGTATTTTTATTCTGCGAAGAGCCAGTTCCTTACAGAATAAAAATACCCGGTACTCAGCCGACCCTGCGCCAATTTAAGGACTATCTGCCCAGAAGGGGTCACTTCAGGTGAGCATTATTTATTTGTTAAATTACTCTTTAAATCTAATTTGTATTCGACTTGTTTTGCAGATTTTTTTTCAAGACGCATTGTGAAGATCCAGACAGTCCAGTGATTCAGGAAGAGATTGTTAACGACTCCGACATACTTCCCTTGTTCGGAGACAAAGCGATGGGTCTTGTCAAACCATCCGAATAATATTAAGAATAAAGTGTAGATTTTGTATTAAGCTAAATTATGAATGGGGTCATGATGGTGTATGTACATCTTAGAGATACAATTTCAGAAGCTATTCCCAAGAAATCAAAACTTAAATAGAACTAAACTGTACATTCAAAAGGCTTTTGTAAGCATCACAAACTATTGTACGGAATGGGGAAGGGGATTGGGGGGGTTGGGAAAGGGTTAAGGGGGAGCAATGTGTTTCATAATTTCGTCCTTTAACATCTGGAGGTATTTTTTTAAATATACATTAATATAATTAACAAACAATTATGAATTAACACTGACAGACAACATTAAATTTATATGTGTGTGCGATTATTTATACATATGTAATAAGTCGAGTAACACGAATCGTACACGAATATATAATTTGTATTTGTATGTTTCTTTTTACTATATAAACTCAACGAAATGGAAAGATAAATCAATCCGAAATTCGTTTCCCCGTACCGCTTGGCAAGACTCAGAACACGCAATAATAATGATTGAGCACAGCACAAAAAAAGAACATCTAATTGAAAAGAAAGTTAATGTAGTGGAAGTTTTATGGGTATTCCTGAATTCGGATTTGTTTGTTACTTTGTACTAACTATGGACTGCCTGCAATAAATTTTGTTAATATTTTTATAATGTGCATTTTATGATACAAAAAAAAGAAGAAGATATGTATGATGATATTAACAAAGTTCTATTCAACTCGACAAAAAATCAAAATATAATCTGTTTTATTTTTGTATAATCTATTATACTGCGTAAAAAAGTATGTACATTTGAATTTATGTATTTATATATACATATATGTATATGTATTGTGCTTTCATCTACATCTATTGTCTATTATATATATATTGAACATTGGACAAATTTCATTTTATAAACGATGAGTGCTAATTGCTCCAATAGTTGCATAATTGCTTGACGATTGATGATTAATTGATTAGTTCTACTTTCATAAGTTAAAATCATACAATAAATATTTTTTTAAGAAAACAAAAATGAGAATAACCGCAGAAATACGAAAATAATGAATACATTTATCATAGTAAACATATTTTATTTGTGAGCAAAATGCATGTAGATTTAATAAAAAGAAGTACATAAATGGACACTTAAGCTGGTTTCATTCAATTGTAATATTATTTTTATTTAAAAAAACGGTCATTTGTATTCTTAATTTGACTTATTTTATTTTATGTACAGTATTCTACGTAAATTCAACACTCCGGGGATGCTACACAGGCGTACAATCGTCCTTTTGACAATGGGTTAAGTAGTTTTGCTCATTAATAAAGGTGTGAGTGCATTTAGGACAGTGAAATCTTCTATGTCGGTTGCTGCCAGGATTTTCGTGCTCCCGCAGATGGGCCTTCATGTTGTACATTTGAGAGAAGCGCTTATTACACACTGGACAGGCAAAAGGCTTGGCGCCTGTGTGGGATCGTGTGTGCCTTTCCAGATGGGCTTTTGTTCGAGTCTTAAAGCCACAGACTTGACACTCTAGACGCTTGGACTCGTTGTCATGGATCATTTTGTGCTTATAAAGTGCAACCTTGTGCACAAAGCGTTTTGAGCAGACTTCACATTGAAAGGGCGTTTCCCCAGTGTGCCATTGCATGTGATGTTTTAACCGGAACTTGCGGCTGAAACGTTCCCCACAGTGGGGACACTCAAACTGTTTGACGGGCTCATGATTCTGTAGATGACCAATGAAGCCAGAGTAAGATTGAAGAGTTTTTCCACATTGATCGCACACATAGCCGGGGAAGTGTTCACGTTTTGTATGGGCATTGTAGGCACGGCGACTGCTAAATTGTTCTGGGCAGGTTGGACATTGTATGTTTACCGTATAGTCGCCAGAACTATCTTGATCCTCTTGATCGTCTGAGATTAGGTATTCTATTGTTCCGTCAATTTGATCTTCAAATTCACTCAACATGTCCTTTTCCTCTCTGAACACTTCTAGCTCATCGGAAGCTTGCTTCCCTTCTTCATCAATATCCTCTTCAGGCACCCCTTCATTTATAACAATCTCGTTTTCAATGTCCAAATCTAAGTCAACTGCCAGAAATTCTTCTTCGTCGCATTCAGAACTCTTCTCTATATAATCGTCTTCTTCCCCCTCCGCTTCTGCCTCCGCTTCCATTACAATCGTTGAGGAACTCAAAATTGTTGGTTTAACTGCCACCACATCGGATCCATCATCTAGCTCACATGCATCCACAGTCTCAACGACTTCAATACTCCCATCAAATCTCTCAACGTCCTCGATCTTAACTTCATTCCGAGAGATTGCCGACTTAAAGTCCTTTATTGTAAATGGACTTCGTATTAATTCTAGTATTTCCTGCCGCAGTTTCCGCGCAATTTGTAAGGACTTATGGTAGCGTGTTAATTTCTCACAGCATTTCTTGCATATCGCCGAGCCCACTTCGCCAATCACATAGTTTGTTCCCTTTATGCATTGCTGGACCAAATCACTTATCAATACTGGAGGCTTTCCGATTGATTCTTCGTATATATTTTTAGGATTGCGAACGGAAAACTGACAAATACAACAATTCATTGTTAAGTCGAATATTTTTATAAAATATCAAGACATCAAATTTTGCTTGCCGAAAAAACATTATTGTTCAACACCAAGCGCCAGTGTTGAAAAGCTTGGAAACGTCGACAGTATTTTACTGCGTTTCCATTGTGACACATAATTGTTGATGCATTTACTAAACGATAAGGCGGCACAGTCATTTAAATTTAATAAAAACTATTTTTAAGTAACAAAATGATTTTTTTTTAAACAAACTGTTGTAATATTCATTTTGTTAAACTAAAGCGGATTCTTATACCACAATCCCAGCAGCAGATAATTTAAATATTCCACGGAGTGTTTGGACGTTGGTAATTCAAAAATATTTTATGAAAGCAAATATGATTACATTTACTTAAAACACATTATTTATATGTTTTAGGAGCGGCTTGGTAGGTTTTGGGAGAAGGATGTGCCGCTAATTGATGATGCTTTTTTTAAGCAAAGCTTCCGTATAGAAAGATCGGTTTTTGCTATGCTGGTGAGCCGTCTGCCGATGCTAGCAAAGAAGGACACAAACTGCCAAAGTGCCATTCCGCTAGAGAAGAGGATAGCAATAGCTATGTACACTCTGGGCTCATCGTCAGAGTACCGAACTATTGGCAGATTGTTGTGTGCCAAATTCTGCACGAATTTTGCAGAGCAGTTGTAAAGGAGTTTACCGGCGAGTATATGACTCCAAACTTTTTGACGGACTCGAAAATCGACGACTGTGTGCAGGGCTTTGAAGCTATTGGATTTCCACAGTGTCTTGGCGCAATTGGTAAGAATTGAATCAATGTTTTAAATTTTAATATTTAATAATATAATTGTTTTATTCAGATGGATGTCATATTGAAATAAAGCCACCAGCAACAGAGGCAATAGACCGTTTTTATAACTACAAGGGGTGGTACTCAGTTGTGCTCTTTGCTATGGTAGATTATCGGCAAGTTTGTAAATAATATCATTATAATATTATGTTTGTCAATTTGTTTTAATTCAAATATTTTTTTTTAGTGGCAGATTCATGTCTGTGTCTATTAGTGCCCCAGGTCGGCGGAATGACTCCAAATTTTTAAAGAGTCGTGTATGAAGAGGATGCTGGATTCCTGCCCATTGCTGGAGGCGAAGTCAAAGGAAATATGTGGTGTTGAAGTTCCAGTGGTGTTAATTGGAGACTCAGCGTTCCTATTTACACGGACTCTGATGAAGCCCTATCCGTGCTCGACAGAGTTGCCCTTGCATAAGAGGACATTTAACTACAAATTGTCCAAAGCAACACGAGTCGTCGAGAATGCGTTTGGTAATTTAAAGGCCAGATTTCGACGCATTGGTAAAGGGCTTGACAGACAATACAAGAATAACAATGTGATTATCATGGCCTGTTGTGTGTTGCACAACATCCTGAATATTAATAACAGCGCCATCAATGAGACCTGGAGAGTCGAACTTGCTGAGAGCGAAAAGGAGCAGCCTAACCAGGACAACACTGCGGCTGACTTCAGCCAATCGGCAGAGAAAGTTCGATCTGCAATTGCAAAGTATCTAATGGAAAACTAGGCAAAACATAAAAACAAAACAAAAGAACAATTAACATAAAACTTGAATTACTTGTTATAAGAAACCTTTAACTCAGCAACCTGCTAAGAAACCTCAAATGAAGCAAAAGACAAAGCAGACAGCACAAGAGTTACAGAAGGATTCAATTAAGCAACAAGTTGCTGCACCAAGGGCACAAGAATGGAGCGAAGATTACATATCCTGCTTGGATGAAGGTCGATGTGCACGAGAACACGAAAAAATCGCGGAAAGCACTCACTAATAATTGCCATGAAAGCGCAAGAAAACAACAGAACTCTTAAATTTAAGGAATTTCATAAATCTTTCTCTTGTTATATTTTCTTATATTAAATATTTTGTTTGCCTACGGATATTTTATAATTTTCATATTGCTTCGACGACTTAAGAATGTCCTTGGTTTTATAATGATCTGCTTGTCCAAAAGTCTGCAAAAGCATTTTTGTAGTTGAAATTCACCTATAAACTAATAATTTTCTTACCCTGCACATACTGTGAATTTTTATTGTCTTAGCTTTTCCATCAACTTTGAGTATACCACCACCTAGAGGCTTCATGCACAGTCCTACTTTCTCCATTTTGGATCGAATCTTGTCGTAAAGTTGTGCTAAAAGAGAATTAATGGATTACGTAAATCCGACATGAATGAACAACAGACTAACTATGTGATTTCTTGTGACCACGAACGATGGTCCTTGCGAACAGCGTCTCGCCATGAATGTAGATTGAAATCAGCAAATAATTGAGAGTTCCCTCCCCAATTAAAACTCTTGGTTGGGTTAATAATGCCTTTCCAGTCTTTTGGCTTGCAAAAGTTCTAACTATAAATTAACAATGAAACTATTTCTTTATGTGTCCGCAGATGTTTATTTTTTAAGCTTACGGAACTGGCTTGAATAAACTCGAAATGGAAGCGTGACTGTTAAAAGTTTCATTTCTGATAATTTCGAATTTTAGATTTGGGATAAATTTTTAAAATGTGTTGCCAGAAAGGGACGCCTAGCTCAACTAAATTTTTTCAATGAAATCTCAATTTATTTTAAACACGAATTTTCTATTCCTACTTTGATGTAGTAAATGTTATAAATTTGTGCTGTTGGGTCTATATTCACATCTTATTGAGTAAGTATGTATTTCATTTACACGTGATCTTAGAATATGCGCTCATATAAATATTAAATTAATTTAGTATCCCTCATCGGACGCCTCGATTTCATAATCCTTATATTTGGAATTTAAAATTGTCTTTGATTCCAGGTGATCAGCTTTTCCGAAACCCTGTCAAAAAAGTTATTGTAAACAACATTTACACAAACTAAGATTTAATTGGAGCTTACTTGGGAATAGCCATAAATCTTTATATACTTCTTTTCTGGGTAATGTTCGATGCGACCTCCACCTAGACATTCAGTATCCAAGTCAACCTTTTTACACAGCTCCTGTACGCGGTCATATATGTCAGCTAAAAGAATAATTAATCGTTTATCATCTAAAATTAGAATATAGAATATAGCTTACCATGCCAAGTACAATCTGCATAACCACGAACTATAGTCTTGCTTGGTTCCTTGCCATCAGCGGTCTCTTTTCCAAAGACTTTTATTAGAATATATTTAAAAATACCCTCGTCATCAATGTCTACCAGAGGTACAGCTTCAAGATTTTGTGCGGTCATTTAGATAAATATTTATTATTCCTTTTTTTGCTAATTGTTGGTGAATGTGTTGAGGTACTACCATATCATAGTGTTTCAAGACTACCAGACTCTGCAAAAAAGGACTTTAGTTCTAAATGTAAACAACACGAATGCTGGCGGCGACAAAATAATTATAAATTAAAATGTCTAAATCTGATTCTTTTAATACCTTTTTAGGGTTTTCAGTTTTTCAAAAAAGATAGGAAATTCAGGACAATTGGAGAAATTTCTCAAAAAAGTTAAAAAACATCAATTTAATTGATAATTTTTCCCCATTTTTTTTAGTGAATTTGTTAATATGCATGAAGCCAAGGCTGCCACGTTTTGCGGGTTTTGCGTCATCTCTGGTTTGTTAACGCCGCTGCTGTCTGTTGTTTACTTTTAGAACTATATTCTAATTGAAGTCTGGCATTCTTTACTCATGAGCAACATTGTTCCGACCACAATTTTAACTACAAGAAAAAATAAAATAATTTTATTTAAATCAAACTGTGTGCATGTAATGCACATTTTGTAAGATACAGAGTTAGAAAGTATCGCAATTCACAATGAGCGCAACAAAACCCTTCTGTTTTGTTTGTGGCAAAGTGAAGACAGTTGGAGCTGGAGCCTTTCAGCTCATTGAAGGTAAGCTTTATTTATGCTAGGTTAACATTGCGCCACAGAGCCAGGCACTCCTGTGCATCCTGGTCACCTTAGTTTATACCTAAGGTATTGTACAAAGTTCTGTGGGGCAATGTGAACTTAGAATAAGTTTTATTTGACGAATTGCAGATAATAATAATAATAATACTATTAATACATTGCAACAATTATTTACTTTAGGATGCATCGTGCCTGGCACCTTTAAGCCCATCAAAGATATATTGAAGTACTTTGAAAAAGTAATCAATCAACGCTTGGAATTGACGCCAACCTCATCTGCCTGCAGGGATTGCTTGGAATACTTATTTAATTACGACCGGCTTGTTAGGAATCTGAGTCAAGTTCAACGTCAAATTGCAACCTCGTTGCTAAGTTGTCGTAAACGAAAGCCAGGAAGTTTGCCGCCAAAGAAGGAAGTTATAAAAGCTAAGGCACCGAATGTGAAATCAAGAGTTTCCGAAGATAATTCTCAGCAGATATCAGCACATAAAGCGGTTAAACAGGAGTCGCAAGATGATGAAATTTTATCAATTGGCGATGATCAACAACAGGAATTTCCGTTTAGCGAGGATGACGACAGCATGGAATCGTCGGAAGAGGAACAATTCCTTGATATACCTTGCCACATATGTGGTGAAGTATTTTCAAACCAGGATCTTCTGGAAAAGCATATTAAAACGGATAATTGTCAAAAGAACGAACATGCCACCTGTAATATCTGCGGGATAAAAGTAAAGGACGAGGAAGTCCTTGATTTGCACATGAATCTGCACGAGGGAAAGACTGAGTTGGAGTGTCGATACTGTCCGAAAAAGTTCTCTCATAAACGAAACGTTCTGCGACACATGGAAGTTCATTGGGATAAAAAGAAATATCAATGTGAGAAATGTGGTGAACGTTTCTCTTTGTCCTGGCTAATGTATAATCATCTAATGCGACACGATGCCGAAGAGCATGCGCTAATTTGTGATGTCTGTCATCAACAATTCAAAACAAAACGCACCTACAAACACCATCTGCGAACCCACCAAACAGATCGACCGCGTTACCAATGCCCAGATTGCGAAAAGTCCTTTGTAGACAAATACACATTAAAGGTGCACATGCGTGTACATTTACCGCCTGAAGCCACACTGACTACATAAGAGAGTATTTCTCAAAATCGCATGGCAAAATAACATTTTGTCATCAATCTTGCATGCATTAATATTCAAACGATCATATGTATTATTAAGTCCTGTACCCATAAATTGGATATAAACACAATGTTAGGTTCAAGTTGTGCCACTTTATAAAGTAGATACCTACATACCTACTTTATTTTGTGTTATCTCAATAAAGTCTTCTTTCAGTAAGATGTGAAAATATTTATTTGCGGATCAGGCAGGACTCGGTCTGAACCTATTCATAATCCTTATTCAAAATAGAGATTATAATGAATTAAAAGTTTACCTGCGAAGACACTTATTTAAATATTCGAAGACCAAATCAGTGCAATAAAATAGCAGATGTTTTTAAAGTGAGGTACCTGCTTTCCTAGTTCGAGCCCATATAAAGCAAGGAATAAGAACATCTGGTGTTAGTTGAATATTTAACGCTGTAACGTTACGTCAAGAATGGAAAAATTATTTATTCAGCTAAGTGTCTGCTCAGAACTAATTGAAAAGGGAAGCACAGGAAACATTTCTTGGTTAAATAATTTCTGTGCAGCATTCCACAAGTTTGCCAGTCAATTTAAATTGTATTTGCCGACGCTAGCGCCCAAATATGATCTAGAGGGCAATATTAAGATACAAGTTGAGACAATATTCCTGTGTTTTACTCAGGTACTTACTTGTATCACCCAGCTGGAGCAAACTATCAATATTGAGGAAAATCTCGGTCAAGGAGCCCATCTTCTGGTAACACGTACACACTTTCTCGATCGGATTAATTGGTGTGTTCGCCGATTACATGCATCCCTATATCAGCTTACTGAGGAGGCAACTGTCGGCACCGAGGTACAGCTGGATGATCTATCATTTGTGGAACTTTTGGATCTATCACTTGATAAATTGGAATCCTATAACGAGATTGTGACTAAAAGTCCAAATGATGGAAAGAAAGAAACCAATAGTTGCCTGGATCTCAAAGAAGAACCTAATAATGCGAATCATCAACTATATAATGAAGTTAATCATATCATTAGACATGCTTTGGCCTTTGCAAACGTTGCTTTGGAGTCTGATAAAAAGGCGCTGAGTGAGATCTGTGAGACGGTTTTGGAAGAATGTACCGTCTTTGAGAAGAACTTTGATGATCACACTCCCGGAGAGAGAAAACTAGAAGCATTGTCGCTTCAACGTGCCTTATATTCTTTGGAGTCATATCTCAATGATGCTCTATTGCGACTGATCTTTACAAGCTTCCTCGACATGGAGGAAGTATCAGTAACTAAGCTAAAGAACATATTACAAGAGTGTGAAGCTTCAGAAGCTGTCGATAAGCTAATCTCAGATTTTGATGTTAATATGGATCGCATTCAACAGATTGGAGTAATCGCTATAGCATTTACAGAAGATGTTAAAACTAAAACTATTGTTCGCAGTTGCCTGGCATCATTCGAATCTTTGGATTCCTGCATTGTGCCGGCATTTCAACTCCAAACATCGAATTCAGGCTTACAGCATGCCAACATCCTGGAACATCACTTGAAGGAGGAACTCGTTGTTTTCTGCAATGTTATTCATGAAATTATTGACAGTCGAGCCTTAATTAGTAGCTATTTGGATATATTATCTGAAAGTATTCACAATGCAGAGAAACTTTACCCCAAAGGTCATTTATTAAATATTGCTCAAACGGGCAATGTTTTGCATCAACATTTACAGCTTAAAATGAACTATCAAGACCTCGGGGAAGATGGTAAGCGTTATCATCAGGATTTTATACTAATTTTACGGGAATGTCAGGCGGTACTTGAACTTTCTATTCATGTTGATCTAAAAAGAATTATAAAGCGTTTAAAAATTCTATATTCTGTCTTGGCCAAATTACGGGATGCCTTTGGAATGCGAGCTGTTCTAGGAAATGAAAACTCTTTGACAAAGTCCAAGAACTCTTCTATTCGCCATCGTTCCTTCGCCAAGCCAATCAAAAATTGTAGTATTCCTATTGATAGTGATCGTGAAATTCCTTCAGATTCATTAGGACAAGAGCATGATAAGTTTCCAGCTGACTGAAATTCTTAAAATAAATTAAATATTAAATGTACATCACCGATACGACGGCAGCGGACAGATGACAACAAGACCAGCAGACAGACACCACCAGGACACACACACAGCAGTTGCCAATACCACGAAAAAATTGTAGTTCTAAAAAAGAGGCGCTAGCAAACATGAGGTGGCTCCAAAATTGGCCACACCTGACAGCCCTGGTAGTTTTCTATTTTACTTTTAAATCAGCGCGCGATGCCACTTGCAACGGGCGCCACCTATAAAGTGGACGTACCCAAGCTGACCCCCCCAGGACTGTCACCCTTGTTACATGTAAAGCTGACTGAAATTCTTAAAATAAAAAATTAAAATTAATTGTACATCATATAATCATAATAATAAATCATAATTTAAATAAAAGAATTATAAATTTTGACTGAGTGTCTTTTTTGGTTGGGCTGACAGCCCTACGCCATACTGTGGCGTCGATTTTGTGAGATACCGATAGTTGTGACAGTAGCAGATTATCGAAACTACCATCGATTGTTTTGCAACGCTGTGTGTAATAAATTAGGTATCTAGAAAAGGTTGATTAAAGTTAAAAATCTCTAAAAGTGTTTTCACCCGCATAAATATTATCATATCGGTCCATCCCTAAATCACTGACATCCCTAAAGCAAAAAAGCCGTTTTTGTAAACATTTTTTCGGCATAAAAGAAATAATAATTTGCCAATCATGAATACATGCTTCTTTTGTGGTGCCGTCGACATAAACGGCACTGCAAACTATGAAAGGCTATCATCAAAGGTGCCATCATCGCAGAAGTCTGTCTCTCTGGTGCTAACACATCTTGCCAACTGCATGAAAACTGATATGAATCTGAAGTCAGATACAAAACTATGCCCTAGGTGTTTTAACGAACTCTCTGAATATGATAGTATAATGGTTAACCTAATGGTGACCCAAAAGAGACTTACCACACAGTTAAAAGCTGCACTGAAATCAGAGTTCGAGGACGAATCCTTGGTTGAGGACCTGGATAAAGCGGCCCAGGAAGATGCCGAAGCTGAATCTTTGTTTGCAGAGATTGTCAAGGAAGAGGACGAATCGGGGGCGGATGTAAAGGAGGAGTACGATGATGACGATGACTATGAGGATGATGATGATGATGATGAGGAGTTCCTTTGCGAAGTGAAAGCTGAATCAGTTACCGTTAAGCTCGAAGAAGGCTCTTCCGATAGTCAAGGAAGATTCATGGCAAAGCGTTCAAAACAGGAGTGTAGCACTTGTGGAAAAGTGTTTAATGCTCGATATCAATTGCAGAAGCACATCAGTGAGGAGCATTCCAAGACGCAAACTCATGTTTGTCCCATTTGTGGCATCTTTCGACGGGATGAAGAATACTTGGAGCTCCACATGAATGTCCATGAGGGCAAGACTGAGAAGCAATGCCGATACTGCGACAAAAGCTTCTCACGTCCAGTTAATACACTTCGGCACATGCGCATGCACTGGGACAAGAAGAAGTATCAATGCGAAAAGTGCGGATTACGCTTCTCCCAGGACAACCTCTTGTATAACCATAGACTGCGCCACGAAGCCGAAGAGAATCCCATTATTTGCAGCATATGCAATGTGTCATTTAAGTCGCGCAAAACATTTAATCATCATACTCTAATACATAAGGAAAATAGACCCAGGCATTATTGCACCGTGTGTCCAAAATCATTCACTGAACGTTACACACTCAAGATGCACATGAAGACACACGATGGTGACGTTGTCTACGGCGTAAGAGAGGAGGTTCCGACGGATGATCAGGTGGTTGAGGAGCTACAAGTCGATGTCGACGAATCTGAGCAGGCCGTGACAGTCATAATGTCCGATAACGACGACAATTCCGGATTCTGTCTCATATGCAGCACAAACTTTGAGAACAAAAAGGAACTTGAGCATCACTTGCAATTTGATCACGACGTTGTTTTAAAGTAAATAAATCTACGATATCGCTAAACCATGTATTTCACATAGACTTCAATTAATTATCTATATAATTAATCCCAGCTCGTATATTTCTTACAAAGCTCCTTTGTATAAATATGACATAAAAGTAAATAAACTTAGTTTGACTTAGAATTCCATATTGGATATTAAATTGAGGGGGAAAACGGGCTGAAATAATCTATCCTGCTTAATAAATTTTAAATCAAATGTGCGCTATTTGTCATATCTATAATGATTATTATTTTACTCGCAGAATATTGATTAATTTAAATTGTTCTTTACAACTCAACAAATAATCATTATTTTGAATCAAATTAATAAAACTCCTTGATGACCTGTCACAGAGCTGTGACCCTAATGTGAAAACTTTTGACCTATCTGAAAGCGTCATAGATAAAGTGTCAAATTGTGACCCCGTGGGAACCCAGCATTACACAGACAAAACACACGTATTTTAAAGAAACAAGAAAAATGTCCACTTTTAACGTTTCAAATTTGTATTCCGACGTCGTTACAAAAAACTCGATAAAGCGAATTTTAAACTTAAGCTTATTCGTTCTCCTGGGAACGCAGACGACCGTTGGGATTTGTCACACGCACTGACAGCTGCTTGGCACGCTCAACGATCTCCTTACGCTTCTTTGAGGAGACACCGTGAGCAATTTCGGCACAGTAGACGCGGTTCTGCATCAACAGCACCTCCAGTTCCTTAACGTTGTGAACCAGGAATTTCTTGAAGCCAGTGGGCAGCATATGACGGGTGCGCTTGTTGGAACCATAACCAATGTTTGGCATCAGGTATTGGCCCTTGAAACGACGACGCACTCTGTTGTCAATACCCTTAGGCTTGCGCCATTTGTGCTGCAGACCACATAAAATAAAAGATATACCAATTAATATCAGAGATCCAATTTCAGTTTCATTTTCAAACTCACCGACAACTTGGCATAACGATCCGACTGATGACGGATGAAGTGCTTGCTGCGCTTCTTAACGATCGTGGGCCGATATGCTGGGCGAATGGTCATTTTGGAGCTGCAATTTGAAAAACTTCGTTTAGCTTTCGATTTTACACCTTTGTATATCCAAAATGTCAACAATATTTGATTCGCTTAAACACTTTGCAAACGCTTTGTCTAAACGTAATCTTGGCACTATTCACATTTCGTATCATTTAATTGCTGTTTTTATTCAAAATAAAACAACACTAGATGATGATGTTTATAAAATTTATAGATTTAAGAAATTGCACGAACCGCTATTATGCTAAGAGCACGTCAAAAAGAGAGGGAAAAGACGTGAAGTTGGCCGCGCTTGACATTCGTTAGCAGTGTCAGTGCGACCAGACTTGCCAACTTATGCTTCCGCTTGGTGTTTGCTGCATGACATACATGTTTGACAGGTTTATTTGTTTGTTTTTAATTTTAAATTAAGCCTAAACAAGATCAATTGAGGCAAAACTAATTTAATTATAAATTAGATCAATTAAAGAGGATTCTTCTAGTATATGTTTCATGTTTGTATCCTTGCTGGGAGCCTAGTTCCTTCAATCGGCGTCTGCGAAACTTAGGAAAATTAGAGTAAATTCTACAATACATCCATGCAAAATCTTTTGTGTCACATTTTCGAGTAAGAAAACTTTTCGCGTCTTCGTTTTCGAAAAACACTAAGAAAAACGGACAAATCTTTTTGTTCGCTCAACCCAATTGAGTTGTACATTCTAGTTCAATTGAAGGATTGAGTTCAATTGTTCAATTTTTGGTGAAAGTGAGCGAGAAACAGATCTTTCTATTCAGTTCATGTTCATGAGCGATGAGCGATGAATATTATTCAGCTCTTCAATTATATTCATAATATTTAGATATTCAATCGTTCATTGAATATAAGACCATTTCTTTAATATCAAATTTATTTTAAGTTTTTAATTAGATTAAATGGCAAAAGCGTAATAGTTTAAGGATTTCACTCTATATTTTTTCGTTGCACAATGTTATTCTGGCTTACTGCGCTTCTTTCTAAATATTTAATAATAAAAAGCAACAGCAAATATTTGGTTGATTTAGGCACAAAAAAATTGTTAAACAATCGACCAAACAACAAAATGAACAATATAGTTCATGAATTATTGAATAAGTTCGTTCGCTCAAGTTAATGACCCTTTCATTTGAACTTATTCAGAACGAAACGACACAGCTCTAAAAAACAGTGTTGCGCAGTGTGTCAAGCTGCAGGAGTGTGTCTGCTGCAATGAATTTATAAATAACATACATGGCAAAATATTCAAGTTTATATGTTTCATAATTAAGAATCATTTCCCAAAATTGTCTAAAAATTAGTTAGTTAAGTGCAATGTTTACATGGTTATGTGAACTCGACCATATTGGACTTTCGCCGTGAAATTTGCATTCTTCATTATATAATTACTAAGCGAATTCAATGTGAATGCAAGACCAAAACAAAGAGCAAGCAAACAAGAAGTGTGCAATAAACAATGGTAACAAGGTAGCACACGACGTATACATTGTGACAACAGCAACATGAAATCTGATGTTGCTGTGGTTCCCCCAACAGACGAGAGCCAAAGCCAAACGGCGCCGGTGACAACAGTGTCAACAACAACTTTGAACAGATCCTACAATGCAAACATCTTTCTGGACCGCTTCTTTGGCTCCTTTCAATGGGAGGAGTTTGCATGCGGATGTGGTTCGGCTTTCGTCAATATCGCGGTCACATATCCCATCTATAAGATTATATTTCGACAAATGTTGCACGGAGTCCCAGTCGGATCGGCTCTGTTGCAAATTCGTCATGAGGGTCTTGGATTCCTATATCGCGGCATGTTGCCGCCGTTAGCACAAAAAACCATCTCCTTGTCCATCATGTTTGGCGTATTTGATGGCACGAGACGATACTTGGTGGAAGATTATCGTTTAAATGATTATGGAGCTAAAATATTTGCCGGAGTTGTGGCTGGTAGCGTGGAATCAATTTTATTGCCATTCGAACGCGTCCAAACGTTGTTAGCCGACTCGAAATTCCATCAATATTTCTCCAATACGCAAAATGCGTTTAGGTGAGTGATAAAAACCAAGTCTTGGGTGATACAAACCAAGACTATAAAGCGGTTCTTAATCAAACCTCGTAGTTCAGTTTGGGTTTTTAGACTAACCAAATTGGATCACGAACCAAACCCTTAAAATTAAACCCGTACCAGAACCGGACCACATTCATAATTAAGTAAGAAGGTTCGGTTTCAAATTTTAAAAAACATGTCGGCTTTTTTTGAAAATTAAGAAAACAAAAAACTTAAAATCCCAATCATTATCTCACTTACGACTTTAGAACTTTACATTTAAAATTTTTTAGTTATAAGAAATCAAAGTCAAGTATTTTGATTTATTAAGTTGAACCTAGATTAAAACCAAAAACTTTTGTTTAGAGACCTAACCAATATCTACCTTTAAGGTTTATGCAACCGTACCGTATCTTCTCCAATATTAGGGAGGTTTGCAGCCTTGATAAAGCTCACTTTAAATGCAGTTTTCTTTAACATTGTCACGTTTCCAGATATGTAGTTACCAATTATGGATTTCGGGAGTTATACAGGGGCCTTGAACCGGTATTTTGGCGAAACGGTTTGTCGAATGCGTTGTTCTTTATGCTACGTGAAGAGGCCAGTGTCCGTTTACCAAAGAGGGTAAGTATTTCGAGCACATATTCAACTACTTTTATTCTATTATCTTTTTATTGATTACAGAAATCGGTATCAACAAGAACTGCACAAGAATTTACTGCTGGTGCCGTAATCGGTGCAAGTATAAGCACATTGTTTTATCCGTTGAATGTGATCAAGGTGTCGCTGCAGAGTGAAATGGGTCAGAAATCGGAGGGCAGTTGGCATGCCTGTAAGAGAATATATCGGGAAAGGGACAGTCGGATTGGGAACTTCTATCGCGGCTGTGCCTTCAACACAGGTCGTTCATTCATTAGCTGGGGCATTATGAATACTGCCTATGAGAACCTCAAAAAGGTGTTTCATCAACATAAGCTGCATCCGCATGTGATGCCGATGAAGTCAACCAAATAGAGGAATTTTGCGTTACAGGCTAACGTGTATCATGTGCTATGTATTACGTAATACGTAAACTAAACTATAACTATTACTAAATAAGCTGAGTGTATACAAATGTTTCCTTCTGCCTTTAACTAGCAAATTTTTGTTTTTAAGTCATAATTAAGTCGTTTTCGTTGACGAATGCTCAGTTTTAGGCATTCATTGTATGTTCTCATACAACATAAAAGCTGATAATTTAATATTTGTATATCATACATACATACATACATTTATATTTGGTAAGTGTGTATAGACTGCAAGACCTAAACAAACTTATTTCATTAAGTTCGAAATCAAGTCGAGAGTTTTAGTTAACCAACGAAATTGCAATGCAAGGCCAATAATTGTAAGGCTTGGTATGAGTACAATAATTGTGAGCATTTAAAGACCCCGAAAACCAAAACCACAATTAGTAATTAAATATTGTATATAAACAAATTGATTTAAATAGTTATGTTGTTTATGTATATACTTACAATAAAGTTTGTGATTCATTGAAATTAATAAATTAATTCAATTTTACATTGAAGAATGAGTACTTTTAATTAATTTAGACATTACATAATATTTATTCGAATTCAGCATAGTCGTACATTTAGTTAGATTCTACCACTAAATTGACTAACAATAAATTATTTACAATTAATACTACAAGATAATTTGCATCGAATATTGGACACATATCACAAAAAATAAAAAAAACCGGGCAGCTGTTGGATCTTAACGCTTCTTTAACGAACTGCGATATCTTTGATAAAAGTCCTCCATGGCTCTGTATTCCGGCTCTAATATATCGGGTATTTCTTTGTCCAATGACGCAAAGTAAATCATTCCAACCGAACAGCTACCCCGTAATTCTTGCTCATATTGTCGCAGCTGCTGAAAGAATCCAGAGTTTGGTCGGACTTTGGGGCGTATGGATTGAACATGAGTATAAGCTTCTCGTAGACTCATTCCTCCGTATTTCATGAGATAGGCCAAGCACAGGGAAGCCGATCGACTGACTCCCGCGACGCAGTGTACCAGGGAACAACCACCACTCAGACGTACTTCTTCTATCAAATCGGCAACCTCATCGAAATGGGCAGCCAAATTGACTCCGGCACGGTCCTGGGCGTTAATGCGTAAATATAATGGATTACTGACACTGGACAACGGTGTGTCCGGCAGTTCGGGAGCTACATTGACAACACAGCTCACGCCCAGTTTATCAAGATGGGCGGGTACTACGGCTGCAGCACCGCAAAGATATAGAGCCGGAGTCAAACATGAGATGCCCGGATAAGGTGTATGGTTATCCGCCTTCACCTGACTGAAACGAGCATATAAAGAACAAATTGTCTTAATAAATAAAAGTGAAAATATTTTCAAAAATTAGTCACTCAACATTATTATTTTAAGCCCATATACATGAGAATATACATGGCAAAGAAACTGTCAAAAAATATATCTTATTTCGTATTTAAGAAAAGAATGGAAAAACAAATCAAAGACGTAAATAAATAAAGAGATTGTAAAAAACATATTTGTGTTTTATTTAACAAATTTCTTTCTCTGACAACATTTTATGAATGGGCATAAAAATAACACTTTTTATTGTTTTTTATGGTTTTAGCTTTTGTTTTTTGTGCGAAGCGTATTAATCTTAGAGATCGCGGAATGTACGTCATTGTTTTTTTGCACTCCTACGTAAGAACTAGAAAATAATAAACATATGTACATATACAAGAAAAACATATGTCCCTATGCACATACGTGTTCAAACGCATACTTGTATGTATATGTAAATTTATAAAGGAATTTGTTTATAATTAGTGGCTTCTTCGTGTTTAATAATGCGCATTATAAAAATAGAACTGATTTATTATGTTATTTGCTTTACTGGTAAACAACAAAGAACCAATTTGTTTTCAAAACGCAAAAGGTAAATGTGCTGAAAATGGCTACAAGAACAACCCCGCTCACCTGTTAACACCCCACAATTAAATAAATAAATAAAATTGATGAGAGATGTTGAAAATTAAAATTCTATCACAGTCTGAAGCTAAACTTTAATACCATATTCCCTTAAACTTTTTAAACCCAATCAAAACTTCAGATTTAACGCTATTTTTAAATTTAAAAAAAAATGTTTTTATTTTCTAAAATAAAATCGCACCTGCCAATATATTTTTAGCTTGTTAAAGGATCTATTAATAAAAACTAAATAAGTCAAGTTATTGAATTAAACATTTAAAAAAAACTTTTCTATTTGGTTGACAATTTGGCAATTACTCTTATTTGGACCACTTGGTGCGTGTTAAGTGATGACTGGCAATTTGGCTGACAGATTCAATCACACCCATGGCTGTGGCATCGAGGAATGTTAATGTAAACCAACAACATCAAACCAATTTATTTATAAGTTCAATGGATTTTTGTATGGCGACATTTCGTCGTCATTAAATAATAATCACAAATTCCGCTGGAACATTGCCAAAATTAATCATCGGACACTTTCACTTGACCACGCCAAAACGCCATCCACAAAAATATGTTTGTATGTAAAATGGTATTTATAATTTTCCTCCTGTGAAATGAAAATCATGAAGAAAATGAAAATAATAAAAACAAATACGAAAAATGTTTATTTTGCACATTTTGAGGCTGTGGGCGACACAATGATTGTGTTTATTAAGTCCTAGTAACAATTTCTAATTTTCTTATTCTTAAACAAAATTTATGCTTTTTGGCTAAACTTTTGATTTGTGGGAAAGTAGGGAATGAAAGAGTGGGGAGCGGGATAAATCTCTTATTCTTCAGAGTGCTGTTGACACTCTATAATTTTGCGAATAAAATCATGTGATGACTGACAAAGGGAAATGGGTTAATGCCATTAAGAATTGAGTTCAGCCTTGTGGCATTGTTGTGGGCCCGCTTTATATCAGATATTTACAATATATATTCACCTGTGTTTATGCAATTTGACAATATGTAACATAAATATTGTCTTACTAAGCGGATAAAAACATTGGAATGTGTTTTGGGAAGTCACCTAGGCATTTCGAACATGCAACCCAAGGTTAAAAATGTTGCCTATTCCTCTTGCCAATTTTGTTGTGCTTTTTTGTTGAATTTGACAGGCAACGTACTGACAGACGAATAGACAGAGAAATGCAGACCTTCGTCTGCCTCATTATGAATAATGCTTTATTTTATTTTAGCAATTATTGTGTCCTTCAATTCAATTGTCAGAGTCACGGCTGTCGATAATTAACGCCAAGAAATATGCTGAATATCTTTTTTCGTTCAATTTTTAAATAAAATGAACAATTATTGGCTATAATATAGACCTAGTCAAGGAAATAGATACGCTAGGAAAATCTGTTAGATACACTACGAAAAATTCAGTATGAGTATTTTGAGTTTATTATTTGATCTCTACATAGCTATCTTTTATATATATATATATAGCTACCTTTTATATAAAGACAACTTTTCAGTTCATAAAGATCTACGTATTAGGTACATATCTAATGTTGACCAGGTGTGTAGCACTGATGAACTACTCTAGAAATACCTTAACGCATTGCAAATAAACAGGGGCAGATCTGTAATAGTATTTGGCATGTAATTTAGCACAACGAATCGAAATAAAAGTTCTTGCTGCATTGGCACATTTCAGTATAGTTTAAAAAAATGGCCATATGTTTTATAAACTACTATACATATTTCTACACTGTTCTCGTTAAACTAAACCCTAGGAGTATAAAATGGTTGAACTAGTTTAAATGAATATTAAGTATGTTGGTTTAGAAAAATTTTGAAATATGAAAGCTTTTAAAATAACTTAAAGCATCTGCTACACTCCGAAAATTCGAATCTTAATTTAAAAATAATCTAATTGATTCGAGGACTTAATCTACAATTAAGTTCTTTCAAAAACAGTTTTAAAAACTTATTTAAATAATAGAGAGTACTTTTTAAAGTGATTGTTTTATTTAAGCTAGTATAAACTGTTCAAAACTGTAAAAAAGGTAGGGAAATTGGATTTAGTCACGCATACCTAATATAGTAAAATAACGTACACAAACGTAAAGCCCACCTACGAAAACAAAGTAAACCAAACCCATTTTAGCCAGAGAGCTTTGGGGGCTCATGACATAAGCGCGACCTTGACTTGTATTGAACGAGTTTTTACATATAGTATAGAATTAATAAATAAATTAGTACTGAATGAAGTAGTAAAAAGTAATTTAAGCACTCACATTTGGCAGTCGGTGTTTTCAACACCATCGCAATTATCAGAAAAAACTGCCTTCGATATGTTATTAATTTCGTCGACAATACTTCTAAGTTTCTTTTGTGTGTCTGTTGCCAGGCTATTTGGCAAATTGGGAATGGTAATTAACTCTTTCATGTTTATGGATTCGTTGTCCGATTTCGCGCTGTATATTTTGCGCCAAAAGATATAAAAATTCCACAAATTCCAGAACGAATATAAAAACTATTTGGTAGCGCTTCAATAATTTCTCGTAGCTGCGTAAACAAATTTGATTAAATGCTCGGAAAATACTCTGCTCTGCTGAATTTTCCTACCCGACGTGCAAAAGTCGACTGACTCATTAGACGCTAAACACAATTTCAAAATAAATATTTTAAGTTGTATCGTAAACAGAAGGCGTGGTGAATTCCGAGTGCGTAAGGTGTACTCGGTGAGGGTGAGTTTAAAAGTGAACCGATTTTGTACCTGTCCCCCTTCTGTCAAAAAATAAAAAAAAAAAAATTTTAAATGGTACTTATTCTGAAACACAGAATTTAATTTTGAGGTTCAATTATGATTTAAGGGGAAAAGTATTTTAACTGGCGCCTTTACAAGTCCCATAAAACTTTTAAGTATGATTTGAGCTTCAAAAAGTTTCGAATTCAAAAAATCATAGAAAAGTTTTCTTAGAAAACTATAAAACTCCTTTTATAAATAAATAATTTATATGTTTAATTTGGCAAAAATGGAAGCTTATTTTTACAGTTACTATTTTATCAAGCACTAATAAAAAAAATATGGTGTACTGTTTAATACAAAAATTGGTTTATTTATATTTAAACTGCGCGCCAAACTTGAGTTTGAGTAGAGATGTAGCACCCGATAAGGAGCATTCAAAATGGATAATTTTATCGCAGTATCGACTTCGATCGATACAATTCTGCTGCACAGCTCCCGACTTCACTGCTAACATTAACAGACTCTGTTGCGTCGCTGTTGCGTTGCAAAATTATTTTTCTTTTAAGCAGTATTTACACTCAAAGTGAAAAAAATTGTCAAAAATCTGTTTTTTTAGACCCAGTACTTTGAAAAAGTACAAATGGGTCTATTACGTTTGTGCAAATGTGCATGACAGGCAGAAGGAGGCGTGGCAGACCCCATAAAGTATATATATTCTTGATCAGCGTCAACAGCTGAGTCGATATAGCCATGTCCGTCTGTCTGTCTGTCTGTCTGTCTGTCTTTTCTTCGTCTGTCCGTCTGTCTGTCTGTCTGTCTGTCCATTTTTGTGTCGCCTAGATCTCAGAGACTATAAGAGCTAGAGACACCAAATTTGGCATGTAGGTTCATCTATATCTCCCATTGATTAAGTTTGTTTTAGATTTTTGCCACGCCCCCCTCCGCCCCCGGAAATTGAAATACAAAATTTCGAAGTCGAATTACAAAAGCACCTTTGATGCTTTGGTTTTTGGTACATATAATAAACACTATAATCTAAACCTGTCCCGCAAATTTCAATTAAATCGGATGATGAGAGCGGAAGTTATTCAACTAACAATGTTACGGGCAAAAGGAAGAAGAAGAGACGCCAGCGACCTCTGTGTTAATTAACTTATTTCGTAGTAGCGCCATCTATTGCATGGTAGGGAACATTGAAGAACAATCTATAGTGAACGGTTTGCACTCAAAAAGTACTGGGTCTCCTACTGTCGAGCATGCTCTACTGTAGCTTACTGCATTTTTTCACTCAGTTTACAGAATATTAGTATCATAAGCAAAACTAATTTAAAGCTGCCACCTTTAAATAAAATAATAATATAGTCGCTTTCGGGCTTATGATGCATTATAATCATATACAGGGGTGCCACAGAAAAGCAATTCACCCAAAAAACCTCATCAAGGTGGTTTTAGGTGACACAAAAATCAAATCTCATTTCTCGAAACAATTGTAGAACGATTTTATAAACCTCTGAGTTTATTAAATAAGATTTAAGTAATTTTTTTAAATTATAAAAAAGACATAATGAACATTTTGAATAAAATTAATAATTGTTTAAAATAAACCGCTAATTTCGAATTTTTCGAATATTGAAATTAAGTTCATAGCTGCCGAGTTCTGTTACTTCGAAAATATGTCCTAAAAATGAAATGTTAGAGTTTTCTGTGTCACATTCTGTTTAGTTTATGAGGTTTGAAAAGCAGCTTTGAGCAAAATCTCTGAGATTTCTGTGGCACCCCTGATAATACACTTATTTTGTTAGGCATATCCTTTTAAGCAGTATTTACACTCGACGTGAAACGCCGTATAAATAAAAAACTTCATACAAAAAAATTACAGCGAACAATTTTATTCAGTTTTTTATTTCAAAGTTGGCTAACACTTTTCGTTACGTTTCATAACGTAAGTGCCTCTCGTTCTGCTAAAACTCAAATCGCACTGGTGAGACTTAACATAGCCAACTTATAATTGAAAATATTAGAAAATATAACTTTATAAATTAATAAACACTTCAAGATGAATTCCATTATTTTTTTGAAATAAATCTAAGCGTTAATACTTATAATTGTTATGATTAGGAAATATAACTTTATAAGTTAATAAACATTTCGAGATGAATTCCATTTTTGTTTTCCAAATATATCTTTGACACCCATTGAGCGTTAATACTTATAATTGTTATTTATAAATATTATTTCATTTATCGTATCATCATCACATGGCATTGCAGTCGGATTCGCCCCAAGAAGATTACGAGCTTGTAAAATGCCCCGTTGGGAAGGTGTACTACTGGCCGGTGTACCGAGTACTTTAGTTTTCTATTTTATTTTTAAATAAGCGCGCGATGCAACGGATTTAGATTTTCAATGGAAAACGGGGCCACGTGGTTGCCGGACCTCAAAACGATGGAAGCGCCATCCCTTGTTTGCTAGCGCCGCCACTTTCTACTTTAAGAACTAGGATTTCTTGTCACTCGCTTCAATTTTTCAGCAGTGCTGTCAATTTTTTCGTCCGTCTGTCCGTCTTTCTGTCTGTTTCTATGCAAACTAGTCTCTCAGCTGTGAAGTTATCTTAATAAAACTTGGTACATGTCCGTCTTTTTGCTGCACGCAGTATATATGTATAGATACAGGTATGTTGAAACCGGCCGGTAAGGATCACTTTTTCATATCGATTGGACTGACAAATTTGCAAAATACATCAAAGCGGTAGCAAAGGAACTATTAAAAAAGTGACAAAAGTAGCCGCCACTTTTAAAAATAGCTAGAGTTCTAGCTAATATAATTTCGTTCTAAAGATTCAAAATAGCTACGTCTAGCTATAAAATAGCTAAAATCGAAGCACTGCTTGTGAATGTTGAAGAGCAAGAAGAAGATCAAAGCGCGAGTTTTTAGGGAATGAGAGAAATAATAGCAGCAGACGGACGCCGAGTGAACACAAACGAATTAATATTTCAAACAATTTTTGGAAACATCAAAACGTTAAAATGGGCAAAGAAAAGGCTGGCAAATCATTTAATATTGGAGATTTGGTATTTGCCAAAGTGAAGGGTTATCCGGCGTGGCCAGCAAAGATTACAAAGTATAACAACAAAAAGTACAATGTTTACTTTTACGGGACCGGAGAAACCGCCAATATTAAGTTGGAAGATCTTTTCACGTATGCGGATAATAAGGAGAAGTTTGCAACCGATAAGAATATGAAGCGTGCTAAATTTAACGAGGCCATCGATCAAATAGAGAGTGCACTTCGCGGTGAGGATTCGGCTCCGATCGATTTGCCAAATACCGATGAAACCAGTGAGAGTAATACTGAAGCAAATTCAGAGGCAACCGATGCGGCAACGGCAGCTCCATCGGCAGTTGCACCAACCGCTGCACCATCATCATCAATTGCAGCAACTTTAGCGGCGGTGGCACCAACAACAGCGACAACTACAACTAGTAATGAAGTTGCTGATAGCAGCGAGCAAAAATCCCGTGGTGCAGCCGGAGGAGGAGGACGAAAGACCAAAATGCCACCACGTCATGTTGACGGCGATACTGAGGATGCTTCCGCAGATGCTATTGATGCACCACCGCCGCAGAAGAAACGCGTCCCTCCCGAAGGCATTGGCGCCCCAAATTCGAACAAAAAGTCCGTCAAGAAATCAAAGCCCACAGCTGCCGTGACTCCGATGCAAAAACGTTCACGACAAGTAAACGTAAGTGTACAACTAAACTATATTAATTCGTGGTTTCGTGGTGACCAAACCTGATGACGGGTTTTAAAAGGACTCGTTAAAATAAGCCGAAAAACTTCGCTTTTAAGAAAGCGTGGTTTAAATTAAGACTATGTAATTTCAGCTGACTTTACTGGACTGACCAGCATGTTAGAGCGAGACAACATGTCATTAGGCATTAGGGTGACCCTTACTCTTTTGGGGTCTTAACTGTTTTATGTTTGTTATTGGTGGCCCTAAGAGTGGCCGATCCGTCTTGGCGACTCGGAAACCGTAGAATCCCCCGATTGTAATCACTAGAAATTCGTCTTTAAAAACGTAGCGGTTCCGTGAAAAGGCTTATTCCGGTCGACAGTCGCGATTTGTAATGTATGTAATCATTTTATACGTTTTCTTACAGATCATACATAACAATCTACTTATGGTCTACATGCCCACGGCCAAGTGTCTAGGCATCGACATCAACTATAATAAGCCCAAATCTTTTGAAAACGCGGCCGCGGAACAGACTTGGATAGAGAAAGCACGCATGGAGGCTATTAGTTTGAAGCTAAAGTTGGAATCAGGACAGATTGATGCTGAGTCAATGCCAGAGAGGATTGTGATTGAGCCAGTGCGTAATGAAATACCCAAACAGGAGGCAGCGCGATTTATCGAGGAGCTGGTTGAACAAGAAGATGCCCTGTTTATGGAGCGTGATTTTATTCAGCTATCGCAACAATTGCGGGAGTGTTTGGGACTAAGGCGGGCCAATGTGGGCAAATGCTTGGAGATACTTGAGCAGTTGAAAGATATCGAATTGACTAAATTGATGCTGCTACGCAATCCCGAATGCGTGGATATAATGCGTCGATTGCGTCGCTATGTTGGCAATTTAGAGATGTGGAAAATGGACATATCTGATGAATTGGAATTTAAGGAAAAGGCAAAGATAATACGTAAAGTCTCAACTGCCATATATGATGGCTTCAAAACTATCTTCAATCCAGAGCCTGAGCCAGAAGAGAACTTCTGGGTAGAGTTTTGTGAGAAAGTTCGAATCTACAAGAACTATACGAAAAACATCAACGATAACCTGCGCGTTTCGATGAGCGAGTCAAGTTATGATAATTTAGTAAAGGCAAGACTGGAGGAGGCTGCGTCAAAGGACATTGCTCAAGAATAGAGGGTTACAAAAAAGGCGGCTTTAAGTATTTAAACCTGACCTCTTTGTTCCACATAATTGTAAAGGTAGTTTAAAAACAACATGTTTATAGTTTATATAATTCATATATTTTTCAGTTAATTTTAAGAAGCCCGTCGATTATGGGAGACGCATTATTTTGAAGCCCTGAACCCAACCCATCCCTGAAAAAGACACGTGAGCCAATATGGACTGGTTGCAATCATGGCTATTAGTTATAATTTCATTATTGAAATTATGTTATTTCATCCCACGAGTCCTATGTCTTAAGGCTGCGCATTCGCAAGCTGTACACAAATTGAAAATTACGTAAAATACAATAAGTTTATGTTGTTCACAATTATGAAAATGCATACGTATAATCAGTTCCATTAAAGAATAAACTCTTGACGATATATATATTGTACAATGGCAGGGACAAACCAGGGACTCCAAACAACTGTTGGTGTTCCATATCAAAGACTTTCTTTTTTCAAAGTCAGAAAAGCGGCTGCCATTAATTTATTTCGAGATTTCCATGCCTTTGTATTCAATTTAGAAAAACTTAATATGTTTGAAATTTTATCGAATCTCGACATTTTTTTTTGACATTTAAGGAGCAAATTGCTTTGGAGTTGCTAGAGGTTTGTAAAACATGCCTGTATATGAAATGAGAAAATCCCAGATGTACTTTTTTTAAAATAAATTTTAATGCCTCTCTTTTTACAATTATTTTCCAAATTTTAATTTCTCTCTTCCCGATTTAAACAAACTTAATGGGTTTGCGATTTTCACTATATAATCGCTGATATTCCCGACGCGCAGCCTTTTGCTCAGCTGTCTCGGTTTGTCTTCTTTTGGCCAAATATCGACGACCTTCCTCACGTTTTTTGGCCATGCGCACTGCCATCTGTTCCGGCGTTTCCATGTTCCGCTGTGTCCTAGTCCTGGCTATCTTTTTATCGGTCTCCTTGCGTCTATAAGCAACATCAGCACTTGCCGCTCTTTGGCGACTTTCCCGGGTCTGCTTTGCACGCCTTTGGCGTCTCTCGGCCAATTGCTCATCGGACAGTTTTAGTGTTGCCAACATGCGCTGCTTCATGCGCTTAATACGTTCCCGCATTCTTTTCGTTATTGGGAATAATGGCTCTGGCATAACTTCAGTAGGATTATCCTCCAAATTGAGGGACTCCGATTGTATTTTATTGGTTTCCACGCCAGCATCCTCGGTTTGCTGTAGCTCATTTTGCTTGCAGCGTTTACTGCGTCGCAGAGGTTGGTTCTTTAATTGGCCTTCATTATTTGCTTCATCCTTGTCATCGTCGTCCGCACTGTACTCAATTATCAGAAATGATTCCGTTTGCAATGCCAAAGGATCAGAATCCTCGGGCAGTAGCTCTGGATTAGGTAGCATTTGTTCGTCCAAAACATACTCCGAGGTCTTTAAAATGTTCTGCACATGTCTCGTGGTTGTCGGCAGAGACAAATTGTTCCGTATTTGAGATGTGTTGATATTTTCTGTGACCGCTAGATTGTTAGTACGTTCTTTGTCCCGGTTGTCCTCGGGCATTTTTCCATCATTTTCTGGATCCTTTAAAAATGTTTCAACCATGCTCTTGCTTCTGCCAACATTCTCTGCAATTTTGCGTATTGACATCCCCGACTTTTCTTAACAACAAAATCAATTGGTACTTGCTATAATTAATAATTTTATTTGAAACTCCCTTATTTTTTTATTTATTCTAATAATTGGGTTAAACTGAACTCAATATAGAAAGTTCACATATCACGTGGTAAACTATTTGCAAGCAAAGCAAACTGTCCTTTTTAGTTCTTTAATTTATTGTGCATATACACAAATTTTTCTTTTGTTTTTAAACAATAGTGGAATTCCAAATACAGATTGAAGTACAATTTGCTTACATTTTGATTTTGCAAATCAGCTGTTCACAGCTGCTGCATACAATATACGTAGTGTGGCCAGACTGCACTACCTTTGAGGACTTTTTGAACATAAAACTATACAGATTTACCGCAGAGCAATCTTTATGTTTTTAAGCGCTTGTGGTCCGAAAAATTTGGTTCCCTGCAGCTGCCAGCTCTTAATTTTAAGTATTATAATTAATCTGTCATTAGATGAATTCTCTTGCAAATAATATAAATTTTTTATTATGTCCATAACAGTTTGTATTTAGTTTTATAAATTATATTCTCTGTTATAAAATGCACTTAAAAGTAAGTGGAACGATCTTATATATTAACAAGCTATATTAATCTTTTTCCGGCACATCGCCAATACCATTCGGAAGTATAGCAAACATGGCTTCAGATTCGGGTAAGCATGGCGAGTCATATATTTTGCATATACGGGCATCTCCCTTTCCTTTGCGCAGATATAGGCGAGTGGTCGATGCATGTGCCATGATGTGTCCTCCTATTGGTTTCTTAGCATCCGCTTGAAACATTGCAGCGCCACCATCCACCTGTGCCGTCACCTGATTTGTGATGACCACCGCCACACCGAATTCATCAGCCAGACGCTGCAGCATTCGTAAAAATAATCCCAAATGATTCTGACGAGCAGCGAGCTCACCACGTCCAATGTATTCCGAGCGATAGAGCGCCATGGCACTATCGACAATTATTAAAGCATATCTAAAAAGAAGATTGATAAGTGTATAAAGTAATGGAAATTATTTATCACTTAGAAGATTTTTCGTGAGGAAATTTCTTAGGGAAAATCAGGTATCTTTTTAAATATTTTAAACCAAGTCTTTTTAAGAGATTCACTATAGCACTACTTCTTTGAAAATAAGTCCTCGATAGACCGCGAACTATCATCAATTCTTCAACAACTACAGCTGTAGTTTAACTAACCCTGGTTTTGTTTTTGTTATAAGTGAACCTGTTCAGGATATTGCGTCTTATTTTAAGCGATTTCAGCACGCACCTTGATTCAAACATCATGCCTGCTGCCATTTGAACTAGCTTTGTCTGCTGATCCGTGTTATGGGCACGGGCACAGGCCACATTGTCCAGTACATCCGCTTCCTCCATTTTGTATCGCTGTGCAATTGCTGTTAAGCGCTCTGGTCGAAATGTGCCCTCCGTGTCAATATATAATGCTTTGCCCTCACCACCGTTTTGGCTAATTGGTAACTGGCAGGTAACTGCTAGTGTATGACAAATCTGCGTCTTGCCACAACGAAACTCTCCAAAGATTTCAGTTATTGAACCCGTTTCAATGCCGCCACCAAGCAGTTTGTCAAGCTCTTTAGAGCCAGTTGTCAACATGACAACTTCCGAGCGCATTTGATGAAAGGTCCGTGCACTTGTGAAGTTCAGAGGCACCAGCTTGGAGGCCTCCTTCATAATGTGATCCACTTTGGACTCGCCAAGTCCTTTGATATTCAACAGTTGTCTTCGTGTCGCATATGTTACTGACTCCACGGTGTGCAAGCTCGCCTGTTGCAATAGTTTAATGTCTCTGGGATTGATATTGTTGCCCTGTCAGTTAAAAATGTTTAAGTAAATACATTTACAGAGTATGCAGTCGTTTTACCTGTAATTTTAAAACATCCAGCGGACCAATGTCCTCCTCATCTTCGCTGACCACAGCCGTTGATCCCGTAGCATCTGCTTGTTTTTGAGCCCCACGTGTTTTTTGCTCCATTACTAGCTACTGATTGATACAATAAAGCACTAAATCAATGATATTGTGCTTTCAATATAAATTTCATTAAAAGTTATAAAAATTTTGTTGCCACTTTTGTTAAAAGTACGCGCGCGCTTTGTTGTGAAATGGTTGTCGTTCCATTTCCATCATAACTGTCAGCTGTTTAACCAGCAAAAAAAGAGAAGAAGAAGAGAACGGAACGACAAAAGCGAAACATCAAAAGGCGATAGAAACAGCAATTACATAAAATTAAAATTATTCGCCGGCATTTACAACGTGTTTCTGAGAGAAAACTAATTTTAAACCGTGCAGAAGCAGAGAATTACGAAGCGAATTGTTAAGAAAAGTATGATCAGATATCATTACTTCGATGTGCAACTGTAAGTACAAGATTAATGCAAGAATTTGTTACAATTCGTATCACACGTGTGTGTTGTTGGTTTTTATCCCATATGTTTTGTAAATAATAATTGTTGGTGTTTTTTATGCAATTCTAGGAAATTTCGTGACTTTGATTCCGTTGTACTCACACCTGTCTATTTTCGAGGCTGCGTTCAAAACTCGTTGGAAAGATTCTTTGGGGAAATTGGTGGCGGAACAAATTTGGAAATCATTAAATTCAGCGTGGAACAGCGTCGTGTTGTCTTTCGTGTACCCGAGGAATTCTTTGAGCGGACGCGTGCAGCTGTCACCTTGATTGGGCATTATCAGGAAGTTCCGTGCCACTTCCAAGTGCTGAAAACATCTAAGACACTTTTGGACTTTGAGAAGGACGGAGAAAACGAGAATTGTGAAGAGCTGCAGACAGACGAAATTTAACTAGAAACAATGTCTTTTTGCAAAGTCTTTGGAAAGGATAAGGTGATCTTTGCCACCAAAGAGGATCATTCTACGCCAAGCACAATAGAGTTGCCTCCACCAGAGGCGCCAACAGGTCTAATCACAAAGGATGGTGATATAAATTGGAGCTGTCCCTGTTTGGGAGGCATGGCCACAGGTCCCTGCGGCGTTGACTTTAGAGAGGCTTTCTCATGTTTTCACTACAGCGAGGCAGATCCCAAGGGCTCTGATTGCTACGAGGCATTCCGAAAGATGCAGGATTGCTTCCAGGAGTATCCCACGGTCTACAACAAAACCAATAGTGGCGATGATGATGACGATGCCCTCGGCGATGTTATGAATGCCGACAATGGATCTAGTGTCAAGGATGTGGATGAACTCTCTGGTGGAGCTGGAGCTGCGGCTTCTGTAGCTGATAAGCAAATTTCCAGCAATGTCATCTCAAAAGCTGAGTAGAATGTTCTAATAAAAAATTACAGAAACAAATTTCAATTGGTAGTTCTGTTGGGTTTTTTAATGGCCACAGCTTTATGGTAATAAAATTGTTTGTATATGTCGGGCTCTTTAATACACTTTTTTATTATATATTTCCTTTTATTAATTGAAATTTACTATTTTTAAATTAACGTTTTTAAATATTCCATGTCATCTATAAGCAACAAAATATCCCCTTGTAGGAAATTTATAATACCAACCGCGTAAACGAAGCAGCCACCCTGGCGTTTTCCAGCACAAAAAGTTATCAATCGTCCGACCGCCACAATATATCGGACGACCACATAAGAAAAATAAGAAAAGTTGTGAAAACCGTGACGAAAATGTTATTAAACGCATTGTAAAATGCTAATAGTGCTTATAAATCTGACATGTGAAACGCTTAAACGTGAATTTAATATCAAATCTGTGCAGAATTTCAAAGTGCAATAGTTAACTGGGTAAACAGTGCAATCAGACGACCTGAAGGCAACTACATAAATAAAAACAAGCAATAACCTTGTGGCAATCGCTTGCAGTTCGAACGCGCTCCAAATCAGTAACAAAATAGAAAGTCCAATTACCAACAGCCGCCAGTGTAGTGAGTGTTGTGCGAATTACTTTCGTCAAAATACCAATATAATTATATTCTAAACAAAAGAAACAAGAGCTCAATAAATCAACAGTTTTTAAAACAGTTTCGTTTTCTGTGCAAGGCAACTACAAATATTTGAGGTGTCGCACACTAACAAAAATAGTACGAACACATACAGTTACGTTATACGCAGATACGAGTGTGTGCATACGAAAGACGTGCGCAAGAGAATTGGAAAAAAATACAAAAGTAATTCCATTTGAATAGTTTAATTTAAATATTAAAAATATACAAAATAATACAAAAAGCAATATCGATAACCAAGAGTCTCACCAAGAATACCAAAAAAAAAAAAGCAGGAAAACAACTTAAGCAACAACTGGAAGAACAACAACAACAAAAGTGATTAGAAACGACAACAGGGAACGGAAACAGTTAGCAGCAAGAGCAACACATCGATAAATTTGAATGCTGCTCCGGTTTTATCATTTCAAAGAAAATGGTTTCGTTAATTGATACAATCGATGCGGCAGCGGAGGCTCAAAAGCAACGTAGCGCCGCTGCCGCTTCCGCTGCAGCAGCAACGTCATCGCCAACAAGCCCCAAGAATGTGGCCAACGCTGCTGCAGGTGCAGCTTTGACTGCCAGTGGCAAGCCGAAGGAGAAACGAAAGTAAGTTATTTCCCCATTTCAATTGACCTTTATTTCAAAGAAAAATAATAAAACAACAAGCTAATATCTGAGGCTCCTGCCCATGTGATCTTTCGGATGGGCCGTTTGCCTATTGCATAAGCGCTTTGCTTTCTTTTTTTTTTCCTCAACTGCTGCTGCTGCTGCGTTGTTGTCGTCAGCTTTGCTGACGCTAGCTGCGCATATTTTCTATTATTTCTTTTAGGGTTGCGAGACAAATTATCCACACAAATTGCACACCACGTCCGATATTGGAATTCTGTTTTCGTCTTTTACTAGAGTCTTTTTAAAGGGTTGCATCATAATGTTTTGTAAAACTGGACTTTTGTTTGATAAAAAATTACACAGGGCTTAGTTCAAATAGATTTTCTAGTTCCTTTTGGCATGTTACGCATTAAATACAGTTAGTCAAGTAATTGGTTTGACAAAATTAAAGAATGCAAATATTTGTTTTATATTTTTCCAAATAGTTCAACCCATTAGCTCTCTTTTTTTTTAACTTGTTCAATGAGCCATAAGAAACTATATTAAGATTAGATAAAAAAATATTAAAAATCAAAGAAAAAATATTATTTGTCAAAACAATTACTTGAGTAATAGCCAAGGGATTTTATATAGTATATCAATACGATAATTAAAAAACATTACTATACAAATGTTATTTTTATGTAGATTAGAATTTCAGTTATAGACTGAATAGATCGGTTCCTTCAGATATATAATTTATACCTATCCGAAACAACAAGTAATAGAGTTAGGTGTATTTTAAACTTATATTTTCAAAAATGTTACATTAAGGTACATTTTTTTCGATGTCCATATATGTAAGCTTTATTTGGTAATTATTTTATTTTTATTATTTATTTATCATTGAGTATGACATTAGTTTCTATACGTTTATCATTCGGATAGTTTTTTGACACCTTATAAAGACATTGCAAAAATGGGTCTTAATTAAATATGTGCCAAAAGCATCTGCAAATCTTTGAAAAATATTAAAAGAAAAGCAACGTGATTGAATTGCGATATTTTCGCAACTACGAACGTCATTTCTTCTCTAAAGTAACAAGGAAAAGGAACAGCTTATCACATATTTGTTAAACTTGTGTAAAGATTCAATTTTTGACTCGTGTTCAGCTTACAGAGCTACAAAAGTGTGTGTGTTTTGTATGGAAAGCAATAGGGCAAAGATCAGAAATAAAACAAAAGTTTCCACACATATAGTATAAGAAATCTAAACGTAATCATTAATCACGCTTGGTTTTTGCATTTGCGATAATTATACAGCTTTGACGAAGGCAGACAGTAAAAGAGAACGCGTTGACCGAGACCTTACCTTGAATTTCGAAAGAAATAAAAAACTAAATCCAATACGAAAGAAACAAATGGACAACTCGTAATTATTTGCTGAATTGGTCGAGTATTTGTAACGAATCTTATCACACCTGTTACCTGTTGCTCATGCCAGCCAGCGCAAGGAGACTTATCAAGATATCCTTGAACTACGTTGACAGACCAGCCTAGGTTTTTTCTCATTTATTTTCTATATTTAACCCAATGCATATTTCCACTCTGCACTCGGGGCTTCCTCTTTGCTACGCACATTTCTTGTGTTTGGGTTATTTTTAAAAATTCAACAAAATAAAAAAGATGGAAAAAACCTGTTGTGCTCACAGCAGTAGCATAACCAGTTTTTGTTTTATCAGTTTGTTTTGTATTTTTTTTGTTTTGTTTCGTTATTGTTTTTATTTTGTTTTGTTTGTTTGCGCCTCATGGGCGTGATGAAGACCCGCCCCTTAAGTAACGGCTACTCATTTTCTATGTCATTAAGTGAGCTTAAAACACATAAAATTATGTTGTTTATTTCTTAAGTAAATTTTATAAAAAATATGCAACATTTGCATTAACTCTAAATATTTTTCGTTTGGCCTACGTGACTTTAGTTAGCTGAAAAGCGGTTCTGTAAACGATTAATTTTAAAGAAAACTGATCAAGTTTTCCATGTACAGATTGTGAACTGGTTTCTGGCATAGATTATTTTGTATTTGATTTGTATTATGAAATATTGATAGTCGATTGATAACGACAGCTTTGGCTCTTTATTATAATTGTGCTTGTCTTTTGGCTTAAATTGAGATTGTTGTGTTTCCAAGAGATGGTCACGTGATTAATCACTTTGTTTTTCACGAAAAACGCAGATTTTGTTTATTTATTTTATTGGCTCAGTTAACCTTGTGATGATTAGCGGAAATTTTATTCTAATTAGCACAACATCAATTCAATTTAATTTGTTTGCTAAGAATTTTAAACTATTGTTAAACACTGCTTACAATATGCTCGATTCTATAGTCATTGACCAAAGATGCATTAACAGTTTTAACAATGAACTATATTGTTAAATGTTTGACTTGCCCATCTCATACTTTTTCTACATTTAGCTATAATTTAATCGATTCATCACTTGCCAAATTTTGGTTTTTTATTTATTATTATGATTTATTTATTTTAATGATAATCGTATTATGAGAATCGTGAGTCTATTCTAGCAGGATTTCCTTTTGTTATTTCATCTTTAGATTTAACCTCGTTGTGAACTTGCCTGTCGCTCATATTTGATTTACATGCTAGACATCTTAACCACGTTTATAACAAATTATATGTAGATTCAATTAAACGACAAAAACAACAACAAATCGAGTTTTGCAAATGTTTTTCTTTGTTAAATGAAAATTCCTACTTCGTTCTGCTAAGAAGAAGAAATCACATATTGTCTTAGTAAACAATATAAAGAGATATCATTAAGTAAAGTCATAATAAAATTGTAATGACCCTTTTTGTAATGGGCCTTAGTCTCGTGTCTATCTTTGATGTAACTTTAGCTTTGACATCTCTTTAGTAGTATTATTTTCAAGATTTATAATTTTGGTTCTTTGTTCAATTAGAAGAAAAGAGAATATGACTTATGAAAATACTCAATATCAATTTTAGAAATTACGTTTTCATCCAGCTTTCTTTATGCTATTATGATAGTTCAATTTTAAAATAAAATGAAGTGTCACATTTACTATTATTTGAAGTATTCTTCTTGGTACTTGTATGTAAATAGTATTCATATAAGCTTTATAGTTAAATGGTTCTTTGTTTAATTATAAACTTTTACGTTATCAAAGTTATAAGATATGAGCACACTCGATTTTATAGATTAAATTTCCATCCAGCTTTTTTGATGATTACACAAATTAAATTATAAAATTAATTGGTAGAACACATTAGGTATTATTTTAGGTTTATTGTTCTTAGAATTTGGTCACCATCTAGATTCTAGAAGTTGAATACATTGAGAAATAGATAAAATGTATCGAATTTTGAAGAATACCACATATTTACCTTTAATATACCCTGTGTTACCCTTTGGCTACCGGGTGTTTAAATGAAAATTGAACAAAACAATAAATATAAATTGTATATATTTCAATACCAACGCAAGGCGAACGCACAAAATTAACACAAGCTTACGCATACAGTGTTAAATATTTAAATGATATGCCTCATTGTTGTTGTTATTTTTGTTGTTGTTTGCGTTGCTGTTTTTATTATTATTGTTGTTGTTGCTGCTGTTGTTATTGGCCGCGGCAGCCTCTGTCTGGCCACGACGACCTACTTTTTGCGCAATCGAACTAAAATGTGACGGCATGCGGGGTGTAAAGTGTGTGTGTGTGTTTGTGTTCCGTATTTACCATGTGCCTGTTGTTGTTGTTTTATTGCTGCTTTTCTTTATTTTCATATAAAAATTGTTGTTGTTGCTGTTGTTTAACTTGAATAATTCGTCTTTTGAGGTCTGAGACAAACATGCTGCTCCAACAAACGACTTTGTTGCTATGCAGCCGCCAAATGCAACAGCCTGAGTATCTGTGTGTGTGAGAGTGTATCTGTGTGTGTTGGTCGCTCACTGTTGTATCTTTTATCTGCCGATTTATTTATACGATATGTGATAATTTCATTTTTTGTTGTAGGAATTATGATTGTTATTTATACCCTTTGAACATTAAATGTTATGGTAAATGTCGCACTCTCGATCCACTAAGCTTATAATTATACTTACAGCTATGGCCAACAAATGTGTATTTAGATATGGCATTAAATTCAATTTAAATTAAGAAAGTTTGTCCAACATCTCTAATTTAATAAAGATAGCACCGAAAATATTTAAGTAATTTTGGAATTAAATATGCTTTGCAAAAATAGGTTCAGCTGGTATCGCATTCATCTGACTTTATAGAATACTGAAAATCTCGCTATAGGGTAGCTTTTCGTCTTCCATTCTTATTTACTTGTCAGATATTTTAACAGGGAAAGTTAATTATGTTGCGTTTGTCAGAGACGCAGCCTTCAAAAATTGCTCATAATTCTTGAGAGTTGCGCAAAATCTCAGTTTGTTTGCTCCTATACATTGTTGTGGTTGTTGTCCTGATGTTTTTGATTTTTCGTTGTTTAAAAATGGAACTCCTCATGATTGTCTTTCGCAAGCCATAAAAAATACAACTTTACAAGCTTGTACTGTGTACTCGTATTTGACCTCATTCCGATGCATCAGAACGGACTTTTGGATAATGAATTGTTTCTACTTTTCTTATGAGCTTTATTCTTACTTTTAAAAAATTCTTAATTTTATTGTACCCTTGCAGAGGGTATTATAATTTTGTCACAAAATGTGTAACGCGTGGAAGAAGGCGTGGCAGACCCCATAAAGCAAAAAATCATTTTAAAAGTGACAACAAATTTGACATGAAAAGCTTACTAGTCTTCAAACTGTCTTAACATTGTCAAAACCATTCGATTTTCGAATCGAATGTCATTTTATCCATGGTTCAATCTATAAATAAATTTTAAATTATAAATAGTTAGTTTTTAATAAAAAATTTACCCTATATTTTTACGCTTCTTCTATTTTAAGTATATAAAATAGATTAAAGCACTTTTTCTAACATATTTTTTATGTGATGGATTTTCATTTATAACAATCATAAAATTAAGCATTGTGATTGAATGTTCAATCACTGCCGATCAGCAGAACACACAAAAGTTTCATCAATATTCTGTCATTGATTTTTTCTGCTGAACGCAACCATAGTTTGATTTTGCTTAAAGAAGATTTTAGTTAATTCGCTCAAAAATCAATCTACATACACTTACCTTTTAGATTTGAGGGCCATTCACAAAACGATACGTGTGTACTGGAATCAGATCTAATGTTCCATATTACTTAATCATCCAAGTGGTCGTATTTCTTTGTTGGATTCGTTATCTTGTTTCTGTTTTCAGCACATGTTTGCCAAAAAACCAAAACAAAAAAAGAACAAGTTAAATATTTGTCAAATGTTATGTTCTTATGTTATCACAGATGAGGGGAATTTTTGTGTCTGGCATAAAAACGTTGCTAGTTGTTAACCATTTTGGTTGGCCAAGTCATCTTAGAGAGTCTAGCGTTTGATTTGTAAGCGGTTTATTTCATCTAATATTTGGCTAAAAAACTACTGCAGTTTGTGACTCATTATGCAAATAATTTGGCTAAAGTCCTTCATAGATAAGTTTTTTAAAAGCAAGTGAGAAAGAGGTAGCAATAACATTTGAGGCGCTCAAGAGTATGCAATACTTTTGACCAAGTTAATTACAAATTAGCCACAAGTTAACAAAATGTAATACTTTTTTGATTGTTTTTTTGTTCGCTTTTGTTGATGTGATACTGTTTTCCATTTTGCGGCCACAGTTATCTGTCTTATCTGGTCAATTTGCCCATATAGCCTGGTCGAGAGCGGTTAAGAGTAATAAGTGAGTGTTTTGGCCTTTTTTATCTTATCAGTCACTGAGTACTAGCTGATACGAAACAAAGCTTTGATGTTAATGTCTAGTGTAGTACAGCGTTTTCATTCTTACCTTTGGCCAAAATATTGAATGCGTTCCTCTCTCACCAGTTGCCACATTGTTGTTGTCTAGGATTTTCATGGGCTTATATGCATGTGTGAGTGTGTGTGTGGGTTGTATCTGAGTGTTTTGATATCAGTTTGCTGCTATTTGCAATTCTCGTTTTGAGGCCTATAAATATGAATTTCGTGCTAATAGAAATTTCTGTTCATTTTAAATGTTGGTACTCGTCGGTTGTTTTATGGATTCTTCACAAGCAGTAGAAAAAACTACAATTGTGCGTGGGTGTGAGTGTGTGTGTATTTAACAATTAATCTATGGCTTAAGCCATTGAATTAAATAATGTATAATTCTGGCAATGCTTGGGAAAACTGTGATTTTTCCTGCAATGAAAATACTTTCTATGGTGATGATGCCAACTCTTTTTACGAATCGGAAGTGAAACCTCAACAACTACAACAACAACAGAATGTAGGAAATGGCAGTCTTTATGGCTGTAGGCCAATCAATGAACCAGCTGTTAACTTTAATAATGGCAATTTCTACAACAATTCCACGTCACGGCCTCAGTTTGTGCCCCAATGTGGCAACAATGGTGGCGCCATCTACAATAGTTCCGCTGGCATGGAAATGTCCCGTTTTCATCCATATCAACGGCATCAGTCTGATTTTGGACAATTTTCCAATGTCTATGAGGGTCAACAGACCCAGAGTATACCCTATATGCAGCCAGGAATGAGGATGCTCAATCTGCAGACACCCTGTCGTGAAAATCAGCCATGGAGCTATGAATATTGTTATGGCTATGCTCCAAATCATCCAGAACCATGCCAGTATAGTCAATTTGTGGATATCGAGGACTTTATGTAAGTTTGAATATATGTTTTGCATTCGAAACGTATTCAAAAAGATTCTAGTTATGTCTGCAAACATGCGGGTACTTATAATATATACTACTTATATACAGACCACTGTCTGTACTCGCAACTCATAACAAACAGTAAAGTCTCTTATCACAACAACAAGAAATGACAAAAACAAAAACAAGAATAAAGTAAACCAAGTGGGCGCACATCTTATCTGCATTCATTCTCTATACTATTATTATACGTTTTACATATGTATGCGCACATTTCTCTTTCTATTCTATATGTACTTATTTATATATATATATACAATATATACTTTGAGTGAGATTGAGAGTCGGTCAGCATTTAATTCATCGATATAGTGTGTCTGATCATATATTCATCATGTATGCCAATAAATAATAACTATTCCAGCAAGAATTCCAATTTTGATATTAGCAAATACATATAATCATACAGACTCCCGATCAGAATAATAAGTACAATCGATAACGTAATTTTTGTCTGTTTTATAATCAAAGTATTCTATTTATTATAAAGCTCAGTTAATGCAAATTATCAAGAAATAAAAAAACATATTTTTATCTAAACTTATAGTCTTTTGTAGCTATCATCTAAATGAACTTAAGTTTTATCCGATTTCCAAATATAATATTCAAGCTCCTTATCAAAAAGGGCAATGATCTATTGAAAAACTCCTATACGACGAAATATACTTGTTGTTAAAATTTTGCATACGTCAATTAAAATAAATAAGTATACATTAAAAATGCGGAACATGAAACATTTGTTCGATTTGTTATCAATTTGAACTATGTAATCTATGTGGCGCTTTAGTACCTATGTACATTATTGATATCTGGGGAAAACCAACGCCAGGGGAATGACTTTCTGTAATAGGCTTCAAAGAAAGAGAAACACAGATAGAAGAAGATTATAGAGATATCGCAAAGTCTGAAAGTACAAAAAATAGTCGAAAGCTTAAATCAAAGTATGTATAATAATAGTCTGACAACGATAAGGAATAAATGGTCTACAACCAGACAAGGCCAAAAATATTGGCATACATATGTATGCATGAGTAACCGAATGGTATTCAAATGGAAATGAAATCCATTACAATTTTGCTTGTCAGCTATAATTATAATTATAATTATAATAATTATAATAATTATAATTATAATTATCGAGAATAATTATTCTCGGGCTGTGAAGTTTATATACCTAAATCAAAGTCTTATTAATTTCTGTAGGGAATCATTTTGCAAACCAGGCTATATTTATTAATTGTCACTTCCCATTGACGCAGATGTTTTCAGTTCTCATTTTGGATGCCATTGGCGTGCAAATTCTATATGGCAAACACTCTTTAAATCTGAAGAAGCTTGCATGATCGATAGTGTGATTGTTGTGTGTGTGTGTCTATTTGATCTGTGTGTTTGTGTGTGTGTGTCTCGGTTTGCGCGTGCTTAACAAGATTTTGTTTACCTTTGGCAAACCGCAAACGAGCCGCACGTTTAACCATAATATTTGCTTATCTATTGCATATCCGAGTCCCATGAACATTTATACTTACATACTTTTGCAATTAGCATTAACGTCACTGGCCTTAAATGGCTTAAAGCAGGGCTTAGAACTTATATAGTTTGATATAAACAACTGTATTTTGTAACAGAGTTCAATTTGACTTATTAAGTCAAACATTTTTATTTGTATTTATTTTACTTTAGAATTCTATTAATTAAGTACTATTAATTGTCAATTAAACTGTTGATTCTATAAGGAAATATTTTACATGGCATCTGAAGTCATCGATTCCTTTACAATTATTAAGTAATTGCAATTTTCAGTAAAAAACTGTAATTAAAAATGTATATACCAAGTTTCTATAAAAGCTTTATAGAATAATGTCTTTTTATTTGTTGGATTGTTACAATCTTAGCAGATCATACAAAATTTGATAAAATAGAATAAGGTCTATTAAAACCGCTATGATTGTTTTGTTATTATTATTATTTACAGCTTACGTATAATGTAAAATTATTAGCAAACTTAAACTAGTGGCGACGATGGCCTTAAAAGTAAATATGGGTTGTAATTTTTGTGTATTTGCTTACATTTTTTATTATTTAAAGGTGTTGTAATAGACTTACTATATACAGTGTATAAATGTTTTTGTATTTATGTGCTAAATGTTGTATTGGTTTGTTGATTTTAAAAACTGTTGAACATTGGATAGGTCTTGAGGAGTGGGTTAGAATATTGACAAATCCCTAGAAAAAAACTCTACCTAGTAAATTTAATTTGTATCTAATCATAGCATGATTATAAAATAATCACAAAAATTATTCAAGAACCTTTAAAGGGTATCTCACTGGCGATCACTCTCACTTGTAACGTGATTACTTGTTTTGCAATTGATTAAGTAAAGCATGCTCTTATATGATTCAGGTGATTTATAAAATTGTTTTATTAATTGAATTATTGACTGCATGAGTGATTGCTCTAATGTTATGTAATATTATTTAATGGCTCAATCTAAAGCTCGAGCTTATAATATAAACGAGTTATTCGACTGACTCACATTTGAGATATCTTTAAATGGTTTTCTTATAGTTCTTATATTTATTAAATGTTTATTTTATTTAAAGTACGAGTATTTACATATGCATATGTAGAAACTGTTGCACGTGTCAAGATCATGCAACTGCTTCTGTCGTTTCAATAGAGCCATGAGCCGGAAATGCTTCAAACAACAAAAGCAAACAGAAGCAAAAATAATAACAATAATAGCACTAACAACACAAATAGCAACAAAAATAAATTCATATTAAATACTTAAAAAACTGCAGGCGCTTTGTGAATATTTAAAAGCAACTCACTTCAATTTTTTATGAATTGTTTAACCGCAAGTCGTTTAATCAGGCTATTAGCATTCAGCTAAGGCAATTGGAAATAAGTTAAGGAAGAGGGATAAAGGTGTGAGGGAAGTGTATTTTATTGAATTTATACATAATATACATACACATACAATGTATAGAATTATACAAACTGTTAGAGTATACATTATATGTACCTTGTGAATTGTTGTGATAGTATTTTTATATTTAATATTTCTAATGTATGAAAATTAATTATGTCAAAATTAATGGAAAGTAAATGCTTGACTGAACGTTACCCTGTAGCTTTAGATCGTATAATTGCCGAGTTTAATGAGATGGTTTTACAACTGCAAAATACACATTTTAAATAGCTGTCACATACCCTAATATTGCTATCGTGGCTATTTATATTCAGTTTTGCACTACACTTTCAAAGTTATTTGTTGCCAATTGCCATATGGCCTAAAGTATTACAAATTGTGTTTAGTCTGTCAATTTGCTGGGCCACACGTCGTATGAGTAACGTTATGGAAATATTTCAATTTCCAATGGACAGGCACAACTTGCAGCTAGCCATTTGTTATATTTGTTTTTGTTTGTGTTTTGTTTTTGGTTTCTCTGTCTGCTTGTCTGACTGTCTCACTGATATGGCGGTGTCTTTTCATACAAATTGTTTGACAAGTAAAGCTCGGCAAAAAAAAAGGGGGGGGGGACAACAACGGAGATTTCGACCTGCAATTGTTACCAAGCGCAAATATTTCAGTTACGGTTTACACATATGTATGTGTATTTAATTTGTTATCTTTGCTTGGTTTGCTCTTTGATTTTTATTGCTTGACTCGATAATTAATTTATTCCAAAATGAATTCAAATTTCATATTTGAATTTCACAAATTTTGTTACAATTCCGCGAATATTTCGTATGACATTTTTGCTACGTGACAAAGTTGTCGGAAATTCGCGTATTCATTTTGTTGTTGTCATTATGTATATACAATATTCGTCTATTTAATACATTTATTTGCAATCATAAGCATATACAAAATATATTAATAATACGACACAGCAATGTTTTTATTGCTAGTTTTCGACAGCTCACGAGTTTTTCTTGGCAGCTGCAACAACAAAGTCCGTTGGGAATTATGTGAGACTTTCTTATAACAAAATTGGCAGCGAAATGCCTTTGCGTGAGGTCAGTGTACTCTCCAACAACAAGTGTACATATATTAAATGTATATATACTTAATGTGTGGCCATTTTCCTAAGAATTTTTGTATGTTTGCTGATAACAAATTAAGCATAGATTTATAAACTTTTGTATACTTAAGTGAAAACTTTGAATTTGCTTATCTTATTTAGTATTCTTTTTTACTTGCCTCTTCGTTTGCGATGAGTAATTCAGTTGTCGATGTTGAACATTCACTTGCCCTCAGGTTCAATAACATTTCAACGATCTCCGGCAAAAGCCTTTCGAGTTGTTAATTGCATTAACATGCGCTATAAAAAACTGCATAAGGAAATATTCCATTACAAATGTATTTGTATATGTATCAGTTGTTCTTGTTCAGTTGTTCTGAAATGGTGCCAAGGTTTTTGTCTTGTTATTATCTACTTACTTACTTACTTAGTACTTGTCAGTAGGCTATGCGTATCTTAAGCCACTAAACACCGTCACTTGAGTTGTTTAGTCCAGTTGCCAACAAACTGAGTGGGTGGTGCAACAGTGAAAGGCGTCAAAACTCGATACCAGCAGGACAGTGTAATCACACATGAATTTAAGTATTTACGAAATTTCTTTGCACTTACAAAGTACATGCATGTATTTGAAAAAGCCAAAAGTTATTTAATATGAATTGTTGATAAACATTTTATATTGAAAGGCTTTAAACGGTTTTGAGTTAAATATTGGTTTACTTTGATAGTAACAATTAACTACAATTGGTATATTTCTTAATGAACAATCTTTACTGTCTTAAATCAAACAGACAGACGCACCTATGTTATTTTAATGCTGAACAATATTGTATATACTGCAGATATAGAACTAATTGTATAACCTACTTTGGGTTGAATCTTAGTTTACTTTAATAATCGCAAATAACTATATTTAAATATTTAAGTACTAAAGTTACTGATTATGGTTTATTTTAATATGTAATGATAAAGAACTACATTTTGTTATATATTTGGACAAACAATTAAAAAGTTTGGCAGATTTAGAAACACTCGTATTGCTCATTAAATTATCCATAAGATTAGAAATAGTTTACTGTCGCTATTGGCCATTATTAAATTGCATTTGTAATATTCGTAATTAAGCAAATAATCAGCAAGCATTTGAGTGAAATTTAAATTCAATTAATTTACATTTGAAAGTCGGAATCAACATTTGTTTGCTTGATTTGCAGTTTTTGCGGTAGTTGCCATGAACTTTGGCGCCTTCGCCTTGCCAAGCGAATGTTGCGAATGTTTTGCTCAATTGAAAAATTTGTGCGCTGACCGCGACAATTGAATCAAATCAAATAAAAACGCAAACGCACCAAATCGCAACAATTGGAATGTACGCATTTCTGTGCAATTTACCATAGAAAACGACGATCCCCTCGATTCCCTCTCAATGTAAATTTGCAAAACGACGTCAACAGTGGCCTACGTGATCTGACGATCGAAAGCCATCCAGATTTAACACCCTTACAACTTTCATGTTGCACAAACTTATGCATATCTTTCGTTTTATCTTTGGCAGGAACAATGAGAAGCGCAAGGAAAAGTCACGAGATGCAGCTCGTTGTCGTCGCTCCAAGGAGACAGAGATCTTTATGGAACTGTCGCAGGCGTTGCCCCTTAAGCCCGACGATGTCAATCAGCTGGATAAGGCGTCTGTAATGCGCATTACAATTGCTTATCTCAAGATCCACGAGATGCTGCAGTTGGGTAAGTTTATTCTCTTTTTGTAAGCAAGCTCGATATTAGCATATTCATCAATTTGTTCCATTTGCAGTGCCTAAGATACGTGAAGCCAGTGAGCGTATTAAACCGGATATTGACTCCAACGGAGGAGTATTGGTGAAGCCCAAGGTGGAGAATGAGAACGAGGATTGGCTCAAGTGTGCCGAGGCCGGTCAATTGTTAAAACAGACCATGGATGGCTTTCTGCTGGTGCTATCCAATGAGGGCGACATCACTTATGTATCTGAGAACATTATAGATTATCTGGGCATTACAAAGGTGTGTTTTTTAGCATATAACCGATGTAGGGAACAATTATAATTTCGGAACCGATACCGAAACCGTTGACCGAAATTCACCGTTTCATCTGTAATACTCGAACTAAAACCGAGACAAATTCTTTCTTTTCAAGAATTATGTATAATCGAAACGGTTTTTTGTCCAAAAGAAATTTTTAGATTTTTGCATGCAATTTTTTAAAAAAGGAAATTTAAATAATTTTTAATATAGGAATCAAATACAAATTTATATACATTCTTATGTAATAGTTTTCTTACTTAAAATTTGTTAACAATTGCATACCGGATCTTACCGGTACTGTTACCGAAATATTGTATTATTTAGTATCATTACCGAAATTTAGTAGTATTACCGAAATATTTGTAATTATTAGTATCATTATACTTTCATAACGTACCCAATCCGGAACCCATATTTATTTTAGTATTAATCGTTAAATCACAGTGTAGAAATGTTTATTAAACTCTTTAATTCTTTGCAGATTGATACGCTGGGCCAACAGATCTGGGAGTATACACATCAATGCGATCATGCTGAGATCAAGGAGGCGCTCAATCTCAAACGCAACGGCATCGCTGACAAGATCAAGGATGAACAATTGCTCGAATCGGGGGTCAGCACACATCATCGCGATCTGTTTGTACGCATGAAATGCACATTGACCAGCCGTGGACGAAGCATTAATATCAAGAGTGCCTCATATAAGGTCCGTTATATTCTACAATTTATTTGACTTTTATTAATGTAGAGTTTACTCTCTTTAGGTTATTCACATAACCGGACATTTGAGGGTCAACAGCAAAGGCGAACGTGTGCTTATTGCCATTGGCAGGCCCATACCACATCCTTCGAACATTGAAATACCGCTGGGCACCAGCACATTTTTAACCAAGCATTCGCTGGACATGAAGTTTACCTATGTGGATGACAAGTGAGATAAATCGCAGACGCAATCTTTTGTTTTACAACTTATTCTAATTCATATAAATTTGTTTGTTTATAGAATGTTGGGTTTGCTTGGATATATGCCTGGTGATCTGCTGGACACATCGCTATTCGATTGTCAGCATGGCGCCGACTCGGAGAGACTAATGGCCACTTTCAAGAGCGGTAAGTGCTCGACTAGGGAAATTTTGTGTCGTTTCTTCATTAAAACTAACTGCAGCTAACTAATGTTAAACTAATTACTTTAATGTACAAATTAAAACGGTGTCCTCGTTATCCCTGACACAGCAAAAGCGAATAGGATGAGTTGAAGTTGGAGTAGGAGTAGGAGTAGGAATAGGAGTTGAAGCCGGAGTTGGTGTCGTGTTAATGTCCTTGCACATCAAAACAAAGTTGTCACTCGTTTGCCGTGGCTGCCGCCTTTATTTTTTGTGCGTCACTTCCTGTCCCGCCCTCTGTGTCGTGGCAGGACCACGTCCAGCAGTTGCCGGCTTGCTTATTGCATTTAATTAGTTGTAGCACACCGTTGCCCAGCGCTTTCATCTCCCTCACCGTCTCTGTCTCCAGCTATAACTCTGGCAGTGAGTGTGACTATAGAAAGTCCATTGTCGTTCTCTGGCTAGCCTGACTTTGCTTTAATTTCACTTTAGTTGCTAATTAGCTTTTGCAAAAATAAATAAATAAATTGTTCAGGCACCTTGCTAGTCAGTCTCTAGGCGGTTTCCGCTTCAGCACCTAAAAAAGTTTCCTACGCTGTTTATTAACTTTTTTTTTATTTTGTATGACGCATACTCGTCAAATTTGGTTTATTAGTTTACAAACATTATTGCTGCTAATTAGTCAAGCAATTCTTTTGACAGATAATTGACTAAGTAACTATATATATACCTATATTTGTCTATATCTCATTTGTCACACTGCTCGGTGAGTGGGAGTTTGTTTTGAAATTTTGTGTTCAGATAATCACAGTATAAGCTTGAGGCAAAACTGTAGAAAAGTAAAGTTATTATAAAGCTCAAATAAACATACAATCAATGTTTAATGAGGTTAAAATATTGTATTTATAATTTGGTAGTAAAACTATAATCGTATGCGACTTGTTGGCATATTTAATTTTTCTTGCACTACAATTGTTTTGAAAGAATGTTTTTAACGCTTAATTGAACATGTATTTATGCATATTTGCCATATTTATTATTGCCTTTCAATGTTAGTTCGTAATGCTTATTGATGAGGTGAATGAACAGCAAGCATATGTTATCATTTGCTTTTGTTCTTTTTACGCCCTTGCAGAGGGTATTATTTAATATTATTTCTTTGCATTATGTCATACTATTTGCAAATTTAATGGATATATTATGCCAGTGATTGAACTTAATATTTTTGAAGTAGTATAGATTTAAAATTGTAAATAATTTATTTTTTAAACAAGAATTTTAGAAAATGATCGGTTTTAAATGTAGAATCAATGGGGAATGGGGAATTCTGACCACCAATAATGATACCTGATTACTACTTTTTATGTTCAGCAGATCATTTTCAAAAATCAGAAACGACAAATTTTGTTATCGGTATCACAGAAAATGTATCGCACAAAACAGAAAATGTATCGTACAAATAGTGTGATAACTGTTACTGATTACTGATTCTGTTAGATTTTTAATGTACTTTGAAAAGACGTAGTTTTCAAATGGCGGATTTATATGAAAAGATTATGATAGATCATAAAAATTGTATGATTACTGATCCGTATTAACTGCTGAATGCGCCCAATTTTTAGACTAAAACATAATCAAAGTGACAATTCTCATAAAAATCGGTCGAAGTTATGTAATTGTGAAGTCTTTCGAATCTTGGGACTGACAACTCTACAATTGCTGAAGAGCTGAAAGTTATTGCGGATTGAAATCAAAATGATTGAAAATTTTCCAATTACAATGATTGTGATAAATTTTGATTGCAAACAATAATGTTATAAATGTTAATAGTTTCTATTGATTGCAATCAAAGTAATTTCAATCTTTTGCAGCTCTGATAGTTAGCATGACTGTTAATCCAAATAACCTGCTAAACTGCCCCATAATTTATTAAGTAACCTGCAGTTATTTCATTTTTAAAATAATTTTGGTTGCAGCAAGCAGTACTTTTTGAACTTCTTCAAAATACTTCATAAAACAGACAGCAAAAAATAGTAAAGTCAGACAGACAGACTCTCCTTTCCTAGGTAATTACATAGTCTATAAAATGCCGTTAGTATACACCAGCCATTATTTAAGCGTAGCCCGCGAAAGTATGCAGCGAAAAATAAAGAGGAATTTCAAGAAATGGAAACTTCTTTTGCTGTGAATTTTGGATTTGTTGCGCTTAAGCGCTTTACTAATTTCTTCCTCTTTGCTCATCTCTTGTTTGTAGCCATATCCTGGGTAAAAGTTTGCTGCCATTGTTTGCTTATTTGTTGCGTTTAATGGCCGCGTCATGTCGTCTACATTGACCAAATAATGTCGCTGCTGCTGCAGCAGCACTTAAAATGCCAACGTTGGGCAATAAAAGCGCTGCTGACCATTGTTGAGTACATTGTACCCAAGATGCAAGCGCATCCTGAAAAAAAAAAACAAAAAACCCAAAAAAAAAAAATGGAAAGAAATTGTCACTGCACTACAATTGGAATTATTATTGGCTGCAATGACTTTGGCTTCTTGGCCAGCCAACATCATGGCCCAGACACGTTCTGTGCGAAATGACTTTCGGTTTTATGATGCGACATGCATTCGCGACCAGGCTACGCCCAAGCCGGACCATGGACTTGACTGGACTGGACTGGACTGGTTCCTAATACCAACTTACACTCTGGATCTTTGCTTAGGAATGCAGCTGTGTTCTCATGTTGGTTTTGCCTTATTTTAGTTTTGTTTTTGGCTTGCATATCGCATATCGTTAGCAAAGTTGGCAGCAAGCTGTAAAAATGTCTTCGAAAGTCGTAAAAGTATTTCATACATTTTTGTTTTTATTAAGTTGCTACACAGCTCTGCAGCTTCTTGGCTAAACAGCTGCCACGCCTCCCGCCCACTTTGGTAAAAACTTTATACTCATTTTTAGTTATGTTACTTGTCTTTCTATATATGTTTGCTTGAAAGCTCCATTCGCCATATTATTGTTTATGAGCGCTGTCCATTTTTATTTCCATTTGATTTTCATAAAGTTTACATGCTTATGATTCTCTATATACATATGAGAATAAAGGGTCCGGGTCCAGGGTTCTGTATCCTGTCTCGAGGGTCTGACTTAAAGTTCTCGTTCTTATTCTCATTCTCATTCTCTCGTTTATTGTCAGCACCATGTGACAAACAGTTCAATAAAATACAAAATGTGCGGAAAATCGCAAATGTCATGCGGGTGAGCATTGAAATCTCAAAACGTTTTCCACGTTTATCCAAAGCTGCTGCTGCTGTTGCTGATGTGCATTGAAATGGAAATGCGAAATGGGTAACGGGAAAATGCGAAAATTGTGCACAAGCATTTCCATGCTGCAAATAAAGACGACAATTTGGCCTGAAGGCGAAAATTATGAAAAAAGCCAAATGGAAAAAAATAAAAAAGAATTCGTTGCGTTTTTCTTCTCTATGTGAATGTGTATGTTGGCAAAGTAAATTTAACGTGGCAGATAAATAACCCGCCCAGAGAGATAAAAGAAGCGCGTGGCAAATGTTGTAATAAATTTGCAACGAAAAACAATACGAAAAAGTGACTTTGGCTAAGATTTTGCTTTTGACTGTTGCGTGAGGAAAACTTTTGCAGCAGGCAAACACTTGGTGAGTGGTAAGTGCTGAGAGGGGAGTGGGGTGCCAGAAATGCATTTTTGTTAGTGCATTCGGGGGCATTGCCGCGGCATTTGCCAGGCATTCAACTTTCAACTTTTGCGAGTGGCAAGCAAAAGTTCCTTGGCAACGCTTTGAGGGGCAAATGACAGTTGCTGCTGTTGCAAGTTGCAACTACCATTTGGTGTATCTAGTTCCTGCTATTGCTGTGTATTTGTTAACCTTTTTCGTTTTTGTTTTTGTTTGTGCTTGACAGACACGTACGTGGCATGCGGCAAGTGTTGCATACTTCTCAGGGCGTGCCTATACAAGGAACAGCTTTAAATGTATCCCAAAATGGACAACATTTAACATGCTATGTACAACATTTTGACTTGCCTCTCTTTTACCACCTTACAGTTGCCTCATTTTCAAGCGCAACTTTTGGTTTTAACTTTATTTTCGATAGTTCGCGCGCAATGTTCGTTGTGTAATCAACATAACAAGCAACTTGGCAGTTTACGACTCTGTTAATGCCTCACACACAGATACCCATGCACTTACACACACACACACACACACACACCGTTTTGTACAGACACCAACCTAGACGCGCTTCCTGTCTAAAATGCCGTCATGTCTGTGCGGGCAAAACGCTTCCTGTCAAATGTGTCGATTAGAGATGACAGCTTGGCTGGCAAGACGTTACATTATTCATCGTTTAGTGACGATAGGTAATTAAACGAGAGTTGGTTAACAAAAGCAAACTCTTTACGATGTGAAAAACTAGCGCCGAGTGCAGATTTAACACACAACATTTCTAATATTAAGTTTTACGACGAAAAATATTGAATTTAAGATATGACCTATTCAAAAATAATACAACAAAGTAAAGATAAAGTAATGAAGTGATGGAATAAAATAACGATAAAAATCTTTTAATTAAGAAACTTTTACAGGGGAGAGTCTTAAAAACAGACTAACTTAACAGCAGATCAATTAAATTTAGAAAAATATATCAGTATAAAAACGTATTCGAATATAAATGTGACGAGAGAGAAATGGAAATGTAGAGAAAATTAACGATAGAGTATAGTAGGGAATTAATAGATAATGTAGCGATATAGCAACTTAAAAGTGGAGAGCCTTAACAATAGTTCAAGGATGAACATTCTTAAGATCAACTTAACAACAAGGAACATTTTTGAAAGATTTGAGGAAATATTAAATAACTATTAAATAATCTTATGATCGAGTATAGAAACGATAGAATAACCTATCCATAAATTTTAAAGGTAATATTTTTTGCTCACATTATCACGAGCACATCTCTAATGCTGCTGTCGATGCTGTCAAGTCGTTGCACTCATCAGTTCTATATACCCTTCCTCTACTTCCCTGCTGCTGCCTCGAAAGTTTATTTATCTTTTCTGGCCGTTGGGGGGGCGGCCGCCAGTTTATGTTAATGCACTTAAAATTTTGGGCGTGCGACAAGAATGGGCGTGGCAATGCAGTAGTGGGCGGCAGTTGCAGTTGCTGATGAGTCGCCGCATTTTATTACATGCATAATTTCGCCGTGGGATCGGGCGGCGACTAGACCAGACCAGACCAGACCAGACAAGACCATACCAGACCAGACTTAACCAAGCGAGACGAGACCGCGGCTTGTTCGGGCTCGATGCTCGTCTTTTATTTATTTTTCTGGCTGCCTGTCTGATGTCTGGTTCTGTCTGCGCCATGAAAAGCGCCAACTAATGCCGTCAAAACTAATGGTCCAATTCGAGTGGCTTGACGATGGTGTCGGTGTCCTTCACTTGGTTGCTGTTCCAGCTCCTGCTGATGATGATGACGACGACGTCGGCGCCGTTTCTAATCCTTGCCTGCTGCTGCTACTGCTCGTGTGGATTGTAAAATTTACCAGTTAATTTTAGCGACGTTGCTGTTGCCATCGCATGCATTTGACAAATTAAAATTGCATGAGCGGAAATGCGGCTTAAAGTTGCCACCGGATGTCCCACGCAGCGTGTGGCATTTCCTGTGAGAGTTTCTCAAAATAAATTACTTTTTCTACTTAGCTGCCACACACACACACACACAGGCTCGCCTCAACGTGCAACAGTCACAAGTTCAAGGCTAATGCAACTGATATCCAACCGATTCCATTTATTATCGTTCATTTTATGATGGATTTCTTCCATTTCCTTAGATGAAAACTGCATTTCAAACTGGACGATCCTTTAAGACCCTTTGACACAATTTATCCAGGCAATCGGTAACCAGAAAATGCGCATTAATTTTGACAACCGATATATCCATCCATCCTCCTTTCAGGTTGACTGGATGTCAAGTTATCAACACTGAGATTTGTTTCAGTATTTGTCAGCATCAATTTCAACAAATCAAATAGTTCTGTGTGTCTTATGTGCTCCATCAGCTTCAAAAGTCGTAAAAGTCGTCTTCCAAGGAATGACGAAATTGTCTGATTGAGTTCGATAAGAGAAAAGCTCGATTTTCATTGTGGTCAGTTGATTTATTGAGAGTTGTAAAATTTTATGATTTACGAGTATTTTAATGGTTTAATTAATAACTATGGCATAAGTTGAAGTGTTTTGATTTTAGCCAAGGAGAAGGAAACTTTAAATTTAAGTTTTCTACTGAAAATCTGGTATTATTCGTTAAGAAACCTTACGAATATTTTTCTTGTATTCTGAAATAAAGTTAATTTATTCACGTGCCATTTTAGGTCCCATTTTTGACAGTTCTGCAGAATTTATATTTTCTTTTTCTCAAGAAATGCTTTGATGTTATTTTTTAAGAAAATCGTTACCATAAATCCAGCAGGTTTAAAATGGTTTTTTATGCGTATATTAAAACATTTCCTGGAATGCTATTTAAATTGTTCAGCATCGTTGAGCAGTTACTACGAATACTTTATATAAAATGGTAATGGCTTAAGGGCCGGAATAGCAAAGTAATTTGGCTAATGTTAATGAATTACGTCTGCCATGCGTTAGCACAAAGAACGTCTTATCATTTAACCTGTTGATTTATGGGAATCCCCCGATGCCAAGTTGGAGTCAAGAAAGATGCCAGCACTCACTTCATTTTGTCAGTGTTTATTAAATATGCCGGCATTTGCTGGCATTTGTTTTGGCATTTTGTTGTGTTTGTGTGTGTGTGTGTGTGTGTTGCGACTGTGCAACGCGGCTGCCAGAACGTGGGGCAAATGTTAATGGTTGCCTGCCACAGGCGCCGTGACTTATGCAGCACTTTTGTGCATCCTCAAAACGTAGCGCAGTTGATTTCATTAAGTTCATAAAAAACAACTAAGAATGCTGCAGTTGAGAGAGGTTGTCGACTAAGAAATACCCTTGACGTAATCAGGAGACGGAGCTGTTAATTAAATAAAAAATATATTTCTATATAATTTATTTTAAGTTGTTGATATTCAATATTTAAACAACTTATTCTGTAATCAGTTAAAAGTGCACGTATCTCACTCTGAAAACTAACTTTTTCATATAAAAGAATAAAAGAAATAAATGTCTTATACTTTTATTTCGCAAACCTTTTATACCTCTTACCTTTGCTTGATTGAGAGATACCCTTTATGGAGGTTATTTAAGCTGACTTATTTCATTTTGAAATTAAAGCTTCAACTTTATCTCAATTCTCTTTAGGTTTTCCAGCTGCTAACTTGCACATACGCCTTAAGTTATGTTACAGGGTATCATAACATCATGGCGGCTGTTGGCTGCTTGTTTGCCTGCTTGACTGAAATGGGAAGGGCAGCAGTTTTGCAGTTTGGCAAGTGGAAAATCTTGTTGCTTCCTGGCAAATTCCCAATGGCTGCAGCTTACCGTTCTCATTGTTGTTTTTTGTTCTATTGTTGTTGTTGTTGTTGCTGTTGTTGTTAGTTGGCTTACCTTTACAGCTCTATTTGATGGTTGCATTCTTGCTGTTTAATCCATGGCAACAGTTCCGCGGGCTCTGGGCAAATATTTCATTTTATTTCATTTCATTTCGTTTAGTTGAGTTACCATCTATTTAGTGTGCGGGGCAGTGACTTATGATGATGAATGCTAATGGCACCACCCAACCCACCCACACTTTTTCACTTGCAAGTGTCGGCCTTTGCACTTTGCACTTTAAAGCTGCCGCATTTGGTGGCAACTTTGAATTTGAGCAGTGCAACGCAATACGTGCCGATTGCAATTGTCACGTCAGAGACTATTGTTAGGAAGTAGGGGATAAAAGGAGATAATGTTGCCGGCCGTTTGTGCTGCTAACAAATGTGGCAGCATCCCCTCTCCTTTTCCCCTATCTTCATTCTTAACTGCATTTAAAATTAGATAACCATTCAATTGAACTCTACACAATAAGCATCGCATCGCATTTCTTGGCTCTAAATGCGTTAATAACATTTAATGTGCGTGAGTTGCATGCGGCAATTTCCCTTTCTTTTCCCCTTTAACCATCCCTACTTCATACTTACTCCATTTGGCCAAGTTAATTTCGATTCTTGTGCGCTTTTATGGCACAGTTGCTTGGCTAATTGACTTTATCGTCGGGCAGCGTTCAATGGCCGCTCAACGATGGATGCCAAGGATATAGGGACACCTAACGATGGATCCTGAATCACTGTCAGATTCTTCCGTTATCAGCGTCGTTGCATACTTTTCTCCTATACTACTACTCTGTTCAGTTAAAACTTTGCCGTTTTGCAAGTTTTTCGCAAGTCTTGCAGAAAATTATACAAAAGGCAAAAGTGTGAAGAGTGGAAGAAAAAGGAGGAGGAGTATTAGGGGATGGTAAATATGGGTGTGGTGGGTGTATTGCTGCATGCAAATATGCATTTGATTACACGCCAAAAACTTGCAGCCAAACAAAAGCAATGCCCAAAGTTGCGGCAATGGGCAAGAGGCGCCACAGTCGCAGCCACAGTGGGCTGATGTCATCAGGAAATGCTTCAAATATTTAAAAGAAAAACAAACTTTAATCAAAACTACATATTTAAAATAATTTAGTGTCTTTAAATTTGATTGCTTTAAATTAATAAACTCAGATTCCATTAAGTTCACAAAAAGTGAAATACTAAAAATAAAAATGAAACAAATTTCATTTTGGCGTAAAAATGCAGTTAGTTCTTTAAGATAAAATCTATAAAAATTATACAGAAGATTTGAAGTTTAATAATTATTAAATTATATTATTTTAATAATATTCTTATGGAATTTATAGAATGGTTAGACAATTAAAATGTAAACTATATTTTTTAGATATATATTGTATGATATTTAAAATATTCTGAACATTATCAATCATTTTTTTTTGCTAGAAATTCAAATTTATAAATATCATAACTCGCTTTTTAAATCTAGCAGTGACACAAACAAACTTTCTTAGAAGTACATTTTAACTCAAATACTTAAATTATTTAAGTATTTACTTCTGACAGTCAAACCATTTTTTATTGCTGGGCTCTCTGAATTTTGATCTATTTTTGGCTCATTTTCTATTGATTTGGAGACAGTGTGCAGCAGAGCCGCGTATGGAATGACTTTTTGCCGTCGCTGGCGGGCGGCATTTAAGACGACAGCCAAGCAAAGTAAATTTGTGTGTTTATTTGCAAACCCCACGGCGTGTATATCTCAGTGTGGCTCAACTTTGCACATTTTGCACCGCAAGCAGCGACAAACTAAAGCAGTTTGAGGAACGTGGGGAGAGTGTGGGATAGAGAAGATATAGAGATAGCTGCAAAAGACACAAAATGTCAATCGGCGAAGTGGAAAATTTTCATTAAATTAAAAAAGCGAACACTTCTCACACACAAACACACACACACACACTCATACACGAAAATTGTCGACTAAAGAACAAACGAAGAAAAGAAAGGAAAAGAAAAGCAAAAATTTCCAATGAATGTGCAAAGTTTTATGTTTTTGGCTGCCGGGCGGAGATTTTCCCAACTACATTTACTCTTTCCCTTTTATCTCTTTGTGCATATATAGATGTTTATTCTGTTGAGGTTGCCTTTAGGTTTTCCAGACAAAATAAATGTGCTTAGGCAAGCGAAAAGGAGCGACAACTAAGCGACAAATACTGTCAAAAATCATGAGCCTTAAACTATGCAACAGTTTTTATTTTCTTCTGCTACACTTTACACACTTTTAACCCCGTTTCAACTCCTAATTGACTCAGCTTGACGGAGACCCCTTTACAATCAAAGTCGAAGCCGAACAAAAATTGGTAATCTGCTGAGAGCCCAAAAAGAAAGAAAGAAAGCAACAAAATATTGTGTCAGGGAGAAGGCTGTGAACCTTTTCTTTACGCACAATGTCGACCACAATTTGTTTAACAAAAAGGCTTTTGACTTGGCTAAGGACCGAGTTGCTCTTGGCTCAATCAATCAAAAGCGTCTTGTGGCTTTGGCCTGCCTGTGGCGTTAAACAAGTCGTGTAAACTGGCTAAATATTTGCGACTCGCCCCTCTGCCTTCCCCCTTCTTCTGTTATCTTTGCGTTCTTTTAAGCTGCTCTCATTGTCGAACAGTTTTTTGATTGCTTTAATGAGGTGTTTGTTGTATGGCAACATTGCGCATACGCTGTGTTGTTGGCAAATTATGACAAAATATTTTATTCACTGCCATCAATATCAATTTCGCAGCTCTCTTCTTTGATTTCTTGCCGTTAATGTTGTTTTTCTTCTTATATTCTTATATTTTTAGCTTGGTTTGTTTATTTGGTTTACGATTTTGGGGGACCTTAATGTGCTTACACGAAAATCATTTTAAATTGTTGATTTTGGCGCTGTCCACGCTCTGTCATTGTCAATTACATTTCGGTCTTATTTTATTTTGGTCCTGCTGATAAAAAATAAAAAAAAAGCCGCCTCGAGCTGTGGCCTGTCTATAGGACTTTCCCCCAGCCCTTCTGCTCCACATGTTGCGTGTCAGCTGCATTGCGTTTACATTTCTTTTTCCTTCTTTTTTCCGCGTCATTTTCTGAAATTGGCATTTAGTGTGCGACGAGCGGGATTTACACATCCACACAAAGACACACACGCACACCCATCTAGATTGAGCTGCCTGTTTGGCTGTCTCGCTATGGTTTAGTTATACAATGGGTGCATTCACCTACGCGACATCCCGCTGTGGATGCCACAATGGCTTTGGCTTCAGCTCCGACTCTGACGCTGACTCTGACTCTATTTGTGGCTCAGCACAAGGGCTGAAAATTTAGCCATTTTCCAGTTAGATTTGTCGATAAAGTGTCAAACATTCTCTATACAAAAACCTATTTAGGTTTACGAATTCTTAAATGGATTAGTTGTTATCAAATTAAATACATTTACGGTCTCTTTTAGCAAATGAAATTGGTGTAATATTTAAGAATGCTAGGCGGAATAATAATGTCATTGACAAAGTTCTATTTCTCGTATAGTATATACTTTTCCATTTATTATATTTAAAAAATGTCAACAGTCTTAATATAAAACTATTTACATGCATTTTTTGTGCTCTTCATAAAATATTTGTCAATTTTACTCAGTTTTTTTCCGGTCAATTTCCTGTTATTTTTTTAAAGGAGTATTTGTCATCACTGTTTTGCATTTTTTGTTGCTTTGGCTGTTTGTCTGTCGCGTTTCCTTAACATGACTAGCTTTTCTCTGTGTATCTATATATGTGTGTGAAAAGTGTTGCCAGTATCTGTTACTGCATCGCTGCATTTGTCTATATCTGTGTCCTCTGTCTCTCTCTGTGTGTGTGTGTGTGTGTGGGTGTGCAACCGCTCACATTTCGTTTATTAAATGACAGCACGATATCTGCAAATGAAATTTTCCTTCAACGCATTTAGACTCTTTCAACGTCATTGTCGTTGACGCTGCTGCTGCCACTGCTGCCTTCAATTGCTGAAATTGACAGTCAGACAGATAGATTGACATTTAAGCAACACTTTTGCATTGAACGCATTTCGCATTTAGACGGATCATAAAATTTTGTGTTGTGTGCTGCTGCGTTTTTTATGTGCCTCAGCACTTTCAACTCAAGTGCCGACAAGTATTACATACTTTTTGGCTTTCCCGCTGCTCATCATTCCCATTCACAAAGTGGCGTTCTGATATTTCTATTTCTTGTCTAACTAAAGTACCAATGTACTTACTGGCATTACCTTATCTATTATCTGTATGTTCTTCCTTGCAAAGCTTAGAGAATGCTCAGCTGTTAAATGAATAAATTACAGAACTGTTTGAATTTAAATAAAACGTCTTATCAGTTGCTTGACTTGGCATTTATAAAAGTTTATTTTAAAGCTAGCAAGTATTTTAAAGTCGAAAACTTGGACAATCATAAGTATGTGTCTATATTATTCTTCCTCTACAACAAGATTAATCAACGCTTTGTGGCAGAATAAATTAGAATTCAAAGGAAAATCAAATGCTAATAAATTATTATTAACATTACTTGGAACAGAAACACATACAATTATTAAGCGAACTTTAAGCTAACAGTTAATCTAAAGACAGTTTAAGATATTCTTCTCCTTCTAACCTGTTCTAGTCGTCATAAAACATCTAACAATCTAAAAGATGAATATAAACTCTTAGATCTATTTAAAATAATAATTCGAAATAACATCAAGTCCCAATGAGAAAATTCAGCCCTTTGGTTTATTGATTCCTAAACTGTTAATTATATTACTTCAGATATAACGACATTCTTTGAGCCCTAAGCTATTATTATAATATTTCTTAAACAATCAAGACTTGTTTTAGCAATTCCATGTTTTATATTCACTTGTGTGCTAGTTAAATCTTTCTCAAGATCTTAAGTTTCTAAGCCACCTCGAGTTATAATAGTGACACGTTGTATAGTGTAATTAAATACTATTCCTGTCTTGAGTTAAAATCGATATTTGAGCACACGGGGCAAAGTCACAGCTGGACATTATTAAGTAAATATTAATAAATATTTGAGTTATGTATTAGATGTAGCCTTTTGTTAGGTCACCCGTTGCGTGTTAGCTTAGAAGGCTATTGAAAATTAATAAATTTAGGCAAGTGACGGATATTTTAGGATGATTAGGCACAGTCATCGAATAAGCCAACAACTCAGCCCCCTAGTGAATTATTGGCAGTGAGTTTCAAGTAAATGGAAAAATAAAGGAAGAAAGCAGTAAACTAACAGCAAATCTCTGTAGAAATCTTTAGCAAGTCCAATTAGACGTTTGGCAAATGGACAAATAAACAGCAAGCCGGGCTAGGACCAAAAGCAGGACCAGGACCCAGGACCAAATAGAATGAAGCAAACTAATTGTACAACATGAAGCAGCAAAAAACAAAAAAAAACAAAAAAAAACAAAAAAAAACAAAAAAAAAATTGAAAAAAATGATGAGAGAAACACCAGAGAATATTGCAGTCAAACTTTTCACTGTATATTTTTGTTTTTTCTTGCAACAATTGTTGCAAGTCAGTTGGCGCCGCTAATGAAAAACGGCAGCACCGGAAACAGGCGGGGCAGGACGAGGGGGCGCCATTAAATTTTGCTTAATAAAGTTGCAGCTGGCGAGGGGCAAACAAAAAAAATGACCAAACATCAACACTTAATTGTTTACCCACGGGAAAGATAGAAAGAGAAGAGTGGGAGAAAAAGAGAAAGAGTGACTGGCAGTGACTGCTAGAGCGTGACTAACAGTGAACGGTGACTAGGAAACACTGTAGATGCTACGTGCCACAAGTTTATGCTTCCGCGCTGATTGACAGCCCGTGCAACAACATGAGATATGGCCTGACTACATGAAAACACAGCTGCTTTCAGCTAAAGTTGATTTCCAATAACATGTGGAAATATGTTAGACGATCAATTTCGATTGTAGATAAAATATAGAAAAATCTGTGAGAGCCGTCTTACTCTAGAAGAGAATAAAATTTGAATTGAATTGAATAAAACTATTTGAAATAAAGCAAATTAACATACAGTTCAAATTTAAATCCTCAGTGTCAATTCAACCAATATTAAGTTTACATTATGTTAGTAAAAAATCTATTTAGGTACTGAACATTACTATTTTTTAAAATATGTATAATTGTTTTTATTGTAATATTAGATCCTTGATTCTAATTCACAAATATAAACTCACTGCAATGTTAGAGGAATGTAACAAAAGGTTAGCATTATGTTAATAATAAGTATAAAGTTCTGAATCAGAACTGAAAACGGTTGACAATGTTATCTTAACATAAAAGAATGTACTGTTAAAAAAACAGAGTGTTATAAAAGACTCATGGGATTCATGACATGAAATCCCTTACGTACAGAAATTAAGTTCAAATAAAAGTCGAAAATTTGATTGTTTGAGTATTCAAAGTCTCTGAAAACGAGGTGTTGAGGGGCGTTCTTGAGTGTACACATACACAAGTACGTAAAATATACTTTTTAGGGTTGACATTAAAGGAGCCTTCTAAGCACCTAACATCTATATTGGTTTATAAAGAATGACTACCCCCCTCTTAAAGTATGTCGCCATGGAGATGGCAGGCTCCCTCTTTTAGACTCGTTGATGATGTCTTTTAACGCTCAAATTGAGTTAATTAAAACGCTGGATGCAACTGAGATACAACTGAGAACTTACACCTACAATTTTAGACAGGTGCGTGCGAGTGTCGCCCTCCAACGAATGGAATTAATGAGCATTGCCTTGGGGATAGAGATGGTAGTTGCAGGGTGCCGGGGGATGGTTGATGGGGGGTAAGTGAGGATGGGGTGTCTCAATGAATGAATGTAATGAAATTGAAATACTCGTTGGCAGCATTGCGGCTATTTGGCTTATTTGACGGAACGAAACTGTTGGCGGCGTCGGCAAAATGATTAAGTTGCTGATTTCAGCAGACGTTGCCAAAGTTTTCAATTACCCCGCATTTATTTTTGTTAAATTTTAATTAGTGCACAGTGTTGAGATAAACAATCACTGAAGAGGTTGCAGCTCGAATCTCGTAAGCTTTGAGAGTCGTAAAAGTTGCTGCAATTTTTTGGCATTTAATTATGAGAGTAACAAAAGTGTGAGAAGAAGTCAGAATTAAGCCTGTACATTAAGTTTTTAAATTTGGAATACCCTGTAAACTAAGAAAGTATGTCTCTTTCTTCCTGTGCAGCCTCAACAGCATGTTGAAGAGCCTTACTAACTGCAGGGTATTTGTCAGTACAGCACACCTTCATGCTCGTTTCACTTGTCTTTTTTTTCGACGCTGCTTTTAAATGATTTAAATTTGCCTCGCGAATAAATAAATATTGACTGTGGCACGTCGCAACGGAAGCCAAACTCAAATAAATATGCAAATTCTTTGACTTTTGTTTTCAATTAACTGTTTTTTCTCCTTTTTTTGTTTTTCTTTTTTTCTCTCTCTTATTTTTCCCTGGATTTTCACTCAGTGAGCGCGCGACAATGGTGGAATTCTTAATTTTGTCTTATAGACAATTTTCCGCCTGATGTGCTGTGATTTTCCTGTGTGTAAAATTTCGCAAAACGGAAGTCTGTCTGTCTGTTCATGTCGTGTGCAAATTAAACAAATTTGTTATATGTTGTGGTATGCAGAGAAACCACAGAAAGAGAGAGAGAGTGAGAGAAACAGAGAGGAAATCCATTTACATTGCGTTTGTGCAACTTTATGACCGTCCAGCTGACATTTTGAGTAGTTTTTAATGGATTCACCGCAAGTAGCCACAGTCAAAGGACTAAACCTTCTGACTTTGAGCCGCCCTGGGCGGTCTTAGCATACTGCGAATATCCTTGTACCGTTTTTGTCGGTCAGTCAGTCGAGGCCAAATAAGCCGCAAACATATGTGTATGCGGGTGTGTGTGTGTGTGTGTGTGGCCAAATGAGAGCTAAGCGACTTGTGCTTGTCCTCGTTCTCGTCCTGGGATCGGGTGTAACCGCATTTCCTTCTTATGGCCCACCCGCTGCTCTATTTTTCCATTCATGTTGGCCTCTTTTGCATTTTGCGTTTTGCCCACAGACTCATAAAATATGCCAACCAAGCCGCAAAAGTTGTTAGTCGACTTGGGATAATTTGCTGGGTGGTTGGGTCCCATTTTACGGCCTTGTTTCAGAAGTGACAACGCATAGCGAAGGCATGAAAACGACATCAAATACAAATACGACATTTTCTTATTATACTGGACGTGAAATCCTAAAAATGATAAATAATTTTATTATGCCTGTTTCGAAAGGGTAAAATACATCATTTAAATTAATATTAAGATTCCAGTTCCTTAAACATGCTTTATTAGAATCCCGTCTTTCAATGTCAAATTTATAACTGCGACTTAAAAATTATGCACACGTTTTAGAATGTGACAGAAAATTATATTTAAATATATACATATATATTCTGTAACAGCCCCATGAATCAAGTTGATTTCGATCTGTCTATAAGACAGCGTAGATCGCAGAGACTACGCAATCTGTGGTATTTAAAGTAATGTTATGGGTGCATATATACTTACCATTATCAGGAAAATCTTGCTTTAAATATAAATATAATTATTAACACAGAAATTTTGAAAGAATCTATTTTTCAAAAGTAGGACAATTTCTAGAATTTGTAGCTTAAAAAATACTTGGTCTATTTGTTAGCAAGTGGAAAAAGTTGTTTTATTTTGAGACAGGATATCTTGAACTAGGCAATTCAAATTATTTCTCAATCCGAATTGAAGGCCTGAATATAATACCCGTTCGTTAAATCATTTCCAAAGAGTACAGGGTATATAAACAAGTTAAAAAGATATAAAAACATAGGAAATAAATATGAAAGCGACAGCAAAGGGACCTGAGACGTATCTGGTGCGAGTATCTCATGTAATTCATGATTATGGCCAAAATAGCCATTAGTTAATTTATGTCCATTTACGAACATTATGAAACCTTTGTGTATTGACAACATTTTGTGAGTTATGGCCACTTATTTGGACTTTCGATTTAAAGGCGGGCAACAATTTGGCGAGAGCTGCGATTTGGCCATGTTGATGCAGGCACAAATCCATGCGCTTCTGTTGAAAGTCGTAAGTTGGCATTAGGGCCAAAAACCCTTTCATGTCGTTGGCAGCAACTTGCTGAGCTACACGGATTTGCACGGCTTGGGCGCGGTCCTGGGCCTTGGCCAACACCAACAGCAACGACAGCAACAACAAAGTGAAGGTGAAGTGAATGCAATTTAACGCTCGACTGGCGGTTATGAACGACGACGACAACATTGAAGACGCTTTTCAATAAGCTGCAATTGAGTTGCTCTGCAGCGTGTGGCAATTTGCATAAATTGTGCTTAGACACCAAATACGAGTATCTACTTTGTATTTTGTATTGGAACTTTAAAATGTTGAGCACTTTAAGTAACTTTTGCTTGGCTTATGTCACGGCTTAATTCAATTAAAAAAGATTACGTATACGTCACGTGGTATGGCAAGCTAAAGGTCAATGGCAACAGAGACATTGTTGTTGCTGCTGTTGAGGAGTCAAGTCAACTACCTTTTGGGGTGTGAGCTGGCCGAGAAAACAATCCGCAAACAAATCCTTGATTTATGCGCACATCCTTGCGCACAAGCCAAACATTTATTTCCTTATCCACTTGTGCCAATGCGATTTGGCCAACGTCTTTTGGCTTGGCCCTGGCCAGCAGTAAAACTCGCACAGACAACACACACAACACACAAAACACGCACACACATACACTCCCGCACACCTACTTATAGGGGCAATCAAATGAAAGGAAACTAGCGACTGGCTAACTGCCATTGTCAGGATGTGTTTTCAGCTCCTGGTTGTGGTCAGCTTGCATTGACGATGATTTAGTATTATGTTGCTTCAAGGATTTAGTCGTGTACTCGAGCATGTCTGACTGGCATCCTTGGTGTGCATCCTTGCATCCTTTGCAACCTGCTTGATGCTATTTATATTTGTTCGACTTTGATACATAACCTTGAATGCGGTTTGAATGTTTGCCTTGCATTCATCTCAATCTCAATGCGGAATGAACTTTTGCTGTTTGCTTATTTGTACAAATGGCTGCTCCTTGTCTGCCACACACATCCTTACGTTGTTGGCCAATGCATTCGTGTTCATAAATTCACCGACTGCTGTGTTGCAACTCCCGGAATGTTTCGAAAAATTCTAGATAAATGATCTTTTGTCGCTGTTGTTGCTGCTGCCTGTGCGCGCGTAGATATTTTAATATTTTCGCCTTGAAAGTTGAATGACGCCGTCGTCCTGCCGTCGCCGTCGGGCTGGATAAAAGTCCTTGACTAAGGGCAAATCAAGTTCATGGCAAATGCAACAGCAGCTGCACTCTGCTAATTCCATAAACACTGGCAAATCGTCTGAGCTGGCTCTATTCCTCTCTTCTTTGCCAACACAGACACCGCGTGCTCGGAATGTTGTGCAGCACAATTTTCAGTTGCATACTTTTGTGCGTCGTGGGGCAGGATGTAATCCCAAGAGCAGCTATAGATAGAACTCTGGCATTGCAACTAAGCATAGAGTACACAGAAAGAAAATCATCTGGCATTTCCGGGATGTTTACAATCCAAACAAAGTCAAAAGTTGGGTCATCTCAAATTAAATACTTGACTTAAGTAGATTTTTCAACTCACTCCAAGAAAATATTTTAATTATTGGAGTTCTCGATCCAATATCTTAGGCTTGTTTGCCGATTTTAGTGCAGAGTTTTTTCGAATTAATCTGCATATAGTCTTAATTCAAAAAGTATATCTTAAGAAATTCAAGCTAAATTCACAATTTTTTAATGATAAAATTTAGAATGATTTTTTCTCTCTGTGTATATAAATTTGCACTAACACTATGGTCATAGGTGTAAAGCATGCACATATGCCACATGTTGCAACACCAAGCCGCTTTTTCGATGTTGCATTATTAATGAGTTGGTGTAATTATACACAGACTAAAAAAAAGTCCCGCACAGTGGTACTTTTGAGCTGCAATGAAGTAAACTTTATTATTTAAGGAATTACATTCAATTAAAACTGAATATACTAATTATCTTTTTAAATGTGATTGTAAAGGTTTAAATTTAATTGAACAAAATCGAAGCGTTTGTTTTTATATATTTTGTTATGTTAATTAAAAAAATGATTCAAACAGAAATTGTATACGATTTTTACTTAATTTAATTTCGAAATACAATTACTTAGTCGTGCTCTTCTCAATTGAACGCCATGTTTCCACATAATCTCACATATCAAACACAGGATGCAAATGCCACATAAAAATCCATAGGTCTTTAGGGGAAGAGTTAAATCTGTTAGGATCACGCCCCTAAATGGCAACTTCTCATCCCGATACATCTTTAATAAACCAGTTTTCTTGGCCTGCATAAAGCTGAGCTCAAACCATTTTGTCATAAAACCAAAGCGATGCAACGAAGTATAAAAAAATGAGAAATGTTTTCGAAATGGCGAATTACGTTGCATGGGAATAAGTTTAATAAATTTGGGTGTGCAGAGTTCTGGGCTGGCACGTCGGAAAAAAGGACGAAACAAAGGTTTCTGTAGCAAATTGATAATATTCCAGAGTTCACTTGTGATACAGTAGGCATAGCTGGTGTTTAGATTTTTCAGATGCTCTTGCAATGTTGTTATATTGACTACCACAAGACGATGTTGCAGCTCCTGCGGCAAGTGTCCAGGAGTAAAATACATTTGAACCTCCGTCTCTGTTAGCATAATCCTTAGAGAGGATTGCAGAAAGTCCTCTACATTGTCAACTTGCCGTCCCAGTCTATTAGTGCTTATCATCGAGGACGCAAATGCGCTCCTTATAATCCAAAGTAGAAATGAGCCCACAAGTGCGGATAGATGTACAAACTTGTAGGCACTAATGAACCTAGCAAAGACTCTGCCATCCAAAGATTGCATAAAATATGCTGCCATTGCGTAACTGAAACCTCTTCCTCCATCTTGCATACAAATCTGCCATCCCAGTGGCAATGTCAGCACCAAGACCAACAACAAAATTCTATTGAAATGAAAAGAGTACTGTAGGATTCTATCCATATGAACCCCATGTTGCCAGGGCACCATCAAGCAGGTTTGGGTCAACAAACTTGTCGATTCTCCCTCGGCCAGTGTGGAATTCAACGTCATCTGAGTGTAGGTATGGACACCAAAATCTATCTCATTACGAGCTGCCGCCAGTAGTGTGAGGGAGCGATAATTATGCTGGTTTACTTTGGGCGTTTCCTTAACCTCAAGTTGTCCATTAATGTGCGCGACGTAGGCGGAAATGACCGATCCTATAATTCCAGAAAGTTGGCCATTAGGTAGCTAAATTTGAGTGCAATGTTTGGAATAAAATTACATTAGTAAAGAATATTGGCTTTTTTAAACAAATCAAGTTTTAATAACAATTATTCTTTTAATCATAAGTATTTAATAAAGATTAGAACATAAAACAACTACTGAGGGAACGAGTAACAAGTTACTGGTGCTTTCAGGACTAGTAATTGTCTGGCCGAAAAAAGAATAATAAAGAATAAGTAATTTGCATTAAGTGGTAATTCAACTCACCGTGAAAGCTGTGGGAATGTCCTGAAAAACGGGCACTTGAAATTTATATCCTTGCACATTATTGAAATCAATATGTTGCCAATCATAATTGATGCCATATTCGGTAACATTCAACAGTCTCAATTCTGGAAACGGGGTATAGCTAAAGAGCTCATTTCTCACTTCACGAAATCCACTTGAAAGTGTAACCCATTGATAGCTCAATGCCACATTAACAAAGTTGCACTTCCAGCACCATTTAAAGAATTGTAATAGTTGATCTTGAGTTGGTTGAACTTTTTGCAAGTCCTTTATCATGAAAAGAACCCGCTGTTCGTGACGACCATTCAAAGTTTTATCGATAACTTCCAGCATGGGTTCCATTTCTGGTGAAAAGGAATTGATTCTAGCAAGTGTCATAGTTTTGCTTGTTATAATATTGTAAAGGGTTGCATTGTTTTGAAGACCACAGATGACAAGCGGCATTCTCAGATCCTCCATCAATGTACGTTCTAATGAACGTATAATGAGCTGAGGCCATGAAGATTTTTCCAGTTTTCGTTCGTTGGCGAATGTGACAAAAGTTTGAAGATTATGTTTCACATACAGTTGCTTTGTCAAGTTGAAAATGAATTCAATATCGTAATATTCCCGATTGTTTCCCAATGCTGGCAAAAATAATCCATTTAGCAGACAAGTTGTAAGAAAAATAGACAGACAAATAAGACTTCTTTCAGCTAACATTTTGTTTATTCAACTGAAGTCTCAAAAAACTTTGAAAGCCTATTAACAAACAGTTTGCCCAAAGATCGAATTTGAAAAGTCATCGAAATTAGTTAGATAACGCCTTACATGTCAGCTAAGTCTATGATAAATACACTTGTTATTATATCAAAAATAATTACTAGTAGCTAATGAGTAAATATAAGAGTTTATCTGTTTAATTGCAATTGATTTTTAATGAAACTTGAAGTGAGCAATCAAATTATACATCTAATAATAAACCTGATTAGAGTTCCAATGAACTTTGAAATAATATACATATAATTATTTTAAGAATCGTTATACAATGCTTAATGGTTTTTCTAATAATATTGTTAATGAAGTTTTTAATGAAATATGTAATATGTAAATTTGTAATGATTTTCCTTTTTTTTTTTATGAACTTTTAAAATATACCCTGATTATTTACATTTGACTATTGATATTTAAAAGTTCAGTCAGCTTTTAAGTAAAAGTTGCACCACTGTGCGTTCCTTGAGTTTCTCAACAGAAATTAACATGCGGCCACTAAGCCTTAGCAGCAGCGTTGGCACAATAGAAAAACTAATTTTCTGCTGATGATTTTAAATTAACTGAATGAATGACTGAGCGCACACACAATTCGAGATTGAGATAAATAACAATCTTCACATATTTCTACTATACATAAATGCCATTAAGATGGCAAAAAGCTAGAGGCGCCTCAGCATCCGCTCATATTTCACGAAAACTTGCAGATTTGTTCCTCTTCTGTTCTAATGGGTACACACTTTGGCTATCAAGTAGTATTTATAAGAATGTATTTCTGTGCACCTGCGCCTGTAATTAGGCTTTGGCAATTATGGTAGCTGCCCATTGAAAGTTGTCCAATAAAACGACAAGGATGCATAACTTTGGCTGTCGGACAGCGTGGAATGTATCAAGTACCATGAATTTCAATTGCCTTATCCCAAGTACCAAAGACAGAGTCCTATGTTGAACGACGACAGACTGAGTAGGTTATGAATTTTCATCAAAGCCACGTGCGTTTTTATGTGCTTGTTGTGCAAAGCACATTAAATTTTTATTGGGCTTACAGCAAAAAAGTGTCCTTGATACTTTTACAAAAATATGTGTATGAGTTTTACTTACCTAGGGAACCAGAGCTATAATATCTATATGTATTGATTTGATTTAATTTTATTTTTGGGCGGTTTTAATTAAAATCAAGTTGATGGTGACGCAAATCGCTTGGCAACAACGCGCTCGTGCTTATACCATATAAGCATGTGGGCAAAATATAGTCAAATTAAGCAATAAACCACGAAAGCGAGCGACTTTTGACACAACCACATTTAGCAGAACGGAGTCTGAGGCGTCTGTGGTTGCTATTATTATTTAATTTTTATGCTTGAACGCATTTGACAACGTCACTTGATACTTGACGAGATTTCGCAAAAGATTTTTGCCAAAACCAATGCCAGGGATGGGTAAAAAGAAAATGTGAAACAGAATCCCTTCTATTGCAAATTTTTAAAAGACAAGATGCATATATAATATTAATATAGTATATTTATATATTAATGTATATTCATCCTCAGCTTTATAATAATCTTTAAGAAAAATAATTTTATCACGAAACTTTATTATAAAGTTTTCTTTAAATTCACAAAACAATTTTCCCTCTACAAATAAAGTTAACATTTCCCTTTCAAAACATTCTTAAACTTGAGCCATCCCTGGCCGAATGAAAAGAAGAAATAATCGCATCTTGAGTAAACCGCAAAACAGTTTCAATTGTTATGACTGTTATTTTATTGTCGGTCGCAATTGGTTATGTAACTTGATTTGTTTGCCAAGTCTAACATTTGTATACTTACATTTTGGTAATATTCCTTAACTAATAAAATCTCATTCACTTTGTTTATTTACAGTGCTGAGCAAGGGACAAGGTGAGACTTGTCGCTATCGTTTTCTGGGCAAATGTGGTGGCTTTTGTTGGATCGTGACTCAGGCGACGATTGTCTACGATAAGCTGAAGCCACAGAGTGTTGTCTGCGTTAACTATGTCATTAGGTAAGTCGACTCGTTTACAGTTCTACTAACCTCTATATGATATAGAAACATAGATTTTTACAAGTATTTGTACTTGTCTTTTAATGAGTCTGAATTGAGCTGGTAGCACGAAGGAAACAATGCCAAATATTTGCTCATTACATGCGGGTGTACATTCGGTGGGGTCTATCTCATTTTCTTTAGCATTTTTATCTTTTAATTAAATGATAATGAAGACGGTAATTTGTTGCCGCAATTTATTATTAATCAAGCGAATTTAATTTCCCGTTGAAAATATTTAAACATGCCTTTTTATAACATGCCATTCCCTAACCCAACTCCCAAGACTCCACACTCCACAATCCACACCCAATTCCAGCTAAATTCAATCCAAAGCAGCTTCCGTAGTCGCTTCATTGAACTGTAAATGGTGAGGGAAATGAGGGGAACAGGCGGCTGGGCCTAGCTTTTCACAATGACGCACAAAACATTTTCCGCTTTCGCTTGCAAATAATTGTGTCAGTCAGTCAGCGGCAGGCCGCAGTCATCGGAATTGATTTGATTTGATTTGCTAATCTGTCTTTCTTTTTATACACTTTTCCATCTCGTTCTTCTTTCAAAACTTGTCGCTCTACATTTGATTGAAAACTCGGTTGGCGACTCGGCCACATGACGTATACACAATGAGTTACGGAATCATCATGCGTCTGTTTCTGAAAATTTTTTTCATATTTCAGTCTCTTCACGTGTCCTTTGGATGCGCGTATAAGCGTCTTTTTATATCCTTTCTCGAAAAAGAAAACAATTTTTTTACTGAGAAAGTAAAGTAATCATATTTTATTTATAAATTAAATAAAATATATCTATATCAGTCTTTTGAGTACTGTTTGCATTTAGTATCACTTGTCAAATAAATGCAAACCAAACTCAAAGACAGATGTATGTACATATATTTTATTAAATTTATAAATAAAATAGAATGTTAGATTTTGTTTTAGTTACTTTGTAACTCCTTTATTCGTTGTTCTCAACGACTCTGAAAGTAATTATGGACAGATGGATAAACTTCAATATTCAAGTAGATATATTTATGTATTTGTTTCAAGTAAAGATACATCTTTTGACCTCACTGCCACTCTACTTTCAATGATTTCACTTGAACAAATTTTGAATTCTATGAAAAGTTTAAATTTCTGTTAGACTTTTGCTTATTTTAAAGCCTAAAATATATGTGACAAGCTTTTAGGCATAATTTCCAACAATATAGTGTATGTATCTGCATAATGTTGCTTGATGTTCTTTCCTTTTTCCCTTTCCTGTCCAGAAATTCAACCCATTCCCACATCTTTTCTACCTTTTTCAGCTTGCGCGTAAGTAATTACTAAATAATTTGATTTTATTTTCTTAAATTAAGCGTAAATGAGCAAATATTTGTGCATTGTTTTGCTTACACGATTTCCTGTTGTCGTGTTTTCCCCATTTCTGTCATTTGAAAAAGGAAATTTGTTTTTAATTGCTGAATAAACTGATGTCATACTGATTTTTGTTGTTGTTGTTGTTTCAACGGCTAAAATATAATTTCATTGAAGAATGATGACCACGTGGCATTGTTGATACACTTTTGGTTGATTCAAGCAAATATTTGATTAATCAGTTGCCTACACAGCAACGTCATGGACAAACAAATAAGAGTCGAGAGAAAGAGAAAAGTAAAATACCCAAAATTCTCTTTTGCTTTTGCCAGATTACACAAAAAGTTTTCAATTTATTTGGCATTCAATTGGGATAGGTTAAGTGCTTGGGGTGAGGTTTGTGTTTCTGTTTGATTTTATTTACCTGTAGGTAAATGCGAGTATATTTCTGTGCTTATTTTCATTTCGTTTGATATTTAAAAATATCTGTGTGACATGTTTAAACAAAGTGTTTGTATTACTTTAACCTTTGGGCTAATGAGTTTGGCACTGAGTCAAGGCCATCCAATGAGATGCGTAAACAGCATTTTATTCTAGCTATTTATGGCTCTCAGTCGCAGTATTTGTAATTGCCAAAATATACTCTTAAATAGTGAGTGAGTGAAACTGACACAGCTTTCATAGTTGATGGACTTGGTTAAACAGGAAAATTTATATTAGCTTGAAGAGTCTTTTCCTTGCCTACTTCTTTGCATCGCAAACTTTGTTTATTTTCTATGAATTTAATTATAAAACAACAAAAAGCGAGCCATTTTCCTTAAAGCCGCAAAGTTATGCATATAAATAAAGAAAGGCTCGAGAAAATTGTCAGGCGGGCTAATTAACATTGATTAGTTTAGCAAGGCTAGAATTTGCATATTTATAGCGCGTGTTGCATAATTTTTCGTCAGCTCAAAGTTGCCTTTAATTGCTATTGTTGTTGTTGTTGTTGTTGTTGAAGTTGCTGCTTCTACAGTTGTTGTTGCTGGTGATTTATCGCATTTGACTGTGAGCTGGGGAGAAATAGGCCTAGTAAAGTTTTTTTAATGGAATTTACACGAGTTCTTAACACTTTAGCAAAAGTTTCCCGAGTCGCCCTCCACCCCCCAAAAAAAAACAAGCCTTAATGTTTTGGCAGCAGCAGCAGGCGGCAATTTTGTGGCAACAGTGAGACTAAAAATTAAAACAATAAATTAAAGGCTGCAAACAAGAGGATCAACAAGGAGAAGAAAGTCTGCAAAAAATCATTGCATAATTTTGGGCAATAAAAATGAGTTTTTATTGTCGCCTGGCCATAAACTGTAAAAGGAAATTCATTTCGGGAAGCCATTTAATTAAATAAAGAGTTGTTTTCTCCCAAAACTTTCTCCAATCTCAAGATATATCAATTTTGTTAATTATGCAGCAGTCGAACCTTTTCCGAAGACCGCAAAGAACTTGTTCTTGTCCAACATGGCGTATGAGTAACGCAACAACCTGTGTGTGTGTGTGTGTGTGTGTATTATTCAATCAAGCCTTGTTGTTGTTGGGTCTGCTTTGGTCAGCGTGTTTTATCCTTTTTTATTATCCTTCATTGCACAAAATTTTGTCGTCGTTGCTTTGGGGTAGAAACAGAAAAGTAAAAAATTTGTTTCTTTTTCTTCACTTTTTATTTGTGTGGGTCGGTTTTCGGTTTTTATTTGCGCTATTTGAATTTTTATCGCTTGTGGCATTGAGAACGTTTTTTCTGTGTCATGACAACCCTCAATTTCTGTCTCCTGTCTCCTGTTAGGCTGTCCCTTTTGCGTGGGGCTAATTTCGATTTCTTTCCAAACGATAACTTCGGTCAGTTGTTTAACGTGGCCAACAGCACAAAGCAAATTGAAAAAGTTGAGGTAGTTACGACCCATCAAAGGACAACAACACACAGTATTGACCTTAATTGCCTTCGTTTTTTTTTTTTATTTATATATATATTTTTTCAAATCAATCGATTTATTTAGACACACGTTTTAACAACACCCTTAGCTGCGTGTTGTCTCTTTAATTTGATGCCGGCATAACTGGGGATCAGCGCAATAAGGCAAAATGCGCGCAGACTTAAGATTTATGGCCACACAATTACCCCAACGTCTGAGGAGCCTACATGAGCCGTGCTGGGATAACTTGTCGAATTGCATGCTATATGATTTGGCAACTGGTCGAAAAAGGACCACAAATGGCCTAATAGGCTTATCTAGTCACGTACTCGACACAGCAGCACATGTATCTCCTACCTACAATATACATTTGCGAGGGTTGCTTGTTAACTAAGGAGCCTACTGCTCATTAGGAAAACAGACAGGCGATCTATTTATTTATTTCATCCTACCTACAATATATATTTGCGAGGGTTGCTTGTAAACTAAGGAGCCTACTGCTCATTAGGAAAACAGACTGCCAGTCTTTGATTGATTTATTTATTTCATCCTAGGGCTACAAGCTAACAATTATTAAATATGACACTAGTTGTGTTTTAAATTAAATTTATTTCTATAAACTCTACTATTACGTGATTTCAATCATAAAGAAACTAAGAGCTTCATATCTTTGTGATTAATAAACAATTAAAATAAAAACAGTCCCCTTTAAGTTTAAAAACCTTTCTATGAATTGCATTTAAATTGGATACATATAACAATAGCAATGTACTGTATTAAATTTCTAAACAGCTCGAGCTTCTAAAAGAATGCAGTAATTTGTAAAGCGTTGGTGTTTTAAATTCATAGGTAGATATGTTAAAGTCTGAGCTTGAATATAGCATTCTTATTTGTTTTATTTCAATGCTCTTATCAATTTTATCAGACAACATTATTATATCATAGATATAATCGACACGTTTCAAAACAAACAAGTTTTGTTTTATTGTGGAGCCATTAAATCATAATACATATTCGATGTTGTTGTGTTTAACTAGAGAAAACTTTTAGGTTTATCACTGTTTATCTGTATCTCTTGACTATATAATTTAAACGAAATTGATTTAAAGCAGCTCTCGCATGCATAACGAAAGCAGAGGCCACGTATCGTATGCGTATTATGTGTGGCTATGCAATTGAAATGGCTATTTAAACTGAATTATTAATATGGCTAAGTGAATAAGAGATTTTTCTTCTTTTTGATGTGTGTGTGTATGGCTTAATAAAGATATTCATTATGTACATATGCAAATACAAGAGTACTTGATATTCGATGGGCCCCAGCGCAGAAAGGAAGTGTTTGTGCGTTTCCGGTGCGGCGTGGGCTCAAAAGGGACGATGAACTGGACGTCAAAACTCTGACGTAAGCATAATTAACAGTAAATATATACAAGTAACTCTTTTACTGTTTGCTGGTATGTGTATGTGTGATTTGTGTGTGTATTAATGCTGCCTTCCTGCGGCTGCCATTTTGCTTTATTTACTACAGTCGGCGTAAGCATTTTACACACGTGTGAGCCTACGAATTAAAGGCAAACGAGTTGGACAGGCTTTCAGTCATCACCTCTCTCTTTCCCCCCACACTCTTTCTCTCTCGGAGTTTTCCACTCTCTTTGTAACGCACAGAGGAGGTTCCTCGAGCGTTTCGTGCCTAAAAGTTTTCCTTTCTGTTGGAATTTCATTTGTGCCACGTGTATTTTGCCTTGCGTCGTTGTGGTCTTTGGTAAACGGTATTTGAGATGTGTTCGTGAATCTATTTTGTATTAAAATCACGCGTGAGTCACGAAAGTAATTACGTTTAGGTGTGTTCTACAAAAGTAAAGCCAAGGTAATTTTTGAGTTTCTCAATGCTTTTAAATGTCCAAAAATTGTTGAAACATTTAATAAAATGAAAAGATTATTGGAATACTTGGAATACATTTTAAACAAATTTATAACTGTAATAAAATATAGCAGCAAGCAATATTTGTGTAGCAACTCGAATAAGCAGATTTTCTGGCTTCAAAAAGGGTTAGAAAAACGAAAATCTCTGACATTTAAAAATATCAATATTTAGAACATTTAGATTACAGTTCTTTTTGTATTATTCTTCGTTTAGATCTTCCTTCTTTGATTAAACTCTTGTAATTTAAATATAATTCTTGACTAGAGTATTCATTTAGTATTCGCTGTCTCGCTCTCACACATTGCACGAATCACGCGCAGGCATCAGCCTGAATTGTCGCATTCATAATGTAGCAGCCTTTTAGGCGACAATGTCGCTTGTGGTACCAAACCTAAATGTTTGCTTTATCAGAGACGCAGCTGATTCTATTTTGATGAACTTATGCCCAACATTGTGACAGGCGTTGGTCGAGAGACGACAACCGACAGTCGACAGCCAACGGTGCGTATACGTAATGCATAATGGGTGGGCGCGTAATTCGTTTAGCAGTCAAACGAAAATGACAAATTCATAGACGTCGTGTGCAACAGCAGCTGAGCTGTTGTGGAATTGTGGAAAAGTGGAAATGTGGGAACCTGAGCCAAATCAGCTTGTTTGCATTTTGATTAGATGTGAATAACAACAAACTGGATGGATAACAAACAACATCCAAGCTAGAAAGGTGTGATAGACTAGCAGAGACCCTAGTTTGTCATAAACTAACTTTTAACATTTTAAACATAATAAAATAGAACTTGAAATTAAATAAATATTTGTAAAAATGTTCAAACTAGAAAAAAGTTATAAATTGTAAAATATATTTTATACTTCAATTTTGTGAGTTAAATTTGTGCGTTTTTTTAATTGTCTATACTTATTTAAATGTATTAAATTTATACTTCAAGTTCTAGGAGAATTAGAAATGATAATGATAAATTTTAGAATAGCTCCTTCTACAAGCTGCTGAATAAACCCTTTGAAAACAAAGGTCAACTTGAAAAAGAGTTAAGACAAAAATCAGTCAGATCTATGCTATACACCTGTACGTTTTGTTAGCCAAAACAACAAAATGTGATGTGTTTTTTATGAACGGAAATTGCATTTTGATTGGCTTGTTGCGGACGCTGATAGCGCAGCTTTTCCAGCTAGCTAGAAAATGGGGAAAATGGTTTATCTTTTGGGTCATAAAGCAAGGGAAACGCGCGTTGCACATGGTAAACATGAAAACAGATTTTTATGTCTGCGTGTGACATATAAAAAAATAATAATAAAGAACGCATTGTCTTTACAATTTATGCGTTTCACTCGTAATGTAAAACAAATATGTTTAAGCGTTATTTTTTTTTGTTCTATGTTAAAATGGGATATTAAAAAGACGTGTACATTGCTCAACTGGAATTGTGGGCGTGTGTAGAAAAGGAAATTACAAACTTGAGGCTGTTCGTGGTCTCATGCTGAGTTTGTGTCCCAGTCGAGTGCAAGTTCATAATTTGATTGGGTTGTGGGCCTTAAAAGTTTATGAATCGGCTTTAACTGTGGCCTCCCAAAGAGTGGGTGGAACATATTAACATATCTGTGGTAAAATGCCAAGGTCTTCTGATACGCACAATAAAACCCGATAAATCCTCTGTAAATCACAACTCAACTTGAGGACTCTTTCACACGCACAGCGAGGACGACAACGGGCTATATCACGCACATGTTTAGCTTTCCTTTGCTTCACTCTCATCTAAATATATACACTGATAAAAACAAATATTTGTTCTCGACGTCAACAAAATATCTATTGTCTACTGCCTTAAAGCACACTTTAAATAAACACAAATTACAAATAATTGTAATATATCGATACCCATCGTTTAGATTTTAGAGTCTGCTCTTTTTTTTATCAGTGTACATATGTATATTATGATGCCAGGCAATGTCAAAATATCCTGGCGACGCTTATTTGAATAAACGTCAATGTAATTGACACTTAAAAGAAAGCGAGGAGAATTCTCTGGCAAAAGGTAAAAATGTGAAAAAGGCCAACTCAAATTGTGGGCATTGAAGCGGTATTGCCATGCCCATACACTCAACTTGGCCAGGATATACACGGAAGTCATTCCGTGCCTTGCCCTGTATCTGTATGTATGTGTGTGTGTGTACCTGGACGCCACAGGCGTCCTCTTTGCTGCCACGTTTTGTTGCGCAATTGTTACAAAAAAAAAAATAATAAAATCACTTTATTTTTGTAGTCTAAGATATCCATTTCTTTAAAGTTGCTGTGCAAACAAAAAAAAAAGTAAAAGAAAATTATGAACATTATTTCTATGGGTTGGAAAAGTCGCGTTTATGACTTTATCGCCTCAATTCGTTGTCGCAAGGGAAACACAACACAAATACTTTACAGCATATTTTTAGGCGCCTGCCTTGGCCCCCTCTCACCCAACCACAGTTTATGGCTATAAATACACGCGCCACAATTTGAACGCTTAATTCTTTTTTTTGGGTCAGGCGTTGCCTTTAATTTGAGAGGTGCGAATTCCAACATTTCCTTCAGGCTTTTTTCACTTGCAGTTGATGGAAGGGTAAAGAAACAAATCCATTTTAATTTCTACATGACAAAACAAATTAAGAGCATTCTCTTTATAGTGTTTTAATCCAAAACAACAACAAGACAAGGCATCATATGTTTTATTGCTTTGCAAATATTGCGTCGCACATTTTCTTCTTGACGTTTTTCTGTATTACAACGGAAGTGAAAGCTGGTTACACACACAAACAAATATAGACATAGTCTTGAATTTACTCTCATCATTATTCCCACTCTCTCTCATTCTCTCTATTTATTGCGCTCTCTGAGCGTGTAGGCAGTGTCGTTGACTGCTGAAAGCGAAAGTTTCTGCTCAATTGCTATGCCATTTGCACAGCCTAAATGTTTATTCACTCTCTCTGTCGCTCTCTCTGCCACTCGCTCTCTTCCTGTAGCGAATTACATAACAAAAACAGGCGTAAGGCGTTAGGCAAAGGCGAAAGCGAAAGCTAAACGACAAAAAAATTCGAGTTCAAGGTCTCGCGTAGGCCGCATGCTCTGCTCAGTGCTCTCTTGCTCTCCCGCTCTCACTTGCTGTCGCTCATTTTTATTGTTTGTGCTCGTCGAGCCTAAAAGTAGGCAGTAAACGCTCTTTTGCTCTCCCGCTCTCACTTTCTGTCTGTCGCACAATCATGTTGTTTACGCTCGTTTAGCCTTAAAGTAGGCTGCATACGCTCTTTTACTCTCATGCTCTCATTTCTATTGTTTTTGTGCTCGTCGAGCCTAATAGTAGGCTTGTTTGAGTGGAAATGGCTTCTGCCCGGGCTGGAGAATCCTTGGGCCTGGGTAACAAATTTTTGTTTGTATCTGCGCCTTTGCATGCCAGCTGAACAGCTGAGCTGAGCCGAGCGACACCTGTGTGTGTGGGCCTCTTGCAGCTGTTGGCCAAGAGATGAGGGCAGGAGAGGAGTAACTTAAGGAAGAGGGGGACTGTGGTGTGGGTAGGCACGTGTACGCCACATTACAGTTATTTAAAGAGAGCGATTGCAGTTATCGTTTTCCTTTCCTTTTCATTCTTTTTTTTTGTTTTCCTTTTACTTGAGTGAAGGGAGTTGGCCGGAAGTGAATTTTCCTTGCCCTCCCACTTCCCTCGACTGCTTTTCCGATGTGTCGCCGAGCGCTGATTTCTTGTATCAATGTTTGTTTTCTCTTGTGTTTCTTTTATTTCGGCTACAATTTGGCGTATTATCCTTTTTTTTGGGTCTTGACAATGCCCATGGTTATCTTATCGACCAAAAGCAGCTTCAAATTATACACAGCAAGAAAATAAATCAGAAGTTCAAGTCTAAAACTCTTGATTTTAGCATACATTTTTTCAAGTACGCATTCAAGACTTATTTGTTAAAAAAAAGACTAAAGAGCTTGGAAAAATGCAGAAAACAAATGAAAAATCATACTTGAAACAGGGATTTTAAGAAAATTTAAAATCACTAAATTTTTATTACCGCATAATGGAGTCTTTTTTCATTTCGATTTGCAAAACTGACATATTTTGAGCTTTTAAGATATTTAAAAATCTTTTAAAGTAACCATTTTATATATTTAAAGAAATATTATAAACAACACACGGTGTCCGGATTGTTTTTATTCCAGAATTCTGTTGTTATTTCTTTCTGTGTAGCTTCAGCTCATAGTTTTCCAGCTGGAGGGTAAAACTTTTGGGTGTAATTGCAAATTACGCAAGAAGACAGAAAAGCTGGCACAACTAGACGGGAAGCAGCCCTAAAATTCCTCGCTCCTTCACATAGAGTTATTAAACTGAAAATATGCGTGGCTCCAGAGCGACTACACAGAAAGTCAGAGGAAAAGTTAAAGAGAGGGGAAAAGCGTGTTTCTCGAGTAGGTAAAAGGGAAAAAAAAACACGCCAACCATACATAAACTTGAAGCTATTGGCTTGCTCGACAAATGTTGACAAAGCCCAAACACGGTTAAACTTGTCTATAATGAACAAGGCTTATATTTATGTGTACTTATTTTGATCGTTATTATTATCACAGTTCAACGGTGTCTGTCATTTACGATCAGAAATATATATATATTTTAATATATTTGGATCTCAAAGTCATAAACATAGCCATAAAGAATTTTGTCAGATTAAGAAAAGATTTTGAAATCAAGAAATTTTGAGGAAAACTTTCGTACTTGGCGAATAAAGTAAAATTATTTATGAGACAGTGATGGCTATAGTATAATATTATAAAAATAAACGAAATAAAGGAAATCATAAGTAAAAATTGATTACAATTGTAATGAAATGAAATTATAATCATTACTGTAACTTTGATTTAAAGTTTGCTAAAGAAAATGAGAGGCTATTTGATTGTAAACAAGATATAGATCTTTGGATACTTACAATTTGTTTGACTGTCAGTTAGTCAGTCAGTGAGTGAGTCAGTTAGTCAGACAGTCAGTCAGGCCTACGTGAGCTGGAGCAATGCCAAGGCCTTAGCGACTATTCAAGAGCAGGCGTAGAAAAAAATAATGAAAACAGATTCAGAAACAGGAAAAAATATAGCATTTGGTATTAGCAAATTTACAAAAGGAAAGTGACAAAAAAAATATAAACAAAAATTCCGTACGATTAAGCTATTTTTATTAATGATAATTTGGCACTTAGCATCGGGCGACAAAACGACAAAAAAAAAGTGCTGACAAACCACGAGCATAAAAAGGCATCGCATAAATCTTGAGATTCTTTTTTGCCTCTTGCTTTTTTCTACTTAATTTCTTATTTGTTTCTCTTTTCTTTTGGTTGTATATTTTGGCTTGCAACATGTGACAAGGATGGCCCACGCCATTTCCATTTCCATTGACATATATTTACTTTTAATAATTTCTTTTATATTGTATATATATATTTTCCACACAGTAGCACCACTTGCCAGTTGCTTAAATAGTGAGTGGTGACCCATCCAATTTTTCTCGTTCAATTCAATAAAACTTGTTTACACAAAGCCGAAAAGCACGAAAAATTAAACGGAATTCGTATGAGGTTTATGTCAAATTTATTATAGGTACCCTAGAAAAAGACTGAATGAACTGTGGGCAAGCATTTGATGATGGTGATATTTCTATAGAAAATATTTTTTGTTTTTTAAATTGGTATTTTATTTTGTAGAATCAAAGTCTGTTAGCTTAAATAAATTTGAAACTATTTTATTTTGAACATCTAAGAGACAGTTTTTAAAGATATTAGTATTGTATATTTTTCGTATGGATTAAGTTTAATCATTTAAAAGAATAATTATGTAATCGGACAATATATAATAGTTTTTTAACTAATATTGCTTTTGTTATCATAATTTTTAAGGATGTATTTGCTTAACGCTTTTTTTTTTAGGGTATTTACAAACGCGCATAGATTTTCTTTATTTTGTTTAAGTCACATGAATTCTTGTCAATGTATGCATATAGATTGATTTTATTGCTGTTGTAGTAGTTGATACTGTTGTTGTTATGAATGATGAAACAGTAGAGTGAGTAAGAGAAACTAAAAGAGCGAGATGGTGACATAGATATACCTAAGTATCTCTATGGGAAGAGGCATTCGCGCGTGTCATGAAAATTTTCCAGCAATACCGAAAATACAAATAATCATAGTATGAAGTCACATGCATCGAAATCGTTGAGCACGTGGTCCACTTTTCTCTATTTTTTTTGTGTGCTGAATATGGTGTGGGCGTTAGTTTGGTTTCAAATCGAATAAATGACCACAGCCGGTGCAGATGGATGGACAGACACTTCCTAAAAAGGGAGAGGACAAGGCAAATAAAGGCACATGTTCTTGAGTGACTTTTGAAGCAACCATGTCAACTGTGCCCCAAATCAAAGCAACTGACAATAAGTTGATGCCTCATTTCTCTTCTTGACATCAAGTGGCACATATGTGTTCGTCATTTGCAGGACACTGGAACTTAACTTATCCAACTTATGAGCACTTTGACTACACAGAAAAAAAACCGAGTATGAAATAATTGATTTAAGTACGGTATTTCATTTCAGTCTCCGCACATATTTTGATTATTGCAAGTCTTTAATCTGTTGTGTAATTGAATCAAATATTTAAAAGTTGAACTTGAATTTTAGCATGATTTTTTTCATGTGTAGCAATTTAAGTTTTTTGTTTGTTCTTGTACTGTGCCTTCTTTTATTTGTTCAGCTCCTTCCCTGTTTGACCTCGTTATCTTTTCAATTTGTAAGCCAACTTATTAATATTTCGGCGCTGGATTTGTTTTTGGGGCTTTACGCATAAATCAAACTGCTTTTTGGCATATTTTGGTCTATTTTCTGTTTTTTTTTTTCTGTCTGTCTATCTTCACACGTGCGGGACACGGACTGTCAGCTTGGATTATGGGGCAGCTATAAAAAGCATCAGCCAATTGTCGAAAAGTGTAGCTACATTTTATACTCACTGCATAAAAGGGTAACCGATGAAAGTAAAATTACAAAAGGGAATCTTTAACAGAACTTAATTTCTTACAATTGACATATTTAATCAGAGTCGGAGTTTTTTAATTTTATTTACATAATTTAAAATAAATTATTATTAGAATATTGGCATTTATCTTGAACCAAATTTGTAAAATTTTATTGGCTAATTGAGAATTTACAAATGTTAGCTGTCAGGATTACAGCTTGTTTTCAAGATAAATGTGATTACAATAATCTCATCTTCAGACACATTTTAATTAATCCCTGCAGGGATTTATTCAGAAGATTGTGCATAAATTTAAGAGGAGGCTTCAGCCTATGTACACAATTTGTCATCTCATTTACTTTTAACCTGATTACTCAATTTATTTATTGTTATTAAACATTAACTTAAAACATTGGTGTTTAATAATACTAATAATCCTATAGCCCAATTTAAGTTAAGAGCACTAAGTTCCAGGCCTTCGGCTCAACTCACATTTATTTCATGTCAATAGAGTAGATAAAACGCTATAATCTTTACAGGGTATTCGGTAGTTCAGTACTTTGCTGTACATTTTGCTTTACAGCTGTTACTTATTTGCAAGCATTAAATGTTTATGTCAGTGAACGAGATCCTTAAATTGCGTGTTCTTCGACCCAAAAGTAGACTCCAAAAAAATTTGCTAAGGCCAGTCAGTCTTTTGTCTTGTTTTTTGTCGTTGTTTATATTATTTTATTTTGTATATTTTCAAAAGATGGCTTAAATGATAAGTCATTGAAGCAGGCAATTCGATTGTGGATCCATGGCACGTGGCCACACCCAAATAATGCCCCAAAGTGAGGAGTCAACAGACCGAACCATTTTTGGACATTGCGTGTCGCTTGGTAATTATTTGATGGCTACTTTGTGGCGCGACTTGTTGTTGGTTTTGTTGTTGTTGTTGGCCTGTGCAAATAGCACAAATATAATATTAATTCACATTTTGGTTGAAATAGAAAATACGCAACAATGCAAACAAATGAAGCAAACCAAGGAACCAGTTTGAATAGACAACTAACTGACGTTCATTTGATGACTTTGTTCCTTTCAGTTAGCCAAGTCTGGGGCTTTTAGTATTGACTTGGCCGCAATGATGACGTTAATTTCCTGTACTGCGCTTCAATTGTAACCACTTTTTTTTTGTATTATTAATATTTTAGTGTTCAGAGTTTCATTAAAGAGACACATCCATCATCAATCATAGCATGAAGCCGACATTTTATATTCTAAAATAAATGTAAGCGTTGTTGTTGTTGCGTGTCAACTGTCAACTGTTTGTTGTTGTTATTGCAGGCAGGCTTGTTATTTTAATTAAGCGTTTCATTATGATACTAATTTGTCGAAATTCAGTTCTTTTTTTTTCCTTTTTGAAAAATAATGAAGGCAATTACAGCATCTCTGAGCGCAGAGTGTAAATTGGTTGTATTCTAACTGAAATTATTCCCAATTAATATAAAGCACATTAATCTTCCGGCAAGAATGTTGTGAATCAAATAGTTATACCGTGTATTCAATGCTGGAGAAGTGGTATAGTGGGTAATGGGTAGCTTGCCATTATAATAAACAGAAAAAGGTTCAATTTAACTAATAAGAGATATGCGTTATTATAATACATAATTAAGTATATTGTTACCAAATTTATAGATAGACAATGTATCTTAAACTGTTCTGTCGTATAGTAGTTTACTTATTACAGAGTATTTCCAAGTCGCGCACTCTCCACTGTAGCTCTTTTTTGCTTGTTCTAGCTTTGTTTTCGGTCATGTCAACAAATGTGCAAATAATTAGATACTTCCATTGTTGGATTCACACACTGAAAACTATCTCATCACTTTCGGTGTGTGTTCTTGTGTTTGTGTATATCTGTGTGTGTTTGGATATAATTTATCGCTACCAACATGATTTCTTGCTGAAGGTGCATGAGCTGGACGCCTGTTCAACTTTGTTTGCCTTCGGCTTTTGTGGCATTTTATTGCTTGGTGCTTAACTAAGTATATCTAGAAAGCAGGAGAAGCCGTTAGCTTCCATTGAAAGATACACTCTAGAGATACAAATACAAATATAGATACAGATACTGATAGAGAGATACTTAGAGTAAGCCTACTTTCTTTGTATCAGCTGTTGTCAACATTCTAAGTCGCATTTGTTTGTGTATTTATGGGATTGCACTGCAAATTGCGTCATTTAAACAAATTTTTAGATTGAAGAAAGCTTTCTATAGAAACTGGTTTACGTATTATTATTTCAACACTTTTAAATACACAGAGTTACTAAAGATACATCTTTTAAAACACGCCACATATGATTTAAATACTTGCTATAAATATAAACGTGTATAAATATGATTATTTAAATACATTTTAATACATTGAAGTAAATAAGCTACATCTTAGACCCCTTAGATACATTCTAGAGGCAATAAGATACGCCTAAATATACGTAATCGAAACTCAACTACATTTGTCAATCTGAAGCAACAGTTTCCATATTCATTTGAAATGCTTTCTAAGTATCTTAATTGTCAAGTGATGTATGTGTCTCATTTGAATCACTCGATTTAATAAACATTTAATGTCCATCAATCAGCTGCCCTTTTTTGTATCTCTAATCCTTAATCAGCATCTATTGACAACTGTTTGGAATGCTTCATGCTTGAGTTTATCCATCGAATCATAAGAAACGGCACCTGTTAGGTCCAAAAGTCTTTAAGCCATTTGATATGTGGCTTAGTGTTGGATCATTTATCATGCGAGGCGTCAAATTAGGTGTTATGCTCATGTTGAGATACAATATCTATGTATACACGAGACTCGAGTTCAGACCAAAGTCCTGTCTCTTTGGAGAAAGAACACAAGAAGTAGTATCTTTATATTTATGTTTGCCAGCCCCTTTTTCTGCCTGACATATGTATGTATCACAAATACTACCAAAAACAGCTAAAAGCCCGAAAACACAAACTCTCAATATCTCATCATCGTTCTTGTTGTTGTCGCTGCTGCTTTTGCTTTGTTTTGTCTTGAGAAACTTGATTTTTGGGCGTCGCAACGCTGCTGTTCTGTTTAATACCCTAGAAAATCAATTAAAATGCGGTATGCTTAGGCTATAGAGTGTATAATGTGAGCTCAGCCTTAGCAATTGAGTTGCAATTATATTTTTTTAATTGTTTATTAATGAGTTTCAGCTTGATGAACACTTTAATTAAATATGGATATATTTGGATAAAGATACTTGAATCGTAACCTTGCATTTCAATAAAATATCAAGAATTCAACGATAAAGTCCCTCTTCTGAAATTATTACTTCGACAGTTTTTCTGTATTATACTTATTTTAAAACTATCTTACTGATAAAAGAAAAACATCTAGCGAAACTATATTATCAATATAATATTATACTACCGAATTTCTATTATTATATTGGCATTATTATATTGATAATATATAATACCTATGATATTATAGTATGTTGCTACTGTTAAGGATTTTATGATATTTCTCTAATACGGTTCGCTTTTAAGTTTAGTGTTTTTAGAGTATTTGCAGTTTTAACTGAAATAATTGCATCTTGACAAATATTGCAAATATTTTTCTAACATCTCTTTTAGTTTTTCTATGGTATCTTGTAGTTTACTGAAATGTTGTATTGACATTTCTTTTGCAATTTTTCGTCTGCCTGCGCCTTTGTTTTGCTTATCATATTTTGCACTGCCACAAACAACTATACACGAGTTTGTTGTACATTGCCAAATCAGTGGCGCTGCCTGTTTGGATTTTTTTATTCTTTACTTTTTTGCCAAGTGAAAACCAGTTCCAGCTACAACAACAACAACAACAACAACATGAGCAACAGCCGCAGTCGCAACAGCAACAGATGCCGGCCGGCACACATTTTGGTTTATTCAGGTCTGTCAGCCGATCAGACGATCGAACGTCAACTTCGCTCAGACTGAGAGAGATAGAGAGAAAGAGTATATAAGTATGAGAGAATAAATATGCTGCGTCCGTCTCTTGAAACTGAATCTCTCTCTTGAGTTTATTTATACTCTCTGACTGTGTGATTGTTACTCATTGTTAGTTGCATTGCAACTGCCGCTTTTCACTGTGGAAGGCAGTACACGCTAGTGACGAAAGCAACGAAAGGTGACTAGCAATATATACATGAAGAAGGGAAGGCTTGCTACAATAGTTTGATCAAGTTTTAATACTATTTTAATAGATTTTAGTAATGGAAGATATACCATATAATGATCCCATTCGATGAGTTTCAGCATATAAACTTACAAGTTGTTTTTTAAATTGGTAGAAACACCTTGATTTAGCTTATAAAACTGTTTTTTGTGGTCTGACAAACAGAATTAATCCACGTTTTACACAACTACTTACTAAAATCAAAAGGTATTCTCTACTACTAGTTTTCTAACTTAAGAATCGGATATATTTATAAATAATTATTTATTAAAATGAATATCTGTCGCCAAAAAATTGTATATTACAAATTGTAGGTCATGAATCTGCTTTCGTTACTAGAGTTTCCATTGAAAAATTGTTTTTTTTTTCAATTTGATTTCAACTTGCTTTGATCTTAGCTCATTTGACATGGTAAACTGGCCAACACGCACGTAGACCAAAGCATAGACAGACAAAAAGAAGAGAGCGAGAGTGATAGACAGAGATAGTTATACTTTTTACACCTAGTAACGCAGGCATTTGCTTGATGACGTGATTTTGGCGGCGTTTCCCCTTCAATATGTGAATTTCATGTTACTCACAAACATTTCGCAAATTACTTGGTAAATTACGTGGCAACAGCGACAACAACAACAACAATGCGTCGCAATTGTAAGCGGAACTTATGAAATGTTCTCCTCCGTTTGCAAATTTTACCTACATTTAGATGCATGCCAGAGACTTGCGACGTTGCACAAGGAAGGAGGGGACAATGGGAGAGGGGTGTGAGTGTGGACAGTTAACTCAATTTGCCACTGCGCAAATTGTTTTTTACTAATTCGTTGCATTTGGCTTAATGTCTCAATAGTATGTGGGCTGAGATACATTGGCGTGCAATTGCGAGTTTAGTCCGTAAATGGCTGTTTACGTGAGATTCGTCGACAAACTGAATAAGGTTGGGCCCATTGCACTATTTTATAATCAAACCAAATTAAAAAATAGTCAACAAGTCATTGAGGGAACAAGGAAAACGATGAGTCGACGCTGAACTGACCTCTCTTTATGAAGTAATAGTTAGTTTTACAATGAATTTAAATTGTAAGCTACCAGAGAGGTGGAAAAAGACGTAACATTTCTTTAAATAAAATTATAATGGCAATGAATACTATTTATTAAATAAAATAATATCTTGATGTGGATCTCCTAAATTACAACAATGGAATAAATAATTTGAATCATCTTTTAAATTACGATATAAATACAATTTTATACTAATTGTTGTCGGATTTCTTTCTTAATGAAAAATATTTAGCAAAATGTCTTTAAATTTCTTAAAAATATCAATAAATTTAAAAACTTAAAGCGTTAACCAAACTTTTTCGTTAATACCTGAAATTTCATCAGCACAAATGTGCAGATAATATAGCTGAAAATTCAGGAATTGCCCAAACCGGTTTTCATATAATTTTGTAGCTTAGTTTTTTGTCATATACCAAGCTCTTAAAAGTTAAACCTATTATTATCGTTATAAAATTTTAAAAAATAACAAATATAAAAAAGTATAATTTTTGAAATGGATAGCAAAATTATAAATAATTGCAGCAAATTACAATTATATTTATTATTATAAAGATAGTCAAAATTAAAGCAATCTCAGTTCACGTTAAATATTTTTAGACCCTGTAAATGCACACAGATTTGTCGCATTTATCTATTAGCTTGTAATTGTTGCTATTCTTATTAATCAGCTTTGGTGTTGACTTTGAATTGTGTTACCACTGAATGTTGACTGTTTAACTATTTGTATTTTTATTTGGGGGCTCGTCTGCCCCATGACGACGCTGACAGCGCATGATTTGGCAAAAAATCATGTGTGTGGAGTAGCGGAGAGTGGGGAGAGAGTGTGGGTAATATGAGCTGTGATAATTGAAATATACAGTCACACACACACACATTAGCACACACTCCGTCATATGGTTATTATAATTTGCTGCTGCTTCGCAATCAACGAGCAGAAATTGTTTTTTATATATAGTATAGTAAAGTATAGTATGTATATACATTTATTTCCCTCATATTTCAGAGAAATTCTCGTCTGACTCTGTCTCTGATTTTTGTGCAACCTTTTAAGGTGATTGAAGTCCGACACTTGATTTGCATTGTAGTCTTTTGTTTTGTTGTAAATGTGTTAAGTGAATTGCAACACATTTCCAATCTGTCTGCGTTGAAAGTATATCTTCTGTATTTCCTTAGCAGCGGGAAAGCGGTTGATATTCCAAAAATAAACTCAAAAATACCCACACATTTTTCCCCAACTCCATGGGTAAGAAAAAATAAAGGGGTGCACAATTGTGAAAATTCTGTCGCTTTTGCTCAAAATTCCAGCAAAAGATGCGTTGCGTTGTCTTTAAAGCTATTTGGGTGTGTGTGTGTGTGTGTGTGTGTTTTTGTATGTGTGTTGGCACAGTTTGTATTTATTTTTATCACATTATATTTGCACTGCCAAAGAATTGCTTAATGTTTGCACCGACAAGCGTTGATAACCGGGTTTTATCTACGTATTTATATTTGCAAACATTTCAAACGGCATTTCTGTACACTTCTAGAAAGAGTATACATCTTTTGTCATACAGTTTGGAATGTAAAATTTTTATTATTTTCAACTATTTGAGGTTGATTACATCAGAATGGCAGGAGAATTATAAATTTTGAAGTCACACTCTGATCTATAATTATAGTTATCGACTCATTATTTATAGAAAGTGTATTAAATAGTCATTAAACCACAAAATATTACGACTTTCTTGATTGGTGTTTGCTGTCGTCAGTCTGCTGTCATTTCAAGTTGTTTCAGCTTCTAGATTCTAGAAAATAAACCAAGCTAAAACGAATCGAATTATTAATTGTTTATACAAATTATTTTTGTGGCAAGTTTAATCAGTTTAATAATAGAAAGCAAAATTCTGTTGGACATGGCTTTTGATGCAACTTTTAATTCTATAAATTGTATTTTAAATTATATTATAAAATGTTTGTTTGGCTTTTTGGCTTTGTGGACAGTGTGTATAAATCGTATTTATTTTTGTCTCCGTCAGTCGAGAAACTGCATAAACATTTTGAATTTATTTGAGTGTTGGCCATTTGTTTATTTTTTCTTATTGGCTGCAGCGAGAAATTTGAAACAATTTGGCAAAGTTGCTATTAACTGTTTGACGTTGGAATGTTTCACATTTGCCATCTGGTTGCACAGTTTTCCATTTCCATTCAGCCTCATCAAAATGTGGTTACTTTAACCAACTGACGACCTTTTCAACACACCGAGGATTATGAAAATTTCATCAGCGTTACGTAAAATTTTCTCTAGAAATTGCAGTCAAAAGTGCGAAGTGTTCTCATACACCACACATTCACACACACAAACACACACTCACAGATATTACGCACGCCAACACATTGACAGTTTATTACATTTTCAAGGCAGCCCATCAAATGCTTCAAATGCTTTTCAGTCCTTCCTCTCACACCCCACACCCCACACCCCACACATCCCAGCAAGCGTGCATCACGTGACTGTGTTTGTTAGTCCATTGCCCCAGCTAAAACTTTATTAAATATTTTACTTAAAAGGAAACTATAAAATATAGTTTGACTGTAAAAAATGTCATAAAGAAGAAACTTAAATTTTAGCTTAGCTATAAAACACATCAAAAAACTCAAGGTGTGTCAATAATATTGTAGAATATTTTATATTTGTTTTAAATAGAAGCTACTTATATAAAGAAGAATAACGAGATACAATCATTGATCTTCTCATCTTTTTAATCTTTTTTTTGAAGTTCTTCCAAATTAAATAAATTTGTAATAGGATAAAATTTGTTTAAGATAGAAAAAATAGAGGGCTACTTGTTAAACTGCTTTAATTTTAACATTAAATATTTGAGAGTTGTTCAATTTATTTGAAACTTCCAGTAAGTAAGTAAGTCTATGAACAATTACGTTTTCAATAGGATTTTCATTCAACTCAGTTCAGCTGGGTTGCTTTCCTTGTAAGTGTGGGTGTGTTGGTGTGTGGGTGTGTTTGTGTGTCCCTTTTATGCCCATCACGCAATGGCTTTAGTTTTATGGCGAAATTAGCGAATGTCTGTTTGGAAATTGCGCAGCTTCAGCTTCGGCAATGGCGGCTGAAATTTGTGAAATGTACTTCTAAAAACATGAAGATGCTTTTTCAACACACGCCCATACACACATACGTCACACATTTACATCGATATGCACCGGAAATTAGAAGAGCAATAAGTTGGTTGGTTGAAAATAATGTTTGAGGCTTTTAAACGTGATTTGTGTTTATGGCTCCCTTTCTCTCCTCCTGTTTCTCTCTACCTCTCTATGTGTGAATTTCATCCTTTTACGACCTATTTTTTGTAACATATTTCTTGGCGCTTCAATCGAATCGTTTGAAAATACAACAAAATAAAATCAAACAAAATAAAACTTTAATTGCTATTAGCGCTTTATCACGTTATCAGCGCATTGCATAGTTCAGGTTTACAGTTAGATTAGGTCTAGCACTCGGCTCATAGTTCATTCTATATACATATGTATATGTATGTGAGAGACGAGTGAGTATTTTGAGACTGTTTTCGGTTTGTTCGGTCTATTTTAACACAAACAATTAGCGCAAAGCTCTCAATTGCTGAAGCATGCAAATTGAGAAGCCGAATGTGAATGCAAAATGAAAAGCAGGCAAAAAAAGAGGCCGCAGCTTCATAACAACAAATACAGTGACAGGGCACATTTGTTTGGCATGCAAACAATAACAAAAATTAAAATAAGAGCGTACCCAACATTTTGTGTTTGTTGAATGACTCAAGCTGAAAGCAAGAAACCACTCAATGGGAGTGCGCCGGCGCTCTTTTGAGTTCTTTTTTGCTTTGCCACTCAGAACAATTGTGTTGCGCTCTTTTCGATGCCGCTTCTCTCGCAGGCGCAGGCAATCGACAGCGCCGCGACATCAGCTACAAGCTTTCAGCTGCGCTGGCATTCCACTCATTCGTCTCTGGTACGTCGTCGTTTGTGCAGGCAAGCAGCGCTGTCAGGCGCTCGAGTTTTTCCGTGTGCACTTCTTAAATCTAAATCTAAATACTGAAACTGGACTCGGCAACTTTGCCAAATATATATATAAAAAAAGTATAAAAAGTTAAATAAAACTAAAAACTCTTAACTATCAACTACGCAGTCTTCAATTATATCCTGAAAAAAGCAGTCGTCGAATTTGTTTTTATTTTGTTTAACTTCGTCAACTTGTGCAAATAAATACAACACAGAATTTAAATATCAAAAAGTAAAAGCAAAAGAAAAAAGTCAAAAAGCAATAAATAAATAAAGTCAAGAATTGGAAACTTTCGCTGGCTTCTTTAATGTAAATAAAACTTTAAAGTTTAAACGATTTCCGTTGTTTTTCTTTGCTAAAACAAATAAATTAAATAATTAATTCAAATAATTAACAACAAAATGTTTTGATTAAAAGGTAATAACAAATGTACAAATTAAATTGATTATGATCAATTTTCGTTTTACTTTAACCCGAAAAAAAGACTTGAAAAATTACATAAAATGCGAAAAATAAAGAAAAGAAACACGAAATGTTTTTAGAATTTTGTGTGTCGTTTATTTGAACGCGAAATAAAAGTTTTTATGCTCCATAAAAAAATATACAAAATTTAATTAAGTATTATTTTGTATATTTGAATACAAATACTAAGATGAAAAAAGAAATATATTTTTGACAAAAATAAACTTTTATTATGCGTGAATTTGACAACGACAAACAAATACAAACACATCCACATACATATTCATCGATAATATACATATATATATACATAGGTATATAAGTATGTTTGTGAGTGTATGTGTCAAAAAGATTATCAAAAAAAAAAATTGTTCAACTTTCAAAACAAGAAACTGAACATTGTACAAAAATGTTAATACAATTTTGGAAAAAAAGTGCGCACGTTTGTTACACGCGGCTACGAAAGCAAAACGAAAGTAATAAATAGATAAATAAAAAAATCCGATCATAAAGCAATGCATATTAATTAATAAACAATTACAAATGACGAGCCAAAAATGTTTTACACAACACTCGCACCTAACCTACAAACTAAATGCTGTTGCAGTTGCAAGCACAAAAACAACAACAACATTTTTATTGCAATCTGCGTTTTTAGTTGACGCTGACGTCTACGTCGACCGACCCCCACAGCGAAAAACGCACGATCTGTCAACTGTCTCTTTGCTGCCCACTCTCTCTATCTCACTTTGTATTGCGCTCTCTCTGCCGTTCTCACTCTCTCAAAGTGCACACACACAATGCAAATCTCATTGCAAAGCGGCGGCATTTTAATTTGTTTCGTTTTTATTTTTATTTATTTTGGCTATTTGGCATTTCGTTTTTTTTTTTTGCGTTTTGGTGTGGGGAGGGGAGAACTGCATTTGCATTTGCATTTCGCATTACATAAAATTGCTGAGCGAGTTTAATTTGTTGATGAAAACTAATTGAATTGCGGCTTAATTAGCATTCACATTGAATTATGAGCAGACTTTGTATGTGTGTGACAAAAAGCATAATACATTTAAATATGTATTATATACCATATACAAATCCACACACACCTACGCATTGAGTGATTACACAACTTGACACTGTGTGTGTATATATGTATATGTTGTGGCTAAAACGCGCTTGTCATGTTTATAGTCAACTTAATTTAGCTTCTATTCTATACATACAAATGTATATAATCTGCCTCTTTTTTGCCTACTGCTTTTTATTTTCATTCAATTTAATACACATTGCCTTTTATGTGCGCACACACACATACATGTGTACTAGTGCACTCACTTACTCTTATACATACACTTGAGCAAAAAATAAAAAAGGTTCGTCAAAAGCAATTACTGCTATTTTACGTTGAGTTGAGTTTCACATGATGATGCTGCTGCTCCGTTATTGCTCTGCAATTGAAATCAAAAGCAGAGGCAGAGGCAGACTCGCCAACAAAAACAACAACAAGACAAGTGGAGGCATAAGAGCATCAGAGTCTGACAGAATTCATTTGTTTTATTCTTTCACTCGCTCTTTCTATCTGTCTGTCTGCGTCTCTTTCCCTGATTGTCTCCTTGTATCTCACAGTATGTCTGTGTTTCCCTTTATGCGACTCAGTTTGTTACACAATAAATTTGTTGCTTCAATTTAGCTTACAGTTGAATCAACTTCTTATTTATACACATGTGTATGTAAATATCTATATATTTAGGATTTTCCATTGCCAATTGACAATGCATTACTAATGCGCCTTTAAGTAATTTCCACTTTACCCCTATAGTTTTAGTGGCACTCTTCTGCCCACCCACCTTTGCTTCTACTCTCTTTCGCACTCTCATAATTAATTTTTATGCACAAGCACAAAAGCGTGCTGCTAAGAGTGCACACAAGTACGTGTTTGCCCACGTGTGTGTGCCAGAGAGACAGACAGAAGAAGAGCGAGAGAGAGTGTGTAACTACGACGCAATCGTATCACGCGATCACCCGACTTAGACTAGGCTTGAGTTACACACAAAGTTCAAGAGTTGAAGCTCTCTCTGTCTCTCTCTTTCTTACTCGTTTGCATCTTATCAGCGCTGCTTGAGGTGTCGCTTTCGTCACAGCTTCAAAGCTTCAATTAAAAGCTCAAAAGGGTTGACAAACATTAAAGTTAAATGATCATATGCCGCATTAGCTTAATTTCAATTGATAGGTACAAGTTTTTATGCTTGTCTTCAATATATACATATATTTTTTTTTGGAAACTTAATTAAAATGATGTAAGCTTAGTTTGAGTTCTAACCGGCTGCAACTGGCGATCTCTCTAAAAAACAGCACACAAAAAAGCAAACAACAAAAAATGAAGCAATTATTTAAGTGTGTTCTGTTTGGTTTGGTTCGGTTTGCTTGTTTGCTTTGTTGCTATTGTCGCTATTTTCGCTACTTTTTATACATTTTTTTTGTAGTCCATTGATTGCCTTCCGGCTTATTCCTCTATCTCACTCTTTCAAGCCTCATGAGTGTGTGTACAGGTATGAGGTGAGTGCTTATGTACATACCTATGTGCATCATGGGTTTTATAGTGAGTTTTCAATATTTTTCCACTGTCAACAACCCCAATTTGACATTGTTCATTATCTCAGTGGGCCGGTCACTTACTCAATGGGTTGTTGAGTGCTTCCAGAAACCTTCCAAGTCAACTTGAACGTCGCAATGACCAATTCATCGTCTATTTCACCAGAAAGACGAGCCCCCCAAATGTATTTTGTTGTTTGTCATCGTTGACTTTGAATTATAAATCTAATTTTTAACATACGCACAATTAATTTTTCCCCCACTTGAAAAAAACCCCGAAATAAAACACAATATAAATACAAATCAGATATAGGCTAACAATATTTGTACAGAGGTTTATCGCGTCTGACAAAAGTTTTATCTCAACCCGAAATTCACTAGGAATTCCACGATTCTTACACGGAACTTTCACGGGCTTTTCACGTGCTATTCGCCCTATGCTCAGTCGGTCTGTGCATGCACAATTGAGTCGGCCGATTGTTCCGTCCGTATCTTATCAATGGGTCGACGCACAGGAAAGACGTGATGACGATGTCTCGTCATATAGTTGTAGAGGCATACAGGGAACACTCGAATTTCATGCTTAGATCCAGCTTCAGTCACGGGCGCAGTGTATGCATGATCAAGAATCTATAAGTATATAGTACATATAGTATGATTTTGATTCTGGTTTTGTTGCCATGATGGTAGCTTATCAATAGTTGTATGAATCGTTTTAATTAGCTCGTCAGACACACCCACTAAAAGCTTTTTTCTTATCACTAACGCCGTCGTCTTGTCTTCCCCTGGATATTGATAAGGCCGAAGGGGTATTTGCTTGCTCAAAGGGGATAGGATGGATGTAAAGAATGTAGGACAGTAAAACATAATCGCTCAGTTAAAAATGTTGAAAATTTTCCTATAAGAAATGCGAAATATATTCAGCTCCAGCTCAAGACTCATTAATAGAATTGAAAATTGTTTATAATGAAATACATTTATTATTATTACTAACACAACAATTGACAATAATTATTGCACATATATCATATATCAATTTGCATATAAAATATATATATATATATATGTATATTACGAAATACGCGCGATTTTGTCTTCGGTCTGTGGTGTAACAAACGAGTGCAGTATAAATTTAAAAAAAAAAACAAAAAAAAATAACGTAAAAAAAGATAAGAGTCAAAGAGAGAATGAGAAATCAAAAGAGAGAGAAACTCTCTTAAAATGTAGTATATGATTATCATTACGATTCGCGTTTTGTGCATCACTTTTTGCAGTAATCTTGAGAACAAACATGAAATTTGTTCACTTGCACAACAAACGGCGGCAAGTGAGCAACAGCAGGAACAGCGGCAACAGCAACAACCACAGGAGCAACAGCAACTATTACCTGAAACTAACAACAACAGGAACTCTGAAACAATTGCAACAGCAACAATTGAGGAACAAGTTGCCGTTGAAACAGAAACTGCAACAACAGCAACATCAACAACTTTAGAGTTTGTTGAGAAACCCAAAGTGATTGAGACTGTAAACGAAACTATAACAATAACAACAGAACCAACAGCAACAATCACTACAACAGCAGCCAATCCAACAACAACAACATCTGCAACTGCTGCTGCAACAAACCCACCAACAAACACCACAACAACCTCAATTTTAAGCAACATCAACAACAACAAACAAACTGAACAACAAAGAGAGTTGTTTATTAAACGTGAAAATATATCTCCTGGACCGCGTACCATAACTGCTCAATTATTTACCAATTTGCCTGTTAACAACAATTGCAACAATATCAACAACAACAACGTGCTGCGTCTCGAAGAGAAACGTCCCAAATCGGTAACTGCATCACTTATACGCCCCACACCACCCCCATCTAACGGCGGTTGCGTGAACATCAAGAGAAATTCATCGATAAACATTGCTGCTGCTGCAGCAGCTGCTGTTGTATCGCAAACTTTGCCACCCACAACAACAGCAACGGCTGCAATTTTATCGTCAAGCAACCAACAACAACACACACAACAGCAACTGCAACACCAACAACATCCCCAGCAACAACAAACACAAGATATGAATAAAGATTTCTTATTATTTGCTGATGAAGGCCGAGGTTCAACAAGTAAGTAAAACTACAACTAATAAATCTACTACTTATATATGATTACATATTGATAACCTTACACCTAGAGTGCAGTGTAAAGGTGTACAAAATCAGAAAAAAAAAATAAGCAGTACTACTTACGTGTAGTGCAGTGTAGCCAGCTGTCAAATTGATAAGCGCCACTGCAATCAGTGCAATTGGCATATAGAAAGTTCTATGATTACGCTAATGCAATAGGTCAGTGATTATATGGTGTCATAGATAGACTGAAAATGAGGGAAGTTTTATAAAATATTATATTATTAAATATACTATACTTTATATTATATTATATATAAACAGTCATTTAAAAAAATTCTACATTTTAATTAAATTTCTAAATAAACTTGCCAAAGTTTTTCACAAAAACTTTAAATTTACAACTGAAAAGTTTAAAAAGTAACAAAGTTACAGTGATAAAGAGATATTTGGTCTTGACATATGAACTATTCGGACGCAAATTCTTCGTTTTCGTAATCTTAATTTACATATAGACATTTTGTCTAAGAAATCCGTCGACAACAACAATTTTTAATAACATAAAATATCTTGATTGCAGGTACATTTATTTTTGTGTTTTTTTGTATTTTTTTCTTAAAGGTGTTTTGATAATCAAAATTGTAAAACAAATATTCTAAAACCGGTTTATTTTTTTTTGACAGTCTGAGTGTATTACAAAAAAAGTTATTTACTGCTTAAATCATTAGCCCCTATTGAAAAATATTGCGGTTTATACTTGTAGTATTATTGGCTTTAATATTTTTGAAAATCTAAACGTAGTTTCATTTTCTTTCTATTTTATTAGTATTCTTTGTGTTTTCAACCTGTTCTTTCATGTTACAGCTGATAGATACTTAAAATCCACATACTTTTTGTAGTTATTTGGCAATATTCAATACATTTTTACCATGTTGAAAGTCTGCAATTTGAATTTTAAGTACAAGTATTAAATATGTCAAGCAAATAAAAAATGCAGTAAATTTGAAGTTGCGAAAAAAAGCTAAATGTTAACCAGAAGTTGAAAGGCAGATGATAGATAAGCCTAAATGTCAGTTGTTAGATAAATGTTTAATAATTTAGTTAGCATATTCGATAGCTTTTATCGATAATACAGGGTATCAGCTAGCTTAAGAAATAAGCCCAAGTATGTGCATAGACCTAGGCAAGAGTCAATTTAAATATTGTGTATATATAGTATGCATATATGCATATAGTGTGCATATTTATACTGCCTGCTGGTTGTTGTTAGTCGTGCCTGTTTATAATGTAATATAAGCAACAACAACAGCAGCAAAAATAACTGCAACAACAACAACAGCGTATGACGTGCGCCGTATTTAATGTGATTTGACGCATTGTCGGAACGTAGAGCGGCTATTCAATTGGTCAAGCTGTCGTTTAGTCAATCAGTCAATTGTTAAAGTAGTCAGTCAGTCAGTCAGTTGGACATTTAGTCAGTCAGTCAGTCATTCAGTCAGTCAATCACTTCGACATTTATTCAGTCAATCAGCTAAATTTTTGTCGTTTGCTTATCAACGTTTCGTTGGCCGCAATTTGCGCAAATCAAACGGTTTATTTGTTAAGACAACAGCAACATTAATAACAACAAATTGTTGTAAACAAAATGCTGATATTGAGCTAAGCACATAATACACACATTATATATACTACATACTATATATAGTATGTTAGTTTTAGATGGATGTATCAACATTTGCCGGTTAACATTTTATTTTCTACTATGTACTTCCTATTTTCTTGTTTGTGTCATAATTACATGTCATTGCTGTTATTACGCATACGCCGCGTAAGCCACAAAAACCGCAATACATTTGATTTTTTTTCCTCCTTTTCATTTTTTGCGTGTGTTGCATTTGTCGTCAGATTTCTGCTATGAATATTTAGTTGAGCCAATTAATATGTTAAGTGATGTGTCTGTCGTCCAGTAGCTACTGGTCAGCCCAAACTTGGCGCGTGTGCCAAGGTTCTTTGGCCATGGATCATGCTTGAGACATGTGTGTGTCGGCAATACATTCCCCTGCCTCATGACACAGCCATTGACTCCCACACACAAGAACAAGCATTATCATACGCACCCCCCACCACCCCCCATCTCACAGAAGATGAGCTACCTATTCGGAATATTTCCATTCTTTTTAGTCTTTGAGTTGGCGCGTGTATTTTTAAAGTCTGTTGCAGTTCGCTTGGAAACTGCTCGACAATTGGTTTCGTTTCCTTCTTTTTTTATTTGGTGTAGATTCTCGTTTTGTGTTGACATTTTTTGCTGGCTGCAGACGCCGCAGCTACTTCAGTATTTTTTTCTGTCTCTTTTCCCTGTTCTCGTTTCGTTTCTTTACTTTTCTTTTATTGCTTTTATTTTTGTTTTGTGTGAAGTGTCTATATTTATTTTGGTTTTAGTGGAACGTAAATAAACAGGGAAACACTTATTATATTTATTTTCGTTTTTAGATAACTAAATAGAATTGCCAGTTATAGCATTTGATTTGTCTTTCGATCATTCAATGACTAAATAAGTATTATGTAATAATCTTTCGGGTTTTTCCGCCCCTATATTTTTGTAATTTTTAAGTAACTTTCCGAGTAGTTGTAAAACTTCCACTCACACCAAAGTTAACTTAAGTTGTAAGAGTTCATAAACAGATAACAAAGTGATCAATATTTGCCGGATTTATAATTGTATTTGTAATAATCTTTGGTGTAGTCAAACATTTAATGTTTAACATGTGGATGAAAGATAATAGGACGCCACGAGCTCCTCATAATCAAATTAATGCTTTAATATTCATTTTATTTCTCAACTGTGGGTGACTTCTAATCTTCCCTAGTCGAAACATAGCTCAACGTTTGCTGCTGCTTTGTTTTTGTTTTCCAGTACTTGTTAAGTACTTGTGTCCGTTTTTTGTTTATTTCTTGTTATTCTAAGTTTTCCGAATTTTTTGGAATTTTTGGGATGCCACTAAAACAAACGACGTCATGATAATAATCATAATAATCATCATACATACTCGGTATTGTCTTCATTATGATTTATACGATTTAAATTGAAATTGTGTCGAGTGCTCCAAGTGTTGACAGCAGCCAAAGCCAAAGCCAAGTCACGGTCCGTTCTAGATAAAACTTTCGAAAAAGTATTTCAAGTGCATCGAATGTGGCTCAAGTGCAGCTGCAGCATCGTTTAGGCCTGGCCAAGAGGCACGTCACGAGATGCGACGACAGTCACTTTATTGATATTATATATTTTTTTTTATTGCATAGTAACGAGCACATTTGTGCTCAGCTAATTACCTTGTAAACTGCCACAGCCACTGCCCACAGTCCATTCTCCACTTCGAAATTAGTTGCTCAACATTTTCGCATTGAACGAGAATACATACATATAGATTTTTTGTTTTGATTTGTTTTGTTATTTTTTAAGGTCTTTTGGCCTTGCACTTTACACTAACAAAAGTATGTAGTAGTAAAAAAATGGCACAAAAACACTTTGTAAACATTCACGAATGGCACTCGAATGTGTAGGCCTCGATAAAAGGAAGATTCTATTATCATGTGCCATAATTTCAGTTTGTTTTTTATTATTATATTTCGTATTTCTCTTCTTTCTCTGTTTTTATATTTTTTCTTCTTTCTGGTTTTTCCCGCAAAGCGTCGTCGAGTATCACTTGTGTGCCATAATTACAATGTCGCCCTGGGGGGTCAGGTGATGAGGAAAGGGGTGTAACTATGTATCTGTGTGTGTGTGTGTGTTTGCATTGTTAATTAATTTGTTTGTGCCGCAACTGGAAATGGTGTGTGTGTGTGTGTCAATATATGTAGAAATTACAAGTACCTGCCATAATATACTACTTACATACTACTCAACCATACATAAGTATAAAGTGCAGTAGATCGCTTGGATCGCTAAAGCCCTCAGCTTTGTTTTTATGCCCCTGCAGTGGGTCATATAACTTTGTTAGTGAGTAAATTTATAGAGCCAATTTGGGAGAGTAGTGAATTATATTTATTTAGAGATTTTAAGTAAGTTTCCCAAACACTTCCTTATTATAATAAATTGACACAGCTCGATGTTTCTTTGTTAAGTATGTGCGTTTAGTTGACTGAGTAATAGGAAAAAATTATCTATAATATGTGGCTTAGCTACGTAAAGATTTTAAAATTAGCTTTAAATAAATTCAACAAAAATCTGTAGCTTACAACTTATATTTTTCAGAAAGATTAATTTAGAAATAATTTTACTCTAATCAAGAACTACAATTTGTATTTTTTTTAAAAATTGATTTTTAGTTTATTTTTTATATAACAAGAAACTTGCAAGATCCCATTTCATTGCCAATTTTTCAAGAGTATTTTCTAGTCATGTTTCTTAAGTGCAGTTCTTATTCTTTTTGTTATTATTATAATAATTCGCCCACTTTTTGTTGTCGTCATCGGTTCAAAGAGGGTGAAAAATAAAGAAAATATTATGAATAGGTGCTTATAATATGATTGACGGCAATGCAATTGTTGTGTGCAGAGAACTTGAACAACTATTGATAAGATAAGTGTTGAGAGATATGGAACTATTAGAAGTGCATCAACAAACTGCAAACTGGTAACACAGTTAGGATTAGACTTGTTGGATAGGCCTAAACAAAAAACTCTAGTATACTGTATTGCTATAAAAGTGTTACAAAGTCACCGATGAGGGGTGTTCCTATTAAATAAATATCATAAATAGTGAAACCCTTATTATCCAAGTATTCTATTCTATTCCGTATACTATATTGTAACTAAGTCGTGCTGCCCGTTTATACCGGTTTATATAGGCGCTCCCTATAACAGATGTACTATATACTATATATAGTATGTACATATATGTAAATAGTATACTTATTATGATTGTTCACTGAAGTTGCTCGTGACGCGAATCCAAATCTCTATGGACGATTGGGATGACGATAAGCAATCCGTCAAGCATCTCTGTTGTTACGGGGCCTTGACACTTGTTAGGGGTTAGTCTCTCCTAGGTGCATTACAAATAGTTGCATTTTTTATGATAGTACGTCAGAAATTCCAGGAGGTGTTTCAATCTTTATCAGCGGATTTTTAATGATGCCAAGTAGTAGAAAACTTTTCCGATGCTGATTAATGAGCCAAGTAAAAAGTCAAAAATAAAAGAAGACTAGCTGTCAACTGAGAGAGGGGCCATTAAAATCATGGCTTGATTTCTAACAGTCGCCAGCAATTGTAGCACATAAATCAACTAATTCACCCCAAAAAAAAAGAGAGAAAAAGAGACAGGGAGGGAAAAAGAAACTTCAATTAGTCTCAATTGAAAGCTGTCAATTGAAGAAAATGAAATATTTTTTTGGACAACAACAGAAGAGAGGCGCCAGTCCAGCATCTTATGTTGTGTGTGTCGTCTCCAAGGGTCTGATCTGATGACAGACTTGAGGCATTAATTAACAGCGAGTTTTTAGGCGACGTTTGCACTTAGCACTAAGTTTTGACACCTTTCAACAACTGCACATGTCAAAGATAGACAACAAATTGTTAAAAATAATGAAATAATAAAAGAAATAAATATTAAAAGAAACACATGCCAATTAAATTCATTGATAGTAATCAAACTTTCAACATCTCCATCATTTTTTTGCAGTGCTGAAAGAGGAACCTGATGATTTGTCACATCATTTGGCCATACAATCGGATGAGATGACGGCCTTTGGCGAGATGATTGTGGGTCTAATGGGCACCTGTTATCTGCCCGATGACATCTCACTGGATGCAACAACCTGCTCGACAACGGCGAGTGCCCAACACTATAATGGCAGCAACAGCAATAGCAATAACAGCAGCTACAACAGTAACAACAACAACAACAATAACAGCAATCGCCATAGTTTAAGCAGCACAGGAACAACAGTTAATGTCACAGCCAATAGCAGCATCAACAATTGCAGCAGCAACAATAGCAGCAATGGCAGCATAACTAACAGCAACAACAACACCAGCAACAGCCATCAACATCAGGACAACAGCAACAGCAGCAGCAACATTGATCCGCTTTTCAATTATCGCGATGAATCAAATGACACAAGCTGTTCACAACATCTGCATTCGCCCAGTGTCACAGCAAAGGTAAGAATATTGATATTTCTATTATACATAGTTGAGACATTAACTAATACTTTATATTATCTAATCTTTTTCAGAGTCCTGAGGTCAGCAGTCTGCCTTCGTTGTGCAGTCCCAATTCGTTGACCCAAGAGGATGATTATACCTATGTGGATTATGGCATGCGTGCTCCTTTTATTCCCATTGGAGATGATATGCCGTTGTTAATGGAGAGAGATCTCATGTGGTGTCCGTCGGTTGATTTGCTTGGCTTGGGTACCAAAAATACCGAAGCTGTGCAGCAACAGTTGCCACAGTTTAAGCAACAACAGCAATACGGTAGCTATCATCAGCCACTGCAAGAGCAACAGCAGCAGCAGCAACAACAGCAGCAGCAACAACAACAGCAGCAACATTTTTCCAGTTCGCTTTGTTCCTCACCCGCCTCGACAGTTTCATCGCTGTCACCATCGCCCGTACAGCAGCATCAACACCAGCAACAACACCAGCAGCAACAGCAACCGAATGTATCAACAACTGTTGCCAGTGAATTGGCCGCTTTGCTTGGCGGCACTGGCAATGGTACACTCTCCATTCTGGGAGATGACCGTTTAAAGCAACAACAGCAGCAGCAGGAGGAGCAAGAGGAGTTGCAACAACAGGTGATCAGCGACATTCGCAGTTTCACTCAATTTCGACAGGAACTGCAGTTGCAGCTAGAGGAAGAGCAGCAACAACTGGAACAACAGCGCCAGCAACATTTGCAACAACAGCAGCAGCAACGGCAACAACAGGAACAGTTGAGTCTTAGCATAGAGTGCAAAAAGGAGAAATATGATGTGTTATTGCCGGCCAGCTTATGTCATTCCATGGAGGATGCATTTGAGAATGACTACAGCAAGGATTGTAAGTATGCGTAAAGTGTGACAATATATTTGTGAAATATGCAGCAAAGGATGTAAAAATATATCTATATAGATAAAGATGTAGATAGAGATACAGATACAGATACGAGTAGAGATACAGATGCATCTAGAAGATAAAGGAAAAGCTAAAAACAGAAACGCAAATACCAATAAAGATAAAGTTAGACAGCTAAAGGTGTAAGTATAGATGCAATTTTAGATACATATACAGATAAAGATAACAGAGAAATATATACATTAATTTACATAGTCAAGTTCAGTTTCATAATTATCGAAAAAGATATAGAAATGTTATGTAGATACATACAAAAATGTTGCGAAAAGTAGAGATCAAATTAAGAACATGATCATAAATATGGTACAAAGAAAGAATAAGATTCAGATGAATCAGATGGATGGATGGAAGATGTATACACATTTACATTGTAGTTGATTGTATATCATCTATATATGTAGATACTTCTTCAGTTACAATATCAGATACATCAATAGATACAAGTGAAGATACGAGTTAATATAAAGATAGAGCTAACAACATAGATATATCTAAAGCTACAGCTACTTTTCGAACTGGAAATTCAAATACAAAGATACAGATACATAAATATTAATGTATTATAGATGGATTTGCCACGAGGTATCGATAATAGATTTAGCCTTCTTCCTCTTCTGGCCACGACGACAGACAGCCTGTCCCGGCTAATTATGTAGTTGGCCCAAGTTGCCACACAGCAGCAACAGTGGCATTTTCCACATTTTCCCCACACTCGCTGGTGACAAGTTTTTCTTTTTTGTTGTTTGTTTTCCACAGTTTACTGCATTTGGTTGGAGAGGCCTAAATTTTCGATAGATATGCGGGATTATAAATAGAATCAGAAGCAGTGAAAATACTCAAGCTTTCATATACACACATACATAAATATGTAGATATGTTTGTGTGTATGTAAAAATAGATGAAAATAGAAAGAAAATTTCCACAATTATTTGGCATTTTTTTGTTGGGTTGAGAAAGTTGACAAGTTGTCGCGGGGTGGGAGTTAATTGATGCGGGTCTTTAAGCCAGCCCCAAACAATGTCAACTATTTATTACGAATTGTTGCCACCACAATTACCAATATATTGTTGTTGTTGGTGTTGTTGTTGCTGCTCTCTTTGGTTAATTATGTGTAATTTTCACACATCCTGAGCGTGACACGCCTCTTCTTACCTTTGACACATGTCACATAGTGGCAACTTTGATTGATGCCTACTTTGAAAGAGGGTTGAGGTTAGAATCGAGAGTGTACTTAGGGTCGGAGACTGTGTCTGTCTGTCTGTCCATCTGTTTAGACTATTTGATGATTTTGTTATCGTTTATTTTGTTTGGCAACTCGACAGCTGCCCGTGGAGTCCACTTTTTCACTTTTTATGCCCATCCTATCTGTCGCAACTGTAAAAGTATCTGTAGCTGTATCTATATCTGTGATATATGTATGTACATATTTTCAAAATTTGGCAAAATATCTAGCTAGAAATTTGTGCTGCGAGCTAAATATTATTGTTTTAAATTAGCATCAATGTCATGGGCAAAGGAATTAATTGCTCGTCTGTTCGTTTCGTTGAGCAGCAACAACACGCACAATACATCAATAAATTACGTGCATCTGTGTGCGTGTGTGTGTGGCATAAATAATGTGAGGAAAGCGCGAGATTAAAATATAGACGATACACACGCAAAAATGTTGCTGCATATTTCGATAATTTAATTTTCTATTCGACTTTTATTATAATCTTTTCTCTTGAACATCTTTTTTTTAGCCACAAATTTGGATTGTTGGAGTGATTTGTTGCAAATGAATGTGGGCGAGGCAGCTGCAAGTCCAGCTGTGTCGCCAGCGCCCAGCAAAGTAACAACATTGCAGCTGTTGCAACAGCAGCAACAAGTGCAGCAACAGCAGCAGCAGCAGCAACAACAGCAAAACATCATAATAAATGCAGTGCCATTGATAACCATACAAAACAACAAGACATTGTTGCAACAACAACAACAACAACAACAGCAGCAGCAGCAGCAGCAGCAACAGACGGAAGAGGAGCTGCAGGAGATGTTGTTGCCGGGCAAGTTGCCAGCAATGAGGCTATTAAATGGCACAACCCTTGGCCCACTCAACACCAAGGCAACCATACGTCTCGTTGAGAGCAAGACAAACAGCACGCCAATAGCAAAGACAACCGTGTTGCAAGCATTGGTGCCACAGCAGCAACAGCAGCAACATGGCAATAAGCGACATTTGAATAGCGCATCAGCTGCTGGAAATCCAGTGGAATCAAAGCGTCTCAAGAGTGGCACCATGACCGTGGAGGTGGTGCAATCACCACAATTGTTGCAACAATTAATGGGCAAGGATCAGCAGCAACAGCAGCAGCAACAGACGCAGCAAGCAACAAAACGACAGTCGAGCAGCGAGCGTTGGTCAGCCGCAGAGGCCAAGCAACAAAAGCAGCAGCAACAACAACACCAGCACAACCAACAACTACAGCAGCAGCAGCAACAACAGTCGAATTCGGTGCTAAAGAATCTGTTGGTCAGTGGACGCGATGTAAGTGCCGGCTATTGCATTGTGCCAATGCGGCCAAAGAAGCAGCTGGCCAAGGTCTAGAGGCAACTGCCACATGCCTCACCTGCCTCAAAAAAAAAAAAACAAAACAACAAAAAAAAAAACTACACTTAAACTACACTTTTGACTTCACTTTAATCAATTAGCTAATTGAAAACGGACAAACCCATTTCTACAATTTGTACTTTGTAAATGGATCGATTTTATAGAGCCTCCATCCCCCTCATCCCTCATCCCTCATCCGCAATCCCCAATCCACCAACTAGCCTAATACTTATCCTAACTCAAGCAGAAGCTATCCTTAAACGACAGACGCGGACGCATTGCGTGTGTCAAGCGGTTAGTCAGGGCATATATAGTTATATAGTCGTATATATTAGTCTAGCTATAGTTATATAGTCATATAGATATCTACCTTATAGTGTTTAGCTTTATGTTTAGGACTCTAGATGTTTAAGTGCTGCGCCGACAGCGACAGCAGTGTGGACTTTAAAATTATAAATTTGTAGACTATTTAAAATAGTGCGACGTCGTCATTTTAATGCATCATTGAACATACGTTTAAGACTCAGTTTGTAGCGCCTTTTTAATTAATTTTCTTACTATTATTATTATTTTATTTTATTTTATCTTTATTCTTATTTTAATTTCTAGTTTTTTTCTTTTCGTTGTTGATTTCATTTTAAGACAAATGTTGTTATATTTTGTTGAGCAATAATAATTTGTTGTAAATATACATACTTATACGTATAATAAATGCTAGCTACTAGTTTAAATAAGTCGAGCGTTTTGGGCTAATACAGTGACTACCAGAAGCATCACAACAGCATCTAAATAAACTAAAAATTAAAACTAATTCAATTGCAATAAAATTGTCGAGAGAAACTTAAACTAAAATTTAAATAGAAAACATGACAACATTTAGTTAAACTATATACATATAAATATATCTATATTTTTTTTGTTTTGTTTCGTTTACTGTGATAGCATTTTGCGTTAATATTATTAACTAAAGTTCACTTGATTTCTTCAATTTGTTAAATGTGTAAGCATTTCGACTGAGCCAGAAGCAGCGCCAGCTTTAAAGAGTGCTAATTAATTGTAAAGAAAAGTAAAATAGAAATACGGAAAAGTCGACAGCGTTGTTTTGATTCGAACTCATTTGATTTTGTGTTGAGAAAAAGAGAAATGAAGATAACGAAGAGAATACCCTGTAAATTGTAAACATTGTGAAATGTGAAAAAGTAACAAAATAATTCAAATTCGAGCGCTGATGGTACAAAAAAAATACAACAACTGCAACTAAAATTAATAATAAAAATTTGGAAAACAAAAAACAAAACAAAACAACACTATTAACTAGATAAAATTAATTATAGTCAAATGTCGAAAGAAACAATATAGCTGTAGGCAGCAGACAGAGATTACTGAGTACTAAACATAAATACATATACATATAAATAAATATATACATACATAAATTGCTGTAGATAAATTTAGTGAACAACTATTAGCAGTTACAACAAAAGAAAACACGTAACAATATTACGTTTATCTAAGGCGTTTCCTTGTGCAGCGCAGCTCAGTCACATAACAAAGAAGCTAAAAAGTTAAAAAGTTGTTTTTAAGATGCGAGAATAGGGTCAGAAAATGTGATGAGAAGAGTCAAGGTTCACTGTTTCCACAACGAAAACCAGTTGAGAATTAAAAGAACAAAGCTCATGACATAAAGATCCCAACTCGTATTTAATACAATGACGACGCCTCTATGGAACAACGGTGTTTTATCTAATTTTAAGTTTTACCAATATTGAAAAGTTAAAAAAAAAAAACAAAAAGATACTCACAATTATTTTGTTTATTTTATTTGGTTTTTGGTTTTCTACAATTTGTTTTTTAAAGTGTTATTTGAAAAGCATTATTGATTTTGTCATAAATACTGACCCACATTGCGTGATTGGTGGTGCCCAACAAACTTTTCATTGTGACTTTAATTAAACTTTGTGTGCGAGTTGCGTGTCTAACGCGCATTTTCGTTAACGTATTGATAAATAAAACAACGCACCACCTGCAGCCACCCAACCACCCAACCACCATACCACCTAAAAGGAGCTATCATAAATAAGCAGACGACATTAATTTACACGCAAAGAACCTTTGACTTCCTCTATGTATACTATTACTATATGTATACATAATCTCTCACTTTTCCAAATATGTATTTTAAAATCCAATGTACGCCTGCAGGTATGCAATGGATTTCTCTCCAACTCTGGAGATTCTCGAGTCCATTGACACTACCTGGTGCTGGTGCCAGGTAAATTGGGTTTCGATTTCGTATCCCAATAACATTAGCATTTTTATTATTGCCTATTTAATGGAGATAGAGGGCTTAAAGACAGCACGTGGCATTATTTCGTATTGATTTTACACCTCGTACCTAAATGTTTTTTGTGTCTATCCTTTAATGGTAGTTCAAGCTTTGCTTTGTCTTTCCTTTTTTCTTGTACACTTTCAGTTTCATTTATACTTTCACTTTTCACGCAGAGCTCACAGCTGATGCGCTCTCAACTTTCGCCTACGCTCTCTCTCATTTCTCTCAAGTTTGTTCTCTCTCTCTCTCTCTCTTTTGGCGCTTCTTTTTATGGCCAACACGAGCCGTGCTCATTTGTAGGCTGACACAGTAGCTTCCCAACCTGCAGGAAGTTGCTGTTTATTTCTCTTGGCCACGTCCTGTAAATGTCAACGACTGCTGCAACATGTTTAGGCCAGGCTGTTACGAAATTTGCATTACTTTTGGGACACTTGTGTGTGTTTGTGTGTGTGGGTGTGTTTGCTCCATCTTGAAAATCTGAAAAGTGCTGCCTACTTTTGTGCGCACATTAATATCATTTGCCTCTGAGATTCATTTTATTTCATTTTCATTTTATTTCATTTGTTTTTTCTTTGGGTCGTCGTCTCACAATCAGCGAACGAAATTCTAGCGAAAATTCAAGTAAATAGTAAAATTGTTGTTGATGCCAAAAGAAATAACTGAACCGTAACTACCTCGCGTATATGGCAGTCACAGGACCGTAACTACCTCCCAGGACAGCGACAACAAGTCTAAATCTAACGAACTCGAACAATGTGCTGCATAGGAAATTTAATTGTTAGCATAGAAATAAATTGAAAATTGATAAGCAATCCTCTCAAAATCCTACCTACATGTTAGTGTTAGTCGTTTAATAATTAAGTTAATGCGATTAATCGTAACTAGACAAATACCAGGACAATTAAAGAGTATTTCCTTGATAATCATTTAGAGTGTCAGAATCCCAAAACTGATTGCAAAATGGTGCAAGTTGAGAATAATGAAAATAATTATAGCCCGAAAAGACTGCGAGCCAAAAACTCTCAAAATTATTATATTATACAAACACAAAAAAAAACCTATAAAATAATTAACTAAACAATATACATAAAATACTTAAATTTGTAAGGAACATACAAAAGAGTTGCGTGTACATAGAAGAGGAAGGAAGCAAAAAAACACCAGGCATACTTTTTGCAATTGCAATTTGCCTAGAAATCGACTAGAAAAACTCTTGAAAATTAATCGATGTGGCTTTAACTAAACTATATTAAATTATTATAATAAAAAATATTAATAATAAAAATATAAAAGAATAAATGAATAGCGAATAACACTCAATACACATGCATATACATATAAATTAAAGTCAAGTCAAATTTGTTTAGCATTAATAATAGCGACTACTCGTACATATACTCCATGCATTCATACATACATATATACAAATCTATTCATATAAGATTTAGTTGAAATTTTTTCACGTTACGTATGAGAAAGTGAATGGAAATGGGAACGAGAACGAGAACTAGAAAGGAAATCGGAACGAGAACGAGACGATATAGCTTTATCGAGACGTAGTGCAAATCGAACGAGTACAACTCGAACGAGTGCAGCTTAAACGAGTGCGAATCCAGCGAGTATAACTCTTACGAGTGAACGACAAGATCGAGAATCGAACAGAAAGTACATACAATTACAACAAATATACCACATATACCTCAGTACATGCATAAGTACATCTCTGTGTGGGTGCGTGAGCCAGTCTCCGCACTACAATTATATACCTCGTATATAACAAATACATATACATACATACATACAATACATATAAAAAAAAACAAAACTATTTGAAAGTCTATAAATTATTTATCATAACTAAAATCTACAATAAATAAATAAATACAAATTAAAGTAAATACGACCTTTGGATAGTTGAATACACCTTAGTGAATGTTGTGCGACCATTTTGAATACCCGAAACGAATACAAAATGTTTTTTACTACCTCCCAATCTTGTTGTATGTGACTCGCATTTATAGTAAAGCAAAAAAACCCAAGCATAGCAATCTTAACGAAAACTAAACCTAAACTAAAACTTAAACCAAAACTAAACTAGCGCAAGTAAAGTAAAAAGTAAAAATAAACTAAATGTTGTGTAATTTTTATAGCATTATATTAAGTACTTGAACATACTCTTATGTTCGAGTATCAATATCGTATCAGCCGTAGCAAAAATACCTCAGAAATGCTTTTCAGACAAAACAACTATAACAAAACATAACTCTAATAACTACTCAATGTCAAAAACTAACTAAATTATAGCAAAATTTTTTGGAATGTATCCTACGATTCAGGACAAAATTAGCTGCAATTTTTCGGCTAGCAAATTGATAAATAAATACTTATACACATACTTATATACACACACACATTTATATAAATAAATATAGATACGTACAATCTACAGCATCAGCATACAGTATATAGTAAACAAGTGCAGACATTTGTTAGAGTCCCCTACACATATCCGTTTGGCCAATTTGTTGAGTCATCATAACTCAAAATCGCGACAGGCTGACAAAGCACTTTCAGTCCGCTGCAATTGATTTTGGGCCAAGTTGTCAGTGCTTTGATTAATGGCCAAAAGCATGAGAAAGTCAGTTTTGTTTACTCTCAAATACAAGTTTCGAAGCCAATCAACTGTGATTTCAGCAACTTAATTTCAAGTACATTTTCCTATAACAAATGTTACTCATACGCCCGGTTGGCCAATGGGCCACCCTTGATTAATTGTGTGTAAATTATGTAAAATTATCAACAAGTTCCACATACACACATTTAAATAGTGTGTTGTTGCAAACTTCTCTTAACCTACTTTTCATTTTCCCTTTCTAACCTCTTCTCTCTCTCTCTTGTACCCTATTTAAATTGCAGCTCATTTGTCAAATTGTCGACGCGTCGCATAAGCAAATGGCCAGCAATTTTCATGCGGCATTAGTTTTATTTGCGTAGCCAACAAATTTTCACACACAATAATAAAAACGAAAGGCCAACAATTATTTGTGCTTGTGTCTGTCTGTCTTATAAGCAGCTTAGAGTAGCACATTTTTTGGGCTCATAATAATGACCCTCTAGGAGGGTACATCAACTAAATTCAACTGCCACAGAAACTCGAAAATGTCTGTACTTTTCAGTTAACATTTTGTTTTTCTTTTCGTTCAACAACAACAAACCAGAGAATACCTCCAACTAAGTCAAATTTTACACAAAACGAAAACAAAAAACAAAATACGAAGCGAAATTGAAGAGAATTGTAGCATAAATTTAACTAGCCTTGAATTTGACTCCAATAAATGGAATATACAAGCTGCAAATTGCGAAAAAAAAATATATAGTTATAAACGCCGCAAAGTATGCAATATTATACTATGTACTAAGTATATACACACATACATACATATATGCCGAAATAGTAATTAAACATCAAGAATACGACATGTATATGGATATTGATTATGAAAGTATTTTAATAAACTTTTAATAAATATTTTAGCAGAAATAAAAAGACAAAAAAAAACGACAGAAAAACGATCAACCTCAAATTCAGCTACAAAACATAACAAAAAATTAAAGTAAATTGTGTGTTTCCTTTTGGGAATAGATAGTTTCGCATCGATGGATTTATTTTTCTGCTCTCGTTTTCTTGTAGATTTATGTGCATAAATATTATGTTTGCAAAGAAGAAAAGTGGTCGGATGGGGATGACCTGTTATGGTAGTTGTATTTGTATTTGCCTGCCGGCATATTTATTGAGAAAAGCTGAAACTTGATTAATCTCATTCACTTTCAATGGCCACGCCCAAAATGAACGTCCAGATGAACTGAGCCCATTTATAAAAATCTTTGATTGGTATAAATGATGCTGCCTGCTGCCATTGAGCCTAATCAAGTTGCCTCAACTTTTCGCTTTTCCTCTCTTCCTTCTTATCTTTTCATTCATCTTATCAAAAGCAGCCGGAACAAGTTGTTCTGTCTATTTATTTGCTCTTACAAAGCAACTTTCGGCGCAAGTGACGCACTTAAGTATGCTAAGCACACACAAAGATAGCACATACACACACGCACACATGCATGCTTGTGTATGTGTGTGGGAGTGTGTGTGTGTGTGTAAGACAGAGAGAGTGTATATTTCTATTCGAGTACCAAAAATAACTTTAAATATTGTCATCAGTGACAACAAATTTAATTTGCCAACATTTGAGACTGAAACAATTCTTATTACGTACACGCCACGTTGCCTTTGAAACTTGTTCTTGTTCTTGTTCTACTTCAGCTTATATTGATTTTGATAAGCATGTCTGCAGGCAAACCCTTGGCAATCCTTTCGAATATAACATCAAATTGAAAATCTGCCGCTGACAAAATCAATTTCAAGTTTTGCTCGTGACTCTACTCCTGTTCATCAAGACCTTTAAGGACCGTCGTATTCCCAGGAGCCTTGAGTTTCGAGTCCTGCAGCCTGTCACACAAATTACGCAATGTAAGTGGCAAAAGTCAAACGCCTCCTGCGCCTCCAAATTTAAACCAGCAAACGTAACAGTATACCGTTAAATTGTAGGAGCAGGTGAAAAGGGGCAGGAAAGAACTTTGCCAAGATGTAGGCTAACATTTTGTGTTCCCCCCATTTTTGTCAGTAAAAGTTTCGACTTTAATTACTTTGTGTGCTGCTGTGCTGCTGTTAAAGGCCAAAAGCAGCTCAAGTGACTCATTTCACTTTGGCACGTAATGTCAATGAACCGAGTCCAATAAAAAAGAAGCAAAATGGAAAGCAATTAAATTGCTTTAAAGAGCTGCAAAGCTCAGCAAATATCATTTATATGTGTATTTGGGATACTCCCTAAGGATACTTTAACAATTATTGTAATGTAAGTAATGCTACTACGCCTTTTCTGCGCTTTAATAATTTATTATTGTGGCATATTAGGTCGATTGGCAAAGTCGATGTCGATGCTTATGAGTGTAAGCTGAACAATATATCAAACAATAAAGCTATTACAATACATTTGGCATTTATGTTGGCAGTGTCAGTAGGGAAGGGAGGGGAAAGTGAGCCTGGAGGCGCATGGCGTGTGTCGAGCAACAACAATATGGATATAAATTAGGGATGGGACTGTATTGAATTCATTTTGTAATACAACATGACAGACAATTGTCAGGAGTTTAACGCTACATAAAGAACTCTACCAAATGAGGAAATTGCATTGGCTGCTTATATATTTAAAGCTTGTTTACAGGACTGAGGTGGTAAACGAATTAATTAAAATCATAAAAAGACAAATTAAAGAGTAGAATGCAGCTTGATAGAGAGTTGTTTTTAGTGTATGTGAAAAATGCAGGAGAGGGCATTATAACAATAATATGTTAATTTATACTACCTAACATTTACAAAAGTGGCTCCTTATTGAAAAATTCGCTAATGTAGAGTTCTTCACACTTGAACAGTATCTTGCTTACGAGATTCAAGTGGTAAAACACAAGAATAAAATATTAATCATAGCAAGGCCCATCTTTTCAATGTCTATATAAGATCTTAAATTACTATCAGAAACGTAAAATGTATAGAAACTTATGTCAAATTCAAATATATCAAATAAAGCTTATATGAACATTGAAAAAATGGGCCTAAGACAAATTAAAAAGTAGAATGCAGAATGCATTGAAGAATAAAATATTAATCATAGCAAGGCCCATCTTTTCAATGTCTATATAAGATCTTAAATTACTATCAGAAACGTAAAATGTATAGAAACTTATGTCAAATTCAAATATATCAAATAAAGCTTATATGAACATTGAAAAAATGGGCCTAAGACAAATTAAAAAGTAGAATGCAGCTTGATAGAGAATTGTTTGTAGTGTATGCGAAAAATGCCGTAGAGGAGTTATTTATAATAATACGAATTTATACTACTGACAAAAGTGGTTGTTTATTAAAAAATTCGCTAATGTAGAGCTCTTCGAACTTGAACAGTATCTTGCATACGAGATTCAAGAGGCAAAACATAAAGGTAAAATAATAATTATAACAAGATATATTAAAACCATTAATGAAGAGTGTTAAAGAATTTTTGTATAAAGTAGAAAGTCTTTACTTTTTTAATATGAGTAAATCGCTAATGTAAAGCCTATGAAACTAGCAGCATTTTTTCGTTTTAATGTCAACTTAGTTACATTTGAAAGCTATTAATCTTTGCTAAGGGTTCCTTAGCAGTTCCCTTTCTTTATTTTTTTTTTTTGAATTGAAAGAGGTATTCGTTTCAAAGCAATAGATAGAAAAATATTGCACATTATTTATGTTAAAGTATCTAAGATACAAATTTAATCAGTTAGTTGGATTTTTGTGTCTTAAAAGGCAACATAGTTCTTCATACCCAAATCAAATTTGGCCATCGTGTTGCTCAGGTATCCTATGAAATCACGCACGACTCTTGCTACCAGCTCTAGCTAGCATCAACATCTATGTAGATACATATTTATTGGTATCTTTTCATATAAACCAGCAGCTGTTAATGTGTCGCTAAAGGCCACAGATTTGTGGCATGCTGCTGATGTGACGCAAAACTGTTGCCCCCGGGTGGCAGCCACGCCCTTTCCTTACCAGCTGCCACTGCCACTTCCTCTGCTTTGTCCCCTTTGTCTATGGCTTATTTGCGCATCGATCAATTTACAGCACTTTCGCTTTCCATTGACGAACTGCAGCAATTAGTGATAGATGTGAAAGCATTGCAAATAGTTAGTGAAATGATGCCAACAATGGTTCAATAAACTGTACTTGAACTTTGACCACAACCAAAAAACAAGCTCAAACATTTTTGGCTACATCATTATCATTGTTATTATACTCATTATTGAAAATTGCAAAAGCTTACTCTACGACTTTCACTAAGAGATTGATATGTGCCTGATTTCCTGTGGCAGGCAGAGAACTCCTTTGTGTATCATAATCATATTCTTTCAACGTCTTCGTTTGTGGTTTTTGTTGTTGGTTTTTGGTTCTAGTTGTTGTTGGGCATGCCATTCATTGCCGTATTCTATTACAGGGAGTTGAGCAAGGATAAGTGTAACGAATTCCGGCTGGAGCCATCATTAAAATATGATTTATAGCAAGCTGCTGTGTCGACCTCCTTCGGCTCGACTTTTTGATGGACTCAAGTGTTGGGTTTTCTCATCTCCCAGGGGGTGTCTTGACTTTAAATATTTTGTGTGCGACTTTCTCTATCTAAACTGGCTTAGAGACCCAAATCTTATGCTCAATTTTAGCTGAATTTCAAACTGGATTAGGCTGTAAACTGTGCCGTGCTGTGCTGTGTTGTGGGTTTTGGCCTGGCTTTTAGGTTTAAAGTATGAGTATCTCGTGCTGCTTATCAGTTATCTCTTCCTCTGCTTCTAGGGTTTTCTAATTGTCCGTTCACGCTATGAATGTGAATGAGCATTTTCGCCAGGATTTTAATGAGCTGATTGTTGGCTGGTGTTTTAAGATTGCATCGAGCATAATTAAGCTATAAATTGTTTAATTTAAGTCAAATTAAATTGAGATTATTGTACGCTAATTTAAGCTAGTTTGTTTATTATTTAAGTAAATTAAGAGAATGCCCTAAATCGATCCATTTGCATTAAGAATTTTAGGAAGTGGTGTACCATTTGTTATCGATAACGCCAATTTTGTCTAGAAAATTAAGAAACTCCCTAAATCGATCCATTTACAACAGTACAATTAAATTTTAAGGTAGTGATGTACCATTTGTTATCGATAGCTTAATTTCATTTGGAGAACTAAGAAAATATCCTTTATCGATCCATTTACAAAGATAAAATTAATGAAATTAAATCCAGAAAATTAAGAATTTCCCTTAATCAATCCGATTTCAACGCTACAATTAAATTTTAAACAAGTGACTTACAAATTATAATCGATAACTAAATTTCATTAGTCTTTTCCAGAATTGCCAGCTGCTTCTTTGATTTTTTATTGAACGTTTTTATAAATTTAATGAAGTTTAGTTATTCGATAAATTTATAAATCCGATAATTAATTACTCTAACTAATTGTGTATTGTTTTTCTCTCTCTTCTCCTACTATCCCCCCATAAAACAGGTCAAAATCACTGAAGATGTTGCCGAACCCATGATCATTGATGACAACTCAATGGACCAGACCATGTCCCCCATTTATGGATTGGGCGACGCCTCCAAATATGCCATGCCATTGCATTGTCACACATCGACAGCTTCGGTGTTGCGTAACTATCGTCACAATCCGTTGATTAGTGGCACAAGTTTGCAGTTATCACCGGTATTCCCGAGTCCGAATTGCGATGGTGATGCCAGCTCAGTGGCTTCATTGGATGATTCTATGCCACCGGCATTGACAGCCTGCGACACAGATGCCTCCAGTGATAGTGGCATCGATGACAACAGCATGGTCGAAACACGTGCCATGTCACCACAAAAGCAGATTCCCATTTTGGCCAACAACAACAACAACAACAGTGTGATCCATGAAGAGATTGAGGCTGCTCCCCCACCACTTGATGTGGCCTCTGTGTCACCAGCACCGCCGCCACTTGAGGCAGATATTGATGAGCAGGAGGAGGAGACAATTGCCTGTAATGGGACCAGTCGTAAATCCTCAATATCCTTCATGGACAGCAGCAATCCCCTGCAGCATCATCCATTGTGGAAGGAACTCTGCTCCGCTGACTACAACATGAGCGACATCGAGTTGACCGAGAATCAATTGGAGACGGTCTTGGGTTGGCCAGAGATATCCTAAACACACACACAAACACCTTACAAGGGATTCATACTGCATTTTTACGTAGGCATTTTCTGGGTCTTGTCTTTTGTTAATATTCTTTAACATTATTTTTGTTTGGCATTTGATGATGAAAAATTGACGATAAATTAAGTGAAAATCAAAGCATAACCAAAAGATTGATTTTGAGCCTTGCGTAAAAATAGAAAAACAAATGAAAAAAAAAAACAAAAAAAATTAGTTACAAACAGACAAACACAGATACAGATACACTTGAAAACAGGAAGAGTTCAATATATTTTGAATATTTTTTGTAGCAACTTTAACTGCCTAGAACAGATGAATATACGAGTATGTAATTTAGTCTTAATGTTTCTACATGCAACAAAAGAGTTGAAAGTATAACACAAACATAAAAAAAAACATTTACACACATTTATTGCATAAGAAAAATCTTCAACAAAAAGAAAAAAGAAAACACTTTATAGTTTTTGCTTAAATGGCTCAAGTAATATTTCTGGTGACGGTTGTAAAACCAACAACATTCAATCGCAAAACTTCACAGAGCAAAAAAATAAAAATTTTCTTTTGAAAAAAAAAACATAAAAAATACCTAATTAAATAACGTAGTTGTAAGTTCAATGTTTTGAAATGATACCGAGTAATTTAACGTTTAAATCATAATTCGTAATTATGTTAAAGATTTTTTGTCAACTTCAGTTCAATTTCTTATGTTATCAAAAAGATTTCTTTCAACAACTTACCACAATTATCATGTCTTTGAAAATTTCTTGATTTTGTTTTTTAAAAAATTTAAATTAGCTTTAAGTTCTAGAGGACGAGGCATCATTCACAAAGCATCGTCTGTTTAGTTAAGATTCTTTTCATTAATACTTTCAATTGAAACCCTTATTTTGTTTAATGTTCTTTCACAATTTCTGTTCAGCTAATAATATTGATAAATAAATGTAGAATTCGTTTCATGATGCCGTAAATAAACAACTTCTTTTCTTAAGGGAGGAATGTAAAGGGATTTTTTACAGCATAGACTTGAACACTTGGAAGTAATGAAAGTTCCAGGAGGAATCAACACTGGGTAGATATTCTCTTTATAGTTGGATGAACTGGATTTCCTCAAAGTGCTTAAAAAAATTAAAAATAATAATAACAACTTCTCTTCTTAAAGAATGTAAAGGGATTTTTTTACAGCAAAGGTTTACAAACTTGGAAATAATGAAAATTGGCTAAACATTCTCTTTATATTTGGATCAATTACATTTTCAGAATGTCTTTAATATAATAAATAAAATATAAATAAAATATTTACGTAGAAACAAAGAAAAGTCACAATTTTACCAAATCAAAGGACGAGTGTGGAAGAACACGATCTTTTTACGTTCTATATTAGGAAATATAAGTGCTGAATATGATATACTCATTTTTATATATACATATTTCTCAGATATTAAGTAACATAAAATTGACAATAAATAATTTTTGGTTTAAGTTCAGCTTAAGTAAATTGCACATTATTTTTTAGAAGATCAAAAAGTTGTTCATCGGGCGCTGTCCACTTGCAACGAGGATATTTGGCGTTGCAATAATGTGAGGCACCTACTCTCCCCGCTTCAAGAGCCTCTCGCAGCGCCGACTGCTCCAGCCAGGACAACAGCCAGGACCAACTGGAAGCACCATCTAGTATGAGCTCCACATCTGAGGCTTCACCACTTCGTACATTCCTCATTGCCTTGTGGGTAAATGTGCAAATGGACTTGAGCAAGCAGACGGGTAGATCGATGTCCTTGTCAAGAAAGCTACGCTCAATAGTATCTATTAGACTGGGTAGTCTAGTATCTGCATAGAAGTAGGTATATTTTAAGTAAACCTTAAGCTGAATCACTTGAAAATAGAATAGAATTGTTAGACTTGCCCACACGCTCGCCACTTGCATTGCGATAAACGAGCTTAAAGTTATCAAAAAACTGCAGAAAATTCTGCTCCTCATCGAGTAAACTACGTGCTGTGTGCTTGGCGGCATCCTCTGATTTGGCATCGGGTATAATGGTCTCCAGACCCATGGTCTTTATCAAATGACCAGCAAGTAGACCACCAGCGACAACCAGTCCACAACTAAAGATAGCAGCAGAATTGATAATGACCAAGGGCTGAAAGAGATGAAGAAGTTTCCAATTATCCACTTAGGAAAAAACTACTCTACAACATTTTGTTTAACTGAATTTGGTTTTCTTTAATTATTAAAGGCTTTTTCAACTTTACACTCTCTAAAACCTAATTAACACTTCTAATTATCCAACTGTTGATAAATTTAAGATACTTACCTTTTGTTCGTTACGCTTACGTTTGACTGGCACCTTGACAAAGGGCAGTAAATAGTCCAGTCCAATGGCAATGTCCTTATCAACCGCATCAAAGGATATTAATCGAAATCCCGGATTGTTGTTTTGTCTTGCCGAAGCTGAGGAAGAACTGTAGCCAATTGCCCAAATCACAATACATCCAGCCAGGACAATGATCATTTCAGTTAGATTAAAGAGTTTCATGTTTCCGCCTTGAGGTCTGCAGTCGTGAATAGCTGCCACAGTTTTGAAACCCATTGCAATGATCTGGGTCTGGTTAGTTACGTGTCACTGTAAAATTTGTCACTCATCGCATCGTTGCCTCTTGGCTGTGATAATTTGTGGCATGCTTCTCCCCACTTTGTTGCCATTTTCTTTGGCTGTTGCGCATGCGTGACATAATCCCCTGGGCTGAGGTGTGAAGTGATTTGTTCGTTTGAGGAACAAGTCCAATGCTCTTCCTATATTCAAGCTATTCAACAAAGAAATCTCATTCTCAGGCCATGATTGGCACTTATATATTGATTACGATTAAAAAAATATTTTTAAAAAGCTTGAAACCAGTGCATTCTTTATTAAAAAGAATAACTTCAACCAACCAACTTTGGTTGATAAATTAGTAGAAATTTGATTTAAAACAGATTAAAAATAAAATATTTTCTATATTTAAAATCGTGAGACTTCATATTTAATCAACGTCTCTGTCACGATTAGAACTAAACAATGGGAACATTCAGCAGATAATTCCATCACTAATCACATTTTTATTTGTGAGGGATCATTATCTATTGTACTATTTGTACGATATATTTTTTGTGATATATGTTTCTGATTGTCGAAAATTTCCTGCTGAATGTAGAAAGAAGTAGTAATCAGGTTTCACGATTGGTGATCAGAATTACCTGCTGAATGCCCCAATATCTTTAATTTGTGCTTTAGGCCAGATCTCAACCCAAAATTTACATAAAATTTTACTTGTCAAAGATACAAGGTTCTCAAAAACTTTAGGCAGCTCCAAAATCAGAAGAACAGAATTGCATTCTGACTTCTTAAACATAATTGAGTCTCTAAATTCGTCCTACATTTAAACTCTCACATAAAGATATTTAAATCGAAGTTTAGAGTAAATGCTCGGCAATAATTAAGAAATAATTTTAATTAAAAAGAGATTCAGATTAAGCAAACCTTACAACTCTTAACATCGACATTCATTTCAAAACCAATTAAATTTGAACAACAACATTTGCAAATATTAACTAAAATATATTTGTTTTATTAAATATAGGAACAACAAATAAATAAATTACAGCTAAATAATTAAAGAAACAAACGTCCATTGACATACTGTAAAACATTTGGCCAAGATTTGGAAAAAATGCCGCCTTGAAGCTGTGGCCAGCTGCAACTGCGATAGATGTGGTTGCAGTTGCGACTGTTGCGTGCAACATCAATGGCACTGAAGACAGCGGTGCCATTGAGAAGAGAGTCCGTCCAGCTAGAACTGAGGAAACGAATGAGATTAAGTTAAGACACAATAAGATATTGATTAGTTACTTACTTGACCAAAAGATTAATGACTCGGGCAGCGCTTTGTAGAGTCAAAGGGGCATCAAGACGCTGCAACTGTGCCGCATTATGTTGCAAGTACTGGCAGATAGCTCGTTGTGCACAGACCGACACATCAATATTGTGCTCATCTAGCTGCGATTCCAGAACCTGTGTTAGACTTCGCACTAAATAATGAAAGAGGGAGAGAGGGAAATGATTATTCTTAAAGAAGTATACAAATTAGAAGCTACTCACTTCCTCGACTAATGCTGCTGCTGCTGCTTTTGGGGGATTCATCGTATTCCTTGGCAACGTAACCGCCATAATTGTTGGCCATTGAGGTGAACACTATAGGGGCCAACACAAGACGTACTATTCCAGCTATAATGGCACCTGCAACCACAATAACTGCCGTGTTGAGCAATGCTCCCTTCTGAAGATTCAACACACTCATCATAGCATCCCGGGCCAGTTTCATGCTACGTTTTACGGGTACTCTGACAAAGGGTACGATAAATTCCAGTTCCACATTGACATCTTCGCCGCTGGCATTGAAATGAAATCCACGTGCCTCACGTCCACCTGCCTCATCACCTGCTTCATCTTTGGCCAATCTTGCAACTTGCTGCCGCGGCTCAAAGTCATGAAAACGCAACAGTTTCATGCTGGCATTAGAATTGTTTTGGTAATAATAATCACTGTAGTTGAGGCTGGAACTATCACTATCCGCGTTACATTTCTTGCTACTGATCGCGAAAACAACACACATCAATCCCAAGTTGCGGAGGAATTTGTGCCACCTGCTGTGCCACATTTTGGGGCGTGCTGCTCGCTGAGTGGTTCAATTGTCTCTGAGCGCAGCAATGTCAGTTGAGCTACCCTTTGTAGAGTTATAAATACACTGAATGAAATTACTAGTATGTTTGTACCTGTTACTTCAAGTTGTTATATTGATCTAATATAAATAACAATTAATTTTGTAATTACACTGATTCAACATAAACATGATTTAACAATATAAAATATAAATTTTTTAATTTTATTCAAATAAAAATATTATACAATTTAATTCAACAAATTTTAAGCTTTGTTAAATCTCTGATAATTATTTTACAATTGCTCACACGTTATTTTGGACAGAAAGAGTTTTTAGATAATAACTGGCATTTAATTTCTGGTTAGGATACAAATAAAAAAAAAAATCAACCTTAATTTCTCACAGTGTATTAAATGTAGCGGTACCATGTGAATTTCATGCCTCATGCGTTTTCATCAAGATACCGATTCGAAGTTCATTAAAACTGAAGCGTAATCGTTGAGCGAGATTATAACGCTTTTAAGATGTGGGCAGAAGAGGACTTTAAAGGGAGGGACACTTAGATCGATGGGATTGTGACAAAGGACAAAGTTATATAATCGACAGTGTCTGCTTAGATTGTAAATATAGATATCGCTTTTACAGTATGTAGATCGGCGTCAAAACAGTTTGTGGATGCAACAGAGCATGTCGAAAGACGGCTAAATTATTTATTTATTGCTTGGAAAAACGACACAATGTGTGGCATGTTGAGATACTTGGGATGATGTCTGTGCCACCAATTGCAAGTACTTAACAGTTGCAGTTGCTATTGCTGTTATATCATCGCTGTCAACAGCGCGACAAAGGTTAGATAAACAAACAATTTTGATAAATCAACATATGAGCAACCAATGAAAATTGGGCAATAAAAAGAAGTTACCATGGAAAACTGTTATTTACATGACATTTAAAGACAAGGTCAGCTTCGAGGTAATATATATCGAACCCATGTATTGTACATTAGTGTATTATTTTATGGGCCCTTGATATTATTCAACTTTTGAAAAGAAAGTACTTAAGTAAGTAGTATGATTTCACTGGCTATTTTCTCTTCCATTAAAGTGTTGATTTACACTTATTTAAGCAGGAATCAAAGCCACAAGAATAGAAGACTTAATCTATTCTTTTAAATTTAAATGTGTATCTACGTAAAATATTTTTAAAAGCAAACTTTCTGTAAATGTAAAATTAATAAACCAAACCATGATGATGTCTGGTTACATTTTATATGATTTAAGTATTGTTTTAATCTAGTTTAACTCAGTCTATACTATACACTCTATAGATTATATCACATGTACTAAAACTAAAGGACTTTAGGTAAGTTTGTTACTAGACTTTAAAATTTTGATTTTCGTTTTACAACAAACTTGATCTGGGCAAGATAAATATAAAGACCTACATACCAAGTTGGATGTTTTTAGCTTATATAATCTCTAACAATAAGACATATATACATATGTACGATATACATACATTGGTGCTTCTGTGCTTATAAAAAGGACAGACAGACGGACACTGCTATATCGACTCTACGGTTGACATTGATCAGGAATATAACATATTATAATATACTTTATGGGGTCTGCGACGCCTTCGTTTCTACTTTTTTAGGAACAGCATATTAAACCTTCTTTTGTAACAAAGCTTCGTAAATAAAAAGGACTATACGATTATAAAACTATAAATGGTGTGTAAGTTATTTATTTTTTGTTTTTCTCGAAACTATAATGTTCTGAAAGTTTAACTAAAACTGTAAAATTAAAATACCATAATTTTGAATGACTATATGATGAAATTTTCGTTCTGACTGATGTCGAACCGGACCTTTTTCGATTCGGGATCTTTCGCATGCTGGAACTGCATCGCGGTAGGGGGATGAGAGGCTCGATTTAAACGCTGCAGGCGATCCACATGAGGAGGAGCCGTCAGATGATAATCCCGTCTTGTGAAATACTTTGGAACGACTGGATCATCGGTAGTGAAGCCTCCTTTTTGTCGGGGTAAAGGAGCACCAGGAAAGGATTTCTTCGCTTTCTTTTTGGGTGGATTACGCATCTTCGGAGGCTTTGGCTTGCGATGCACAAATCCCTTGCCGAAGATCCAATTAAATTTACCTTGACGCTCGCCAACCACACAGCCTCCATACTGAACATGAGCGTTGGGCGGATGTGGAAACATTGTGGGCATGGCCCAATCATTCTCATTGTACTGCGTTTCCGTGTGCGTTATGTGCGTGGTCTTAAGGCGTTCGGGACGCATAAGTCCCGCTGGGGGAGTGACACCAAAGTCAAACTCCGCCTCGCTATCGGTGGTGTCCGAGAGGACGAGCTCCTTCTCACAACTGTCCATGTTCCGTTTGTCACACTGCCTCTGAACCTCCTCGACCAGTTGCTTCTTGTCGATGAAGCTACGACAATAGCACTCCATCACAGGCTTGTGGCACTTGCACTTGCTGAAGCCCATGTTCTTGAGGCAACGCTTCAATTCTCGCACCTGTTTCAGGAGAGGATTCTTCACTATTCGGAACTGAACTGGTTTCATGTTGGCATAAGGATTTGCAGCACGTTTCAGTGTTTCCGGATCCTTTAAGGGTCGCAGCGTGATGAGATACTCATCATTCTTCTTTTCAATGTGGAGTGTGGGCACCTGAACCAGATCCTCGGGCTTCTCCTCGTGATCAATGGGTGGTCTTTGTTTTTGCTTGTGGTAGGACATGTACTTGGATATAGGTATGCTGTCAACCGGAAAGTCCTTGAGGAAATAGCTCATTATCTCCCGTATGGAACGACGGATGGCACCTGGTTTCCATCCCGGTCGCTGGGCAAGCGGACATTGTGTCCACAGCCAACCCATGTGGGCGGGCACTTTGCGTTCATCCTCACGACAGTGGGCGTGGCCATGTCTGCAATGCTCGAGGGAGTCAACGGGAGAGTAGAGCCTTGACTTTACATACATCTTTGTTCGTTTTGGATGCTTCTTTCGCATTTTGAGCACTCCACAGGAACTGCCTCCCTTGGGGGAGGATTTGTGGACACCTCGTCGTCTGGTGGCCTTTGCCAACTTGCAGGCTTCATCGCAAATATCTTTGATTTTCGCTTTCTTATTCTCGTCGACGTCATTAGCTTGAAATAGATTCCTTAGCTCCGTAAAGACATTGACCAGATTCGGAGGCTTTGACTTCTGTGAAGACGTTGAAACACCAGGACATATCGGAGAGGACTTGCATTTCCTGATGCTCTGTTTGAGACTCTTGTAGTCCTGTACTATGGACTCAAAGCCCTCTGATGCCTTGCCATCAGTTTGTTGCTCGCAGGTCTGAGGACCAGCACTTGCAGATTCCGGATCAGGACTATTCGGATCACCGCCCAAGGAATCAAAGAATTCAACAAGTATGTCCTTGGCTGTGGCTTTCTCATCGTAATCCTTTTCCACGAATTCGGGCAATGGCTTGTAGCCGCATTGAGGACAGGCAGAGATCTGTGGCAGCCAGGACACATCCTCGTGGCAGACAGGACACTCCCGTCCCCTCTTTATGCCCATTTGTTTTAACTTTGGCGCCGAGATCTGTGGACACATGCGATTTGTATTGCCGCTTCCCAAATGGGATGTAAACGAGAACTGTCCGCCAGGACCAGGAGATGCCTTTATTTCCAAGCATCCCGCATTATTGTCGGTGCAACCATATATGGAATAGGGGCCAGCCATGTCAATCAGTTTCTTTCCCGACTGAAATAAATATATCAGTAGTTCTTTAAGCCAAACTGAAAGTCTAACTTACCTCAGTGCCGGCCTTTTTTCTTGAAAGTGTATTGTCGGAACTTTTGCAAAAGCAGGCTGAATCGCCAGAGGGATCCTCAATGCTAACGAAGCCCAGACAAGGATCCGTGGATAAACTGGCACTACTGAGGTCCATCATGTCCCCGCAAGCGTCGTTGTCGTCCTCTGAGCTGCAAAGGTCCGCGTCCGATTCCATTACTCTATTGAATTTCAGGGTATGCGCTATCGCCTTAATATTGCTCCTTCCAGGCTCTAGCAAGGAGCAGAGGATAGGAGAGGAGCTTACTTACTCATCGAAGTTTTGACATCGCATTTGCATCGAGAGCCTTAAAGTGCATGTGCCCACGGTACAGCCCTTTTGGGTCAGCTCAACGTTGGCTGTATAAACGACTTCCTGAACTGTATTCGTCATACGAAGAATGACAGACTCGGGTGGGACGAAGCAGCCACTTCCTGAACGAAGGTGGTATTATTAGTCAGTTACCAAGTTAAATAAATATTTGGTAATTGTCTATTATTTGCACCAAAAAAATGCTATTAAAAATCGTCATGCATATCGAAAATCCCATTAAAACACACTTTTTATACCTGTGCGGATATATTAAGTTTGTGTAAGAAGTAAAAGTATATAAGAGAAAGAAGAAGGCTCGATAAACCGCATAAAGTAAATATTGACATGTATTCCTGATTTGACCGCAATATTAGAAAGTGTTGGACGGTCTAGGGCCTATTAGACAAACAGGAGATCAAGGCACAGGGGACTTTATATATATATATTTTTTTTAATCTATTTAGCTTTCAAAATTTGTTAGATTTTTTTTCGCATTAAACTGAAAAGGGCGTTAAAAAAAGAAACTATTCAAGACCCCACCGATATTTTTTCATTACAATTCTAGAATTCGTGCTCAAACGACGATTTCCCTTTTTGAAAATTTTGGAGATAAGGGTCATAGAATAGACAACTACCAAATATTCCAATAAATTAAATGAATATTAATTATTTTCTGCTTACCGATCTCTTTCTTCAAGTACTTGACGGACACAGAGATGCCCTCGTTTAGCTCCTTCTCCAGACATTCGGGTAGCATGGAGAATCTAGCAATGGGTTCCTGTGGCAGACAGTTCACATTTATACGATTGGAGCAAAGAATTGGTTTGCAGCCCCGACAAATGTTTGCAGTGATCTTTAATTGTTCTGGACACTCAAAGTCCCTTCCGGGCATATAGAGTTTCATGCAGATCATGTTTGCTGTGAAGCATTGAAAATTCTCCTTATTTTGTTTATTCTTTTTTCCCTTCTTTGATGGACCACATTGCAATTCCTCGGAATTCTCCTTGGCCGCATTTTCAGCCATTTGCATTCGAAATGCCGTCGAACAGCAGACATTCTTGTCCTTATCCTTGCCCTTCTTGCCCTTATTACCCTTGCCATCATCACATGGCGGCTGATTCTGTCTTGTGGAACAGCGTATATAGTCTTTCTTATCCCTGCTCAACTCATTTGACGCATAACAGCACGGTGTCTTCGACATGACGAAGTGTTTATTTAAAATTAGAATTTGGATTACTATCTAGTTTTTATCAAGGAAAAAACTAATAATTTCACTGCTACAAATTTATATATGCTAGAGCCTGGAAGCTAACGCCTTGAAATTTCAATAGAGTATGATTAAAATGCCTAAAAATAAATCCTAACAATGGACAGATTAAACTACACAAATTTCAAGGCATACTTGATAACCAAAAAGATCTATCTAATGTCAAGGAACGTTCTTTAAATATAAAATTATATTATTAATTAATACAAATCTTAAATGGAGAGAACGCTATTGTTTATTTCTTCTTACAATAATATCAAATATTAAAATTATTCTACACAATCAAACATTGCAGTAAAAGATTGAACACTTAAGATCTCAGCAAGGTATTTGCGGAATTAAACATTTATTTACATCTTACATAAGATAACCTTATACTATCAATTTGTATTGTTTTTTAATTATTTTTTTTTATCACCGAAGTGGTCCATTATCGTAGGTAATTAATGTTGGATTCGCAGCATTCGATTTGTGCCAATTGCGTTTTATTGTGTAAATATTTTGTAGATTGCCATCGTGGCCACCTTTTTGTCTTTCCTTGGATTCCTTGGCATTCTTCGGCTTGATGATCTTCTTGGCAGGCTTTGGCTCCCGATGTACGTATCCCTTTCCAAAAATCCACGGAAATTTTGCCCTACGTTCACCGACAACACATCCAGCGTATTGAACTAAAGCGCTGGGCGGATGTGGAAACATTGTGGGCATGGCCCAATCATTGGGATCATACTGAGTCTCGGTATGAACTATATCAGGTTTATGGAGACGCTCGGGTTTAACGAGACCCGCTGGAGGGGTAACTCCAAAGTCCAATTCATTCTCACTATCGCTTTCGGAGAGATCATTGAAGACAAAGCTATCAGAAATGTCTTCCCAGCCACGTTCATCGGTCAATTTTTTCACTGCATGCTCAACAATCTTCTTGTCAATATGGGAACGACAAAAGCAATTGGAAATTGGTTGATTACAGGTGCAAACGGGAAATCCGCTTTCCTTTAGGCTAATCTTAATCTGACGCTTTCCTGACTCAATTGGATCCTTGATAATGCGAAAAACAACGGGCTTCATGTTTGCATAAGGATCGGCAGCCAGTGAGAGGGTCTTGGGATCCTTGAGGGGTCTCAGTGTGATTGTATACTCGTCATGCTTCTTGAGGATGTGTAACGTCGGATGTTGCACCAATGGTTCCGGTTCAACGGATCCATTTGACCCTCTTTGTCCACGTCGACGACAATGTCTACGAGAAGTGCTAATGGTGTCAAGGGGATAATCACGTAGAAAGTAGGACATAAGCACTCGAGTTGATTTTGCGATGGCACCTGGTTTCCATTTGTAACGAGCCAATTCACTAGCTGTCCACATCCAGCCCATGTTGCAAGGCACTCTTCCACTGCCCCGGGTGCAACAGAGATGTGTGGTCATTGTTTTAGCCGGCTCCTTGCGCTCCAGGAAGGTATACCTAAAGGGGAGTTGGGATTAGGCTTAGAATTAGACCTGAGTAAATAGGGAAAGTTACCGTTTGGAGCGTATACGTCGATTAGGTTTTTGAATCTTCTTTTTCTTCAACTTTGGATAACTTTCATCGATCTCCTTGAGCGTCTTCTTCAACCTGGATGACTTTCTCGATTTTCCTGACTTTCCTACTTTTTTCCGCATTACCGTTTTGCAAATAGTCTCATCCGCTGGTTTCTTTTTATTGCTGAATTTATCACGCATCTCTGTGAAGATGCTCACCAATTGTTCACGTTTTTGCGACGGCGTGGATGTCTTCTTCTTCAGAGCCTTGACAGAAGGTTGGGGAGATGACTGTAAGGATAATAGTTTCAATTGTTCACGTTTTTGCGATGGCGTGGATGTCTTCTTCTTCAGAGCCTTGACAGAGGCTTGGGGAGATGACTGTAAGGATATCGGGACCTTCGTCTTGCTGTTCATTTTGAAGAGCTGCTCACAGAGCTCTCGAATACGACAGCGTGTGCAAACTCTTCCTGAGCTGCAGGTGCATTCCTTGGGTAGTTTTTTGCTAGTAGCTTGATCTGATCCTTCGCCATTTACACATGCAGAGAGCTTCCTCGGGCTATCATCCTCTTTGTAGAGCCTGGTTTGTACGAAATGATTGCGCAGAACCTCTGCTGCCGTGGCAGTCTCATCGAAAGGCTCCTCGCTGGGTTGACTAACATCGAAGCGCTTGTATCCGCAATAGGGACAAGCGGCGAACTTGGGTAACCAGGTGATGTTCGCATTGCATACGGGACACATAGTAGGTGGCTTATATTTTGTGCTCATTAGAGCTGGAGAGGCAATTGAAGGACACACACCCAGACCGCGTTTCCGATTCTCCTCCAGTTCCTTGATCTCTTGTGGTAAGAGCTCAGGACTATCATTATTTTGTAAGTCTTCCTCGTCGTCATCCGACCAGAATTCTATGGGAGAAAACGAACTACTCTCGCTGCTTCCTTTGGACTTGCCACACCTGCATTTCCCTTTCCGGGACAAGGCATGTCCAGAGGGTGGAGTCGGAATGTGTTCTCGATCAATATCCAGATCAATAAGCAGTTTCTTGAGCAGCTTCCGCTCACGTTCCTTTGATTGATCCAACTCTGGCGGCGGTTTCACACCTCTTATGACGCAACCACAATCGTCTGCAGTTGGATCACTCTTAGCAGGGATGCAGTTAAATGGAGCTTCTGCATGTGACATCAAACGTTCATCCGTGATGCAAGTGGTGGCTGCACATTTACCCGATCTTCCCAGAGTAAAAATAACATCACGCGGATTAACAGATTTGTCCAGAGGTCGACAAATGTCATTGCAACCAAATTGCTGCAAACGAGTGCTGAGAGAAGAGAATCCCTATAGTTATCCTTAAAAGTAATTGGATGATGAACTTACTCCAAATCCGGATCCGCAGAACTCAGTTTAATATTCAGCTCGAGCGAACCTATAATCTGTTTATCCTTTTGAAGTTGCACAGTGACGACTTCATTGGTCTTGAACGTCTGATTAGTAAGAGTGCGAAGCACGGAACTCGACAACATTGCATTTCCGGATCCTATTATCTCCCCATTATCATAGACAGCTATGCAGACACCCTTGGAACTAAGCGCTCCAATGAGATAACAAGGACTGGACACAAAGTCAGCCAAGGGTTTGCCGGGAAAATATTTAGTCAAAATTCGATTTGGGGGCAGATCAACAAAGTCCTCGAATAGTCGAAGACTAAATGTGCGATCCGTTGCCTCATCTACTGGATCTGGGAGTTTGGCCTTAAGCACAATGACATCGAAGGTATAATTCTGCTTTAGAGGTTCCATTCCATCAATTATCAATATGTATATCTATACAGACTATTAAAAGTCTTTACAAATTCAGATTCGCAATTTTGCAATGTCTTTACAATTTTGTAAAAATAGTTCAAAGTCAAATTTAAATCATATAAAATTTGTAACTTAAAAAGCGTTGTGTTTTAAAACGAGAAGATACTGAAATGCTAACTATAACGATGATAAAAAAAGAAAACAGAGTTAGGAAATGAGTTTTACGATTCAATTGTTGGTTGCTGAGTTTATCAACAAATCAGAAAATCCTTCTACTTTGATGTTGTACCCAATTAAGTTGTTTTTTTATAATAATAACATTTATTTTGTGTTCTTAGCGTCCGAAATGTTAAATAATTTGAGTGTAATTCAAATAATTCCAAGAGAATCATTCACTGTCTTTGCAAGAGTTTCATAATTACGAAGAATTTAAATAAATAATGAAATCAACAGTGACTAACATAGAATTTTGAATTACATTCGATTACTATTATCGAGTGGCTCAGCTAATCGATAAACAACAAATTAAATGTGCGCTTAATGCAATAAGTTTCATATCCGGATAACAAGTTCTTATTTTTTGGGCAGTTTTCGAGCTGCTTTTCAATCCAATCAAGTTGATGTCTTTTACTTGCGGGCATTGATGATCTCAACGAATTCAGGCTTCAGGGAGGCGCCTCCGACAAGGAAACCATCAATGTCGGGCTTCTTGGCCAGCTCCTTGGCATTGGCAGCGGTCACAGAGCCGCCATACTGAATGCGCAGGGAATCGGACACAGCCTGGGAGACATTGTCAACCAACCATTTCCTCAAGTAGGCGTGCACTTCTTGGGCCTGCAAGATAAAAAGTATAATAGATAGGATATCAACAAATTAGGGCAATCTTTTCTTACCTGGTCGGGTGTGGCAGTCTTGCCGGTGCCAATAGCCCAGACGGGCTCGTAGGCAACGACCACGTTCGTCCAGTCCTTGATCTTCTTGGCATAGGCGCACATCTGACGGGCAACTACCTCGTTGGTCTTGCCAGCTTCACGTTCCTCAAGGGTCTCACCAATGCAGGCAATAACCTTAAGGCCCTCGGCCAAAGCGTGCTCAGCCTTCTCGGCGATCAGATCGTCGGATTCGTTGAAGATGGCACGACGCTCGGAGTGACCCAAAATAACCCAATTGGCGCCAATGTCCTTCAGCATGGCAGGGGAAATTTCACCAGTGAAAGCTCCCTTGGCCACTTTGTAGGCATTCTGTCCGGCAACGTTGATGCTGCTGGGCAGCAGGTTACGGGCGTACATCAGATAGATGGCTGGGCAGCCAATGACCACCTCTGTGTTGGCATCCAGAGATGCATCGCTCAAAGTCTTGCAGATTTCGGCAATGGACTTCTGGTCTCCATTCATCTTCCAGTTTCCACCAACGCAAAACTTACGGCAAGCCATGTTGTATCCGGTTTCTGAGAAATTTGCGAAAAACTACACACGCCCAAAAAGAAAAGGAGAGTAATAAAGATGGTATAACAATTTAGCTATTAGTACTTGAACTTTTTGATAAGTAATTCCAAAGCTTTGATTAATAATTCGCCGAAAAAAACCTATCGGCACGAAAAAACACACCCACCTCGAATGTAATCAACTGATGTACTAACTAACCTTCTTCTGACCTTCATATGTCTTCCACTGGCACTTGAAAAGCTTTGGAAAAACAGCTGTGAATTTGCCCAAAAAAGCTTGCGACACAACGCTTTTTAACGCATCCAACGTCAAGTCTTTCGGACTTTGGTTGTTGTCCATGATAGTCTTTGGTTCATTCGGTTCTTTTTTACCCTGTAATATCTTTTTATAGACTCGATGATTAACCTGGTTGTTTCTGCTCAAATTGCAACACACGCTCGCCGACCCCAAAAACATTTTGCTTAAAAAATAACATTTACTAATTTTGTCAGTTGTTTTCAAAAACATTTTGACTCATTATGCAAAATGTGCTTGATCATACTTAAGTAAAGTAAATAAGTTTAAAAATCCATTAGTTCTCGCATTTCAAGTTCAATTTGTTCATTTAGCAAAGACACTTACTCAAATTGAGCTTTAAAGCATTGGAAAGCTTGTTGGAAGGCCACAGCTGTTAAGTTGAAATGTCAAAGCATTCCAAGCGATATGTTCTAAAAAATATCAAAAACTTATTTTGACCATTTATTGCAAATTGGATTAATTTTTATAATATTGTTTGCAAATAGTGAAAAATCATATTCATTAAGTAAAAACACGCATTTTCGATCATCTTTAAAATGTTAAGGAAGTTTCCTGGAAAGAAAGAAGCATTCCAAGCGATATGTCATAAAAAATACCGAAAACTCGAGTTATTTAAATTCAAATAATTTTAAGAACTTTTAGACAATTTTAGAGAAAAATCATATTCATTTAGTTAAGACACGTATTTACCATAAGCTTTACAGTTTTGCGGAAGTCTCTTTTATCAACACAGAAATTCCAAGCGTTCTATGCTTAAGAAATACCGAAATATTAAGCTTCCTTATATTATAAACAATTTATTTTTATTTATATGTATAAGAATATTCTTATATTTTTGAGATTTCCTAGGCTCCCAGTCAAAAAGGGAAGTAAACGAATAAGTTTTCATAATTTTAGTATTTAATATATTTATTTTAATTAATCTTCAACTATACATTTAAACTACACATAAACATATACATATTTTTGTTTTCACAGACGTTCCAAGTATACTTTGATAAATACACATGCATATTTAAGATTTTTTTATATAACACCCAAAATGTTCTAAGCGATCCACATACATATATTTGTTTGGATTTTTTTTTTAAATACGAGTATGCACAAAATACATTAATTTACTTAAATTCACTTTAAGTTTAACATTAGGCTTTAGTTCAAACAATTAACTAATTAATAAATGTCATTAAATGGAAAATAAATGCGCATAATTTACGAATTTCAACTGGAACCTCAATCTAGATCTGAATGATCTTAAGTTTCCAGTTGTGCGATACTCGGATGAACTTAACGAATAAAAGCTTAGACTTGCGAGTATTTGCCTAGAGTTTGCCTGCCGCTTGAGGAGTGGGAGGAGTGGATGGCTTGAGGGGATTGGGTGGATTAGGGGGTTCGTTGACCTGTGGTCAACTGTCAACGCTGGCAGCGACAAGGGATGATGAGGACGAGGCTGATGTTGAGGTCAATGCATCGGTGATCCGCCGAGCAGGTGGCGCTAATGTCGCCATTGTCGGAGGAGAAGAAGCATCCACATTGGCCTTGGATTCCATGGTCGCTGTGGCATGTGGCTGGAAGAGATTGAAGAGATTGGAATGCTGCATGAAGCTGCCCACCGACTTCAATGGACTAAAGAAATGTTCATGGCTCTGCACTGGCGGTTCCGAGACCCTAAAATTATTGTTATGCTGCTCCGTGGAGGATGCCTCAACTGGACTCGCTAGCTTCTGTTCATTGGTGCAGGAACAGGAGCGACTCTTCTTGCGTGAATTCCTCGTCAACGCTGTGGACTTGCGATACTTGGGCTTGTGACCAGGATTCGTTGCACTATCAATAACGTAGACGGGATTGGAGGCACCTGTCTGGGGCAGGGGCAAGCAGTGATCGCTGCTCGAGTTGCCGGCAAGCAGCTTGGAACGCAGCTGATGCGGCAAGGAGCCATTGCTTGGCGAGGTGTGTGTGGAGCTAGGTTTAATCTCCATTTCCCGCTGCAACCTCTCCGAGGGTAACTCGTTGTCCTGGAGCACACGCTGTTGGCTGTAATAATCGGTGTCATCGGAGCGCAGTTTCTCCCGCATGACACAGGCCAAGGAGCGACGCAGCTCGACAGGATCCACACCTTGGTAGTTGTTGGTATTGTTAATCTGTGGCACAAAAACATCCTCGTACTCAAGATCCTCTGGCAAACTAATGCCATCCTCGGGTCCAGTCGAGTAATTGTGGTTATCATAGGAAAACCCACTCTCACAATGTGGTTGTGATTGATGATGTGGTGACTGCGCTGTCGCCGGAGCTGAGACGGAGTTGCTGCTGTCGTGATCACTCTCCTGTTTGGCACTCGGAAACTCATAGCTAACCTCTCCCAGCTCAGCACCACTGGAGGCCTCCACAATGTTCCACATGTCCCGCTCAATGTCCGTGGTAACGGCGACGGCAGCAGCCACCGTTTGATTGATGTTGTTCACACAGGGACTGAGGACTCCACATTTGGGCAGGAGCTGGGAGTTTTTCAGCGCCTCCTGCTGCTGTCGCAGCCAAATGGGAGAATCTACAAAAGAATTGAGGATCATTAGCAAACCATTTCCCAAGAGACTCAAAGAAGACGACGCGCACTCACACTCACCCACATACATGCGCGGCTGCGTGGAGCGCATATTGGAGTCCATGGACTGGAGACGATGTTGACTGGCCAGAGAGAAGCGATGTATGGCCTCCGCCTGCTGATCAATGTCCACACCCATCAGTTTTAGCATCAGGTTCTTCAACGCCAATCGAAAGTCCTTGAGATGATACGCATAGAGTACAGGATTCACTGCCGAGTTCAGGTGAGAGAGAATAATACAAAAGAGTGTCCACTTGGGATGAATATAGCAGTCCGGACAAAAGGCCTTGATGCAATTGATCGTATATAGTGGAATCCAGCAGATCATAAAGAATAACACTATAATGGACAGATTCTGTGTGGCCTTCACATCCCGCTTCCTTGCCGCACCCAAGACACGCAGCATGGTGCCCGTGTGTCCAGCTCTTCCGGGTGTAGTCACCTGCATCTGGGCCGTGGAGGAGCGACGACTCAAATCCGAGGCGGGATTCATGGTCACAATCTGTCGCACCTGTTTGATAATCACACGATAGATGTGCGTGTAGAAGGCCAACATGAGCAGGGCCGGCGTAATGATGGTGGCAAAGTAGAGAAACACAAGATAGTTGTAATCCATGACCTCCACAAAGAGACACTCCTGATCATGGGGCACGTCTGCATGCCATCCAAAGAGCGGCAGGAAGCCCACAATGGCTCCAGCCACCCAACACACAGAGATGATGACTGTGAAGATGAAGAGGGATGTACACTTGGATTAGCATTAAACTGATGAAGCCCTATACAGACATATTCATGGTCCTTGAAATGCTGACGTCACAGTACAGTCCCATTCCCTTGACCACTTTCCTCTGCCCCCTGTCCACTGTCCTCTGTCTCATGACTCAACTGTCAATGGCAAAATGCTAATGGGAATTACAAATGTGTATTGCACTTGTAGCATTCTGGCCATGATATTGTTTGGCTTTGCATCTACTGACAGTACATTGAACCACATGCACCACCAACCAAATGACGCACACTTCATCAACCCAAAATACATTTAAGCCATCTAACATGTTCGTTTTTTATGTTCTTTGCCTACCTCATCAATGTCTGGCCAAAAGTTTATGCGTCGAACAAAACAGTTTAATTGATTTTCTTGCTTAGAAAAGAGTGCTTCATATTAAAAGATACTTTTATGTGCTAAGAATAAAGAAACGTTAAAGATAAACTCTTTGGTTAAATCACAATGCAAATGTCTTCCAAGGCTAAATACTCGTACACATTATAATTTAGAAAAAATCGAATATAGAGTCAATTTATTACAACTGAAATTCAATTAGCTGATTGCATTTGGAATACAAAATTGCAACACTCATTTTCCACCTTATGAGTGGAATATTAATAGCATGTATTTTCTTCTATTGATTGAATCTGTCAATAAAACTGAACATCACGTATTATTTTAGATTAACTATAGTTCAATCAACTCAACAAAATGAAGAAATAAACTAATCATTTTAAATTAAATTTTATTTAAATTTAATTTACTATATATTTCATCCATTCGTTAATGGCGGAGATTGACATGGTTGAAAGCCAAGAAAATTAAATACAAAATTGTGATGATCACAATCGCAAACTTATGGTTTTCCTTTGATCGAACTACACAGTTGCTCAATCATTTCCATTCTTGGAAAGACACTTTCTTGAAATTCCGACTAAAATTTTAGTTTATCTTTAACTTTTTAAATGTACGGTGACTGCTAATAATTTTACGGTCCGTCCGCAAATTAGGCCTTTGTGGTGAATCACATAAGTAATTGTTATTGACTATATTGAAAATAAATCTTAAAGAGAGGATGTTTCAGTTATGCTACACTTTCCCCACTTCTCATCTGAACTCAAATTTCATTATTAAGCCATGGTTATTGTTGCGTAATTTCTGCCACAAAGCTACAAGTTAAACATGGTAAAGTTACAATTCAGAACAATATGCAATAAGCAAAATACAAAATAGTTAGCCATTAACAGTGTTTTGTTGCAAGGACTTTACCTTTTAAAACAAAAGACCGACAATGGACACAACAATAGACAGGGAAAAGTTGGTCAAAGTGAAGGATATTTTCCTCCGGAAATGTTTCCTTCATCGGTTTTGTCTACTTACCAATGGCTGTGCGAGTGCGAACATTGCGGGAATAGGCCATCGGATAGAGAATGGCCCAGTAGCGATCCACGGATACGGCGACCAGGCAGAATATTGATATGGTGCAGAGCACCACAAGCAGGGAGACAGTGAAGAGGCAGGCATGTAGATTCTTTGGCAATCCAATGGATGCCAATATGGCAAATGGGATACCCAATGATCCGACCAGAAAGTCAGCCATGGCCAAAGAAACTATATAGTAATTGGTGCGACGTCGAAGTTTACGTTCACGTCGGAACACAATGATGACCATCAGGTTGCCAATGATGCTGAAGATGGCGACGAGTACCTCAAAAACGGTGTATGGAATGTCCAGCTCAATTTTCGACTCCTCCACTTGTGTCGTACTGGCAGCGGCATATTGTGTTATTGGCAGACTTATCAGATCAGAACCCTTTGTTCGGTATGTAAAATCGCTGTACGAGATAAAACGAAACTCGGACATTTTTCGGAGGGCAGAGAGACCTTTGCACGTTGTGGCAAAGATCGAATTGACTAATTAACTGGCGGTTTTCAATTATCTTGTGCTGCGATGCGCAATGTTGATGTTTTTAATTGACTTTGAATGAGCATAAATAACACATGTATTCGCCATGTTGCGTGTTGCCATACGCCGTGTGGTCCCACAGCAACAAAGCGTCCTTCAAAGGCGAGTCATTGCATGTAGCTGCTGGAAAACAGAAAGAAAAAAGGAAAAACAATGAAAGGAAAATTAATCATTGTTCGGCACGTTTACACACACCGTTCACACACACACACCACTCACATATATATAAGTAATTGTAGCAATTTTTTAGTGCAATAAATTGATAAATATTTGCCAAAAATACGCTCAACGTCGATAAGCCCATAACACGCTGTCTAAAAATATACAACAACAATTTAGCTATTTGGCCACTATCTTTACCGTTATATCTGTAACTATTTTGCGTGCAGCAAATACCAAACAAAACTCTTTTGTTGCCTCCGCTTCTGTCTGATCAGGATAAGACTTGTTTACCGGAAGTTGAGCATGAAAATGCAAGTAGACTAGCTTGTAACAAGCTGTATCCTTTTCTGCGAAAGTCAGGAAGTTCTCTTGAGCTCTCAAAGGACATGAAAAATGCACTTTGAGTTGCCAGCATTCAAGTGAACTCTCTTGGCAACGGCTTGGCTTCTTGTGGTGGCATCAATCAAGCGGTGACAACAATTTTCGCGGCATGAAAACGTTTTCCATTTAATTGGCCCCGTCGTCCTTGGGATGATTTATCAGCACACGTGTGTGTTGGTGTTGGTGTTTGTGTTTGTGACTCTTGCAGCTAAGTGAATTTTGTGGTAACTGAATCTCAAAGCAAGTGGCATGCCACACTTCATCATCAGCCAGGCGACACTTGAAGTGGCAACTCTCTCTCTTACCCAGTCTGGCCTAAGTCGTTTGGGGAAAGGCTTGTCAAATTAACGCTGCTCTTAGGGGGCAAAACGGACATGTCATAAACGATTGCTGTTCATTTATTGGTCTTTGGAATTTATTATTTTGGTCTTTGCCAAATCAACCCTGAACGCGGCTCCCCTACTCCTCTGGTCTACTGATCCCCTGGGACAACTGTTGGTTGCGTGCCAATGTCGGTCATTCTGCCGTAAGTCGTTTTGCGTAATTGGCTTTTGTCTAATTAATTCATTTTGAATGGCATTTACAATAACGGCCAGCAGGCGGCAGGAAACAGTCAACAGTCAACAGCCAACAGACTACAGGCAACAGGCAACAAGGACTTGCTATTGTAAAATGGCATTTGGTATTCCAATTCGCATTTCCATTTAAATTCGAATTCACATTTGTATTCCAGTTAAAAGCAGGCAATTGTTAACCTCTCTGTTGGCTGTCTGTATTGATTTAATTAATTTTTGGCTAATACAATTAGCGCCTTGGACTTTGTATTTACACTTTAATAAATTGCGTGCGAGAAATTTCAAAAGTTGTTGGGAACCCAGTATCTCAGAGTCCCAGCTCAATGCACCACGAGAGCCATCACCAAACGACAAGTTTTGATTTGTTTGAAGTCATTTGATATGCAATATGAAACGCTTTGAATGACAAGCATAATTAAAATTGTTGCCTAGGACACAGCACTCTACTATGTTTGTATGTACATGTGATTGCAGTACGTGAGTGGCAAATCAATTCCTTGTGGTCCGTCCCCTGTGTATGTGTGTATGTGACCTTATGCTATCTCAAGGCAGGCTGCCCACTCTGCGTATGCGTAACTCGCGTAACTCATACGCCCCATGCGCAACCCCTTTGAGCAAACTGTACTCAACTTTTCCCACAACCATAAACTGAGATGAGAAATATGACATTGTCATGTCGTTATTGGAACAAGCATCCTCCCTCCCTCGTGTGCAAATGCTGTCAAAATCAGAACAAAATGGTTCTTAACACTCTTTGGCCTTGCTTCTTATCGAATCTTTTTTTTTGGCAAATGTTCAAAAAGTGCCACCAACTGGCTGCATTTATCTTAATGCATTCTGCTTGCTTGCCTCCTGCTTTCCAGATGTGCCACCCCCATGACCTTCTGCCACAACAAGAACTGCATTTAGTTCTGAAAATGATTCACGGTCTCTGATATGAAAACCTACAGAAACTCTGTCGTTCCGTTTATTTCTGCATCCGCTCTTTAAACATGACTCAGCTTATGCAGTTATTAAAAAATGTAGGCTCACACAATTATCGCTGGATCTATGTATATAAATAGAATTCACTGCGCTAATTACAATTAATTTCATATCAAGTGCTTTGCGTAGTCAACATACATTAGCGCTGAACTGAATGGGTTCAAGATTTCTAAGAAGTAAATTGTCCTTATCCCTTTGTAATGCTGGCCAGATATGGGTAAAATTTATTTTGTTACATAGAATAATGAATTGATGACAAAATAAAAGTAAATAATTTATTCTCATTAACAAAATTGTAAAATCATTTAGATGGGCTCAATTTAATATGTTTAATAACTTTACATTTTAAAATATATAAATATTTTAAGTAATATGTAAATTCAATTTAATATATTTAAAAATGCAGTAAGCTACAGTGGAGCAAGCTCGACAGTAGGAGACCCAGTACTTTTTGAGAGCAAAAAGTTCACTATAGATTGTTCTTCAATGTTCCCTACCATGCAATAGATGGCGCCACTAAGAAATAAGTTAATTAACACAGAGGTCGCTAGCGTCTCTTCTTCTTCCTTTTGCCCGTAACATTGTTAGTTGAATAACTTCCGCGTTTATCATCCGATTGGAATGAAATTTTCTGGACAGGTTTGGATTGTAGTGTATATTATATGTATCAAAAATAAAGAGGGTAGCATTCAAGGGGCTCGTGTAATTTAACTTCGAAATTTTGTATTTCTATTTCCAGGGGCGGAGGGGGGCGTGGCAATAATCTAAAACAAACTTGATCAATGGGAGATATAGATGAACCTACATGCCAAATTTGGTGTCTCTAGCTCTCATAGTCTCTGAGATCTAGGCGACACAAAAAGGGACAGACGGACAGACAGACAGACAGACAGACAGACAGACAGACAGACAGACAGACAGACAGACAGACAGACGGACATGGCTATATCGACTCGGCTGTTGATGCTGATCAAGAATATATATACTTTATGGGGTCTGCCACGCCTCCTTCTGCCTGTTACGCACATTTTTTTTGGACAAACTTAATAGACCCATTTGTACTTTTTCAAAGTACTGGGTCTAAAAAGGTTAAATTTTAAAAGTACATATAACTAGTCATTAATTACAAGTTACAACACTATTTATTTATTCCTATAAACCAAAATGAAAAGTTTTTGTTTTAGACTAAATTTAATACGTTTAAAAATATTTGACATTGGCTTTATTTAACAGAATTATGTACTTTTGATTATTTTTTTAAATATTCTTTGCTCTGTTGTTTAATATTTTTTAACTTTTAAGCTAACTTTTAAATATACCAACAAATTTAGTACCGACTTCAGTCCCAGCCCTTTTCTTTCATATTCTCAATCCCTCAACATTTAAGTATATGCTAGTCAGGTACGCAGCTATATTGTGTTTGTTTTTGTTATTTGTGCGTCGTCATCGGGCAGCATCGTTAATTCTTTTTTAATTAAAAAAAAAAACAATTGAAAGCACTGAAATTGAAAGTGGTTGACTACCTGATTCCCCGTAAGCAATTTAGACAGACTATACAATAACTTTCCATATGACCAGACACTTTACTCTTTATTTATTACCAGAAATTTATTAAAGCTGCTTTATTTTCTAGGCGTAATATATGTAAATACTCTAATGCCACAATTTAATATCTGTATCACTTTTATTGAAAAAAAAGGGTATAAGATTGAGCCAGAAAACAATTAAAACTCAAGTTGTGCACAGTTTTTTGCAGGAGCAAGGGCAAGAGCAACAAATGAATTGTAATTAATTAATTGCAGCTGTTCGCTTGGAAGTTATTTAGATTGAAATCGAATTTATCTTGGGTTCAATTCAGTTTTTTATTTAGTAGAGGAGGATATTAGAGTCAAGTTGCGAGTGTTTTTAATGAGATTTTAAAACTTAACTCCCATGAATAATTGAACTGTGCGACATTTCGTATAATGAATAAATAAAAGCGCTGTCGTAATACGAGCATATGAATTCTATTGGAATAGACAATAAAAAGATCAAATAATTCTTATCAGTTAATCAGAAACTACATATGTATTATCAATATCGGAAGTATGCATTATAATGAACATACTGCTGGTATTTACATGTTTACATCACGTGCGGTTGTTGCAACTGGTAAAAAAGTCTACGCAATTGTAACTGGAACTGCAGCTGGAGGTGGAGTTGGAGTTGGGCAGACATCATGACGTATATCATTTACTTTGGACTATCCCATCATTCAAGTAGCTTCCACATGTGCCACATGTGACGCGCTTCCCATGTCAAGTTGAGTAAATAAACGAGGCAAATAGTGGGGAGGAGAGGGTGGTGTCTGCTGGCATTAGATAAATATGCGCAACAGTGTAAAGACCAGTGAGTAACCAGCGGACAACTAAGCTAACAACATGTGGCTGTGATAATTTTGGCAATTGCTAAAGGTAGCCAGGGCTAAAATGCCATGTAACCAACACTTCTCTTCTCTTCCCTTCTCTTCTTCGATTGCCTGCTTATGAGCAATTGTTGATTTGTTGTAGGTACATTGTCCTGTCAGGGGGCTCACATGTTGCTATCAGCAATTGCTCATCAATTGTTCACATATCTCAATTGCTTGGCCGTCTAACAGAGCAACAACAACAAAATTCTTATCAACTTTGGTGTAAACATATAAGTAAATTGCACGTAATTAAATGTTATGAATTTGTTATCAGCCGCAAGCTATTTTCTATGCTATTTTCCATTTCTCTTGCTTCAAATGTTTGACATATGATGTTGCCTAATTTGCAATTCATATGCTCGATTCTTAGGAAAAACTTCAGAGTCCAGTGAATTGATTAGTTTTGTTGTGAAGCCATCCTTGACATGGCTCACTCGACTCGAATCCAAATCAATCAAACCGCATGCCGCTATGCCACACACAAAGTCTTGTCTAATACCTTCCTCTACATGTGGCATATAACAGAGAATTTCACAATATTTGGGAGTCTCCCAAGGGGGAGCTGTCTGTGCTTAGTGCTCCCTGAACTGCGGTGCGTATGAGTAATATTCTATGCTTCAACTACTTTCACAAGAAACTCTGGCCATGTCAAAGGCAATGGAAACCATAAAGAAGCACACAAAGAAACCTCTCGTTATTGTTGTTGTTGTTGTTGTTGTTGTTGTTGTTGCTCTTATTGTGTAATTGCAGAGCCAAGTTGTGACCCCATTAAAAGCTGCTCTGATTGAATTCGGCTTACGCTTGAAGAGTCAAAAAGTCACTAAGCAAATCCATCATAGTCCTCACTCTAGTCCAGTCCAAAATGACGACCAAACTTGGCTTTAAAACTGCTTAAAAAGTCCGCTGTCAAGGACACAGGCAAAAGGAAAAGTTGTGACTTTGCATAAGAAGCGCTGCTTAAGGGACTTTTGGGGTCCGGCAAACACTTTAAAGGGATAACGACGAGGACAACATAAAAACGAAGGGAAAACCCAGCAAATATTTATAAATCTAATAAAGATTCTATTGATGGTGGTTTGTTTTACAACAGTCTTTCTGCCTTTTTGTAACCAATGTGAATGTGGCAGATTGGCCTTTCATTGACATTGACTGCCCCCAACAGTCAAAGAAGGCCAAATGGCAAATAGGAAGGTGCCACCTATTCACATTCACATTCACATTCCCACTCACATTCACATTCACTTTAACATTCACATTCGCATTCTCACCCACATCCAATTGGAGACAAACTCAACAGCGCACACATCGTTTGCATTTTTTGTTGATTTTGGCGCAATGACACGCATCTCGTTACAGTTGCCAGTTCATGCTCCTCCTTTTAGCCCCCTTTTTAGCCCTCTCTTGGACTTGGCTATTTGCGCAGCAGTTTGTCCTAGACAGCCTCTGTCCACAATCGTGAAAATGCGTATGAGAATAAGCTACAGAATGCCAGAGAATGTCAGTGTGAGAACCACAGTCAAATCCTCTGCCGACAAGTCAGCTTACGAGCATGTCCTGTCAGCTAATGTAGATTCTGCACTTTTCATCCTGACAGCTCGTAAATTTTCACGTTTTATAACTTTGTTCTAGTGTGTGGAAGAATGAATAATTTACGTTTATCTGTTAACCACAATCCTACACTGCTCTTAAAGCTGTCCTTCTATGATATCATAGTTTTCTACAATTGATCAATTGTTTTAATTTAATTTTGATTTAGAAAATTAAGTAGTAACCTAATAAATAAATAGACTCAACAAGGGACTGACATAGACAAATAGTCGTATGTGCGAATTTCAACGGAACTTTCATTTTCATTACCATTTTTTAAGACCAATATGGTACACCATATTGTAAAATATTACAGCAATAAATGCTGAAGGTTCGGGGCAGATTTATTACAAAATAATGTTAACTTAGGTGCCAGTTTTTTCCTTTACATATAAGCAAATTATATAAAAAACATAATAGATAACTATCTATAAATTAATTATTATAAATTATAATTTATGTTGTCAGACAATCAAACTTTAGGGGAATACAAATTGTTTATAAGGCAACGAAATAAATTTAAGCAATTTCTAAAAACCGCCTGTCAAAAAATATATGAATTTGAAACATTTGATAAAAGTCCTATTGTGTAGATTTAATATTACTATAGATTTTTAATGATAAAACTAAATGGTTAAAGAACAACAGAGCGAATAGCAAAAGCTTTTCATACATTTTCTTCTCTCTATTGTAAGATTCTCATCATGCCGACAACCTTACAGTCAAGTAAACTTGCCGGTAAGAGAACGAAATTTCAAATTAATCTCGACTGTAAGGCTATCGTAAATTTGTGTTCATTTAATTCTGCAACTATCTCCAATGGTCTGACTAAAGATACTCATAGCTTAACGTTGAAATTCCATGCCTAACCATATTGAAATGTTTGTCAACAGTGTCTGCTGTCAGTGTGTGGCTGTCATAAGTCAATGCCTTTGAAATGAGCGTTTGCTAGGCAGTTAAAATTAATTACAATGCCCAAAAGCGGCCGTTCGCCAATTGCTGTAACTGGAGAAGGGAGAGTGGAGAAAGATGCTATGGACAGAGGGACATTAGGGGGGGGAAGGCTAATGACGTGTGGGGGCTGTTGATGCTTTTCATTAATGGCGTCACAACTACGTGACCTCCTGACCATAGGCAAGCATCCTTTAGGCATGTCCTTCAAGGACTGTAGTTAAAACTAAAACCATTTCAACAAGTGGCACACTTAGTTGAAATTTAATAAGCTGCCTGCCTAAGGAGAGCTAAGTACACAGAAAGAAATAACAAGAAAATCAAGCCAATCTTTTTTTAGGTAAACAGAAAAGTAATTTCTACTTTTTTCTATTGCCTAGCGAAAGCTGCTCATTTCCGGCGGATGTGATTCGCATAGAAGCTGCCACGAGCTTAACGAAGATGCACAAAAAAAATTAATGCAAGCAGCGTGCTGAGACGGGAAAGGGGTGTGTCTCGACTTTGACTGAGGCCACATGGACAGTAAATCCCAGTTACCAGATTCAGATCACAAGCCAAAAAATACATTTGATTGCCTGCAGTTCGGCAACAAATTGAGCGGTATTTGCATTTAAACGATCGGGACAGCTAAAGGTTTCATCAATTTATATTAAACAAATGCCAACAATGGCAACAACATGGCCATAGACCATAAAAATTATTATTAAAATGCCATTTCATTTATTGTTTATCTTTATTTCTTTTATTTTATTTTATTTTATTTTTTAATTAAGGCAATGCTGTGACGTTAAAGCCATGGATTGCCCGAGACGACGTGCAACTGTTCAGGTACGCCATGGCGATGAGATGACAACACCGCAGCACCACAGCACTATAATAGCCACAACAACACCACCAAAATATGAGCTGATTAAATGTCTGAATATTTGGGTGGTTTACCCCTTCAATTGTGCTGTTTATAAGTCATCGATTAGAATGAAACTGACTTTAATTCAAGTAGATAAATAACGAAAATAAAAATATGCTACACTTTGATAGTGTTTAAAGTGTAAATTAACACTCGTCCCATGAGTGTGTGGCTGCTATTTCGAGTGCTGACTGCCATGTGAACAACGAATACTTTTGCGAGTAATTCAAGCTTATGATTTATTCACACACATTTATAACGATATAAAGATACATAAAGATGCTGATCTATAGATTAATTAAGGCAGCAGACAAATCGCAACTGACTGATGAAACCGATTGACTGATTGACTGACTCACTGACTGACTGACTGACTGACTGACTGATTGCCACAGTGTGGGGCAGCAATTATCTCGAGCAAAATTAATGTGCAACGTGTGCACTGACATCGCTTAATGGCAAATTTCCACACAGTACATTGAATTCGCTATGCTCTGTCAGCACCACGTGCAGTGTGGGTGAAGGTGAGAAGAGCGGCGAGAAGGGTGGTGGGTGGTTGTCCCACAAAACAGTTGCCAAAAACTGCGACACAAATGTGCCAATGATGTGCCGCTGACATGCCCCTCTAGTCACAAAGATGACCTTGCCGCAGGCATAATTTTATTTTTCCAATATTTTAATCAAGAATGGGCATGTGAAATGCAAACGCAATTTTCCACAACACGTGTAATCCACTTTAGCTGGCAGTCACACATACATACATACCCTCACACTCACAGAAACACACAGATACTTGTGGCAACACTAATCCCAGAGCTGGAAGCTTGCATTGAGACACGACTGCAACATTATTATTAAAGTTTATATCAGGCTCAGCAGCAAATGGAAAGTTATGACTTTGACTAGAGTCTAGTGGTTGTACGAGTGAGTGGAGTGAGTGGTTGGGTGGTATTGTGTGTTATATGACTTCTTTAACTCAACTCAAATCCAATTCCAACTTCAATGCTGACCAATGAAAAGTTAATGCAATTGCGCGTGTAGAAATATAAAATACTCCTCTGACTTAAGTTAAAAGTTGCTGTCAGGAGAGAGTTGTATTAAAGAGTGAGTTCTATTATTTTGTCAAGTTAACAATAGCAACCGTTTCTGCGAATTATCTATAATGAACAATTATACTGTGATTAATATTTTTATTTAATTTAGTTATCATTAAATGAGTAGTTCTTGTTTGGAGAAAGTTGAATTGAAGAGTGTTATTATTATTATACTCACATTAGCTACAATTTCTGAGAATCTTTATTATTTTATTTTATTCAGTTAATTTCTCTGAATCATTTCTAATAAGTGATTTCACTGAGAATAATATTGTTTATTTAATTTACTTAGCTACCATTAGCTATAATGAACATTTAATGCAATTGGGCGTGTGGATATATAAAATACCCCATTGACTTAAATGAAAAGTTGTTGTCATGAAGGTGTTGTATTGAGAAGTATTGTTATCATATTCAGTTACCATTAGCTACAATTTCTGAAAACCTTTATTATTTTATTTTATTCAGTTAATTTCTGGGAATCATCTAATCTAATCATCTAATAAGTGATTAAACTGATGTTAATATTGTTATTAAATTTAGTTACCATTAGCTATAATGAACATTTAATGCAACTGCGTAAGTATGTAAAAATACAAAAATGATCCCTTTGATTTAAATGAAAAGTTGTTGTCAGGAGAGAGTTGTATTGAAGAGTATTATTATTTTATTCAGTTAACATTTGCTCCAATTTCTGGGAATCATTTCTAATAAATGATTAAACAAACATTTAAACAACACCTTAAAGTGCCTTTTAAAGGTGTCAAAGTAAAATGGTAAGTAAATAAAATGTTGTTGGTATTGTTGTTCAACATGCAGAGCAAAGGTCACATTGCCATGAATGCGTGCACGTGTGTGTAAGTGTGTGTCAGCTTAACTGCCCTCAACATGCCACACATGAAGTCTGTTGCAAGCCGTCGTCGTAAAGGGTGCCATTAAAGTGACCAAGTGCTGTCAACATTAGGTGGGCCACGCCTATGTTTATGCCCCCCGGCCCCACGTTTAGCAACAACACAATGAAGAAAGAGAGAGTAAAATGTAATCCATTGGGATTTGCCAGGCATCCATCATATCCATGCACTGTCTGTTCTCTGTACTCTCCTGACCTCCTCTCCCTTTCACGTTGGGGTCGAGTGAACAAGCTGTCAAAATATTGACACTGGGTCTTTAGTTAACCCGAAGGTCAACTGCACATTAATTGCAAGCAAAGAGGCTGCTTGTGGGTGCTCTTTTGGGGCGTGGCAGATTGGCATAAATAAATCTGCGACAGTTTCAGGCCCTCGATAAATTATTGCGCGTGCCAATTTGCCATTGCAATTAGCGTTGTATTCATTTTCTAATTGAATGTTAATTGAAATGGCCAAAACTTTGCTCGGATTTTGAGTTTGGAATCACAGATGAATTCGGATTCAGTTATGATTTTTGCCTGTATTTGTTTGTCAATGGCGAACATGCTAAAATCTTTGACTGTTTACAAATTCGTGACTTACTTTTAATTCAAATAATCATAACCAAATCAGACTTATCCACTCTGCCGCTTGTTTTGCTTTTGGCAACAACAAACAAACAACAAATAAACAAACAGTCACACAAAGCAAATAAACAACTTTTCTGCAAACAAAACTCTACGCAAATTCACATTCAAATCTCTCGCAATCGATGTCCATTTTGCAGGTTGACGAAATATATTTATGAGGGGGAGGGTAGGGAAAGGAGTGTAGACGTTGGTATCATTTCGTGCCAGCTAAGTAGCTGCGGGTGAAGATACTTTTGTATCTGTTTAGAGCTTTAAATAACGTCTAATATTGTATACGTTGCGCATTCGCGCCGTTGCACACACGGGTTGCTCGGCAGAAATCAAATGAGCATTAAAGCCTTTGGCATTTCGTAGGTGCTTAAAATAAATCTCATTAGAACACACGGCAATATGTCTATAGATAGCACTAACAATTTATATTTAAAAGGATTGATAACATTATTTAGACAGTTGAACAAATGATTTGAAAAATTCCAATTAATAAGATGTTTTAATATCACATTTATGTTGAAATAGGAGTCAGATTCAGAATTTCATTTAGAAGGATTTGTTACTCTAGCAATAATGGAACCCACAACCACAAAAGTAACTATTTCTACTCCAGTTTGTGATGCAACTCAACTAAATCGGAGAGTAGGAAAATAAAGCGCTAATCATAGTTATAAGTAAATAAGTGAAAATTAATAATAACAAGATTAAACTATGCTGACGATTGACTTTATATTTATCGAATAAATTGTGCAAAAATAAATTGCAAATAATAGATAGAGAAATAAAAAGGTATAATAGGTAAGCCTTTGATGATATCATTTATTATATTTCTGATATAAGTAGAAATCTACGTATTATATTTTATATTATATAAGTATTATAGTCGACTTTTAAGAGAGGTGATTTCAAATGATTTTAATGTTCATATTGTAACATTAAAAAGGGTGTGCTCGGACCTTTAACGAACGCTTGGGAACATTAAGTGACTGACTCTGCATTATGATAATAATAACGCATGTAATCTTTATATGTAAATATGTGCAGTTATGTCTCATTGGTCAACAGGGAGCACGTTCGGCATTTGGGAGGCTTAACCGGAAACTTTTAATTTAATTAATTTATACACAAAGGCGCAATCAACAAAAGACGATTGCGAATGTCATCCCCTTTCGACCGCAGTGAATGCATATGTGCATATGTGAATTGCGGTTACAGAGGTCAGTGAGTGCATCTGTTGGATACACGCAGATATATAGTGAGTATACATATATATGGATAGATAGACTAGATTCCCAGTTTACCCAGTTGCTGCTTTCAAGATGATTTGCCCAGACATTGCAATGCTTTTTGCTCGATTTGTTTTTAGATATGCAAACAGTTTTGCCATAATTCAAAAAAACAGCGGGAGGTGATCTTTTACAGCTTCTTCTTCCACTTCCGCTTCATATTCATCCAGAGCGTGTCGCAATTTGTTCTTGGCCCACGGGGCGTATGAACAACGGTATGCAGAGTGCACTTGGCCTTGGCAGGCAACAGGTGAATTTCAAATTGCAATTGCTTTTGATTTTCATTTAAATTTCCTTTAGCCTCTCTTACACTAATTAGCTTATTTTTAAGTAAGTTGATTCAATGAGCTGCCGACAGATGAATTGCTTTTGATTCAAGTAGAACGCACAAGTTGAGAGAGAACTCGATTGACCGGACGGAAGCAGCAATTAGCAATTAGCAACATTATTAATTTATCAAAAATCAACTAAGTGGCAAAGCAGCGCGAACTGTGCAAACAACAACACAACGTGCAACAGGTCAGCAACAGGTGACTCGAATATAAATATTTACATTAAGCATAATATCATTTTACCAACACGTCCCTCTCCATCCCTTCCTTTCTTGATTACCATTTTTTATTGATTTTTTTATTAGTGTTTTTGTTTTGTTCGAGCATAGCATATGTTTTATGTATTCAAATATTAACGCGAAACCATTAAAGAAATTAAAGAACAACTATTTAAAAGTCAGCTCAGAATTATCCGATTGTGATTTATTTTGATAATTTTACAAGCAAGCGTTTAAGCCGTAAATTAAACTTAAAACACGCCTACGCAATTTACAATATGTATAAAAACTTATTTTTCATATTATTTTTGACAGGAAACAACAAGTTGAAACCGGAATAAATTAAAAACAAAATAACAATTAGAACACTCATAAACTGATTAGATCAAATATTTTAAACAAACATTAAATATTTTACCTGTTGTTTAACTGTTGCAAGTTTTCCTGGGAGATGTTTCACTTAAGTCTTTAGACTGCTTGGTTTACACACACAATCACAACACTCTCGGGATAGCTTCCGATTTTGGATGGGAGAGAGATTTGGAAACTGATTTATAATTTCACTTTGCTCCTAATTAGTGTAAATTAAGTGAGAGCATTTAAAGAGACGTTTGTCAAGGGGATGGGGTCGGTATGGGGCACAGTTACTACTGACACCTGTTGGATTAATCCGAAATTTCAAATGCCGATCGATATTGGCGCGTTAATTCAATTGACACTTCGGACAGTCGGGTTGCTTCGCGGGCAATAAAATGTTGATGGAAAACTTCAGTTTCAGTTTGGCGTTTCATTGACAAATATTTATGAATTCCTCACATTCACATTCGCACTCAAATTCGTATTCGTATTCGCATTCGCATTTGGGTTTGATATTTGAATTGAATTTGGATATGGATTTTAACTATTAAGTTTTATGGCTTGCGCTTTCTGAGTTTAACTGATTTTTATTAATATATCTTTTTGTTTTTTTTTATAAGTATTATTTTATTTTCTTTATTTATTTTATTATTGTTGGCACATTCACGCCTGCTGCGAAATTCATCCGCGCTGCCCAACGCTCGATGGCAAAATGCGCAAACAATTCACTGGGATACGGCGTTATTGCCGGATAGCAAATGTATATACGTGTATATTGGTTGACGATAGCGCTCCCTACGGCTGCGACTGCGGTGACGACTGACGACTGACGACTCTTGCAACTGTTGCGCAGCGGCTTCTCGGCACAACCCGACGCGGATTCGACTGGATTCGGGCGGGCAAGAATTCCCCACAGTCCCACAGTCCCACAATCCCACAATCTCCATCGTCATTTGCCCATTTGCCAGCCCCTTTGATACTTTCGCATGTTGAATACTCAATATGTGAGTGTGTGTTGTTGTTGTATTTGTGGTGAGTTTCGAGGCGGTTGTTCTATGGCTGCTTCCAATTGAAGTTCACACTTGCCCCCATAACATAAAAGAAAAGCCGGAAAAATCGGAAAATGTGGAAACGAATATGAACGTGAGTATAAATGTTTATTCGCTTTTTAGTAGCGCATAAAATGCCACTTAAATCTTTGTATTCATATTAAGCATACGCCATGCTGGCTGCGTTTATTTTTGGGCCAATGTAAATCTCTTTTACATTTTCAGGGGCGTTTGGCCAGCCAAAAATATATCAATACATATATACTCAGAATAATTTAGATATAAAAAAAATTGTATTTCGTCATAAATAGTTCTTTGACATTTAAATGAATGAGAACGACCGCAAGAACTGGCGGCACTTTCAATCAGCATCGACAGTTGAAGATTCATTGAAATTGATGACCATCCCGTTGACATCCAACGGGAACTGATGTGGATGCTTTCTGCTGTGGCAGATCAAGTTAAACTGTGGCACCACTCAGACTACCATTGCCTCTATCGTTACCTAGACCCTCGGCAAGTTAATGGCTCGGAAAGTGCCCGACTGCACGCAGTCCATAGCTCAATCAAATGCCTATGAACTTGGCCAAAATCAATTTGTGCAATTTTGTTGCTTTACGAGCGCGGCCAGCGTGGATGTTGACGCATCTGTCGACGTCAACTGCGACGCCAACTGAGGGTATCGCCTGTGTCGCTACTGTCAGCTATGGCTTGTTAGCAGTTCAATCAAAATGGTTGGGCGCATATTAATTGAACGCATAGCAGTTGCCACTGTGCACGATCGTATTATCGCATTGTTATTATTAATGCTTTATATGTGTATAGAAACATCAATTTATGGACGCTTGACGCACGTGATGGACCTACCGAGTTGCGTTATTTTCTTTAAAATCGATAGCCCGTTTACAAATACAACAGCAACATATTGAAAGTGTTTTTTATTTTTTGGATTGACTTGGAATTTTAGAAATGCAGCTTAATATGGCGCTTACATAACCGTTTCTAAGCATCGTAACGATTTCCGTGACAATTGCCAGCCATTCACATTACAGAGATATCCAAATCATTTTTAAAATCTTAACAGTTGCGCGCCAGCAGACAGTGCTGCCAACTCAGCTTTTTTCCCGTCAAATCAGGATTTTTTCAGAATCCAATTGCGGGAAAGTTACAAAAACATCGGGCAGCGGTAATTCTGTATTTTTTTTTTAATAGTTTTCTTTTTTCCGCTTTTTTTGAAAATGGGTGCATTTTTCATACACTTTAGCTTATTTCTGTCATTCTTTCCGTCAAAAACAGCTTTTCCCTTCAAAAGTTTGTGAATCGCTTGACTAAAGCTGAATGCTACGTTTAATTTAGAGGAACCAAAAAAATAGCGTCATCTATTGTTTTTTAGCGGAGCTAAAAAAATTAACGCCGTCTATTGTCTTTTGTCGGAACTAAAAATAGTTCAGTTTTTTTAACGGATGTTTTGAGAGAATTCTGATTTTAAGTGAGCGAAAAATTTTTTCACTTAAAAATGTGGTGATCACGGCGGATAGTTTGAAAATTTACACGAATTTTCTTTGGATTTTTCTCAGCTTTTCAGTAAAAACCGCAGCTTACTGAGATAGCTGTGAAAGGAAATTGGCTCCCAGTGAATCTAGAAAATCGAGACAAATTTTGAAAAAAAAGCGGTTTAATTTTGTTAAATTTCGAATTTACGTGTATTGTTGCTTAAAAATCGTTTTTCCGGTTAAAAATATTAATTTTAGTTTTAACAATTTTCTTTCGTTTTTGTAGCGCCACTGGTCATGTTAGGAACTACAAAGTGCCTCTCACTGGGAACTACAAAGCGCCACTCATTGGGAACTACAAGGCGCCACCAGTAACTATAGTGGTGGGAAATTTAAAGTAACTGTTTTTCATATTGGCGCCGAAAGAAGAACATTTTTTGACAAAATCATTTCAAAATAATTATCAGTATCACAGCGAAAAGGTGAATTTGAGTATCCCATACATATTTCGGTGTAGGATACTAAAGATTGCGCACCAGCAGAAGAATGGGAACTTGCTGGTGGAATGTACATACATATGTACTGCCCCTCGTACCATCGATTGCGGGGGAACATTAAAACAACATGCGATTTCCTCCAGCACATAAAGGTAAAAATGTTGCATTTATTTCAATTTGTATTTTTATTAACTGCCTTCATTTTATTTATTGAAAGTTCAAACACCTACAGCTCCTGCCAAAGGCGCACTCTGTAAAAGAGGAGACGAAGGAGCTGAGGAGGATCGTGAGGGACAGGAAAAAGAATGACAAGCAGAAGGAGAAGAGGTGGCAAAAAATAATATGCTAAGGAAGCGTATAGACAAGCTGCAGCTAAGAAAAAAAGGACTGCTGCTGCTGTAACTTCTCCGCCTTCTCCTCCCATTGTAGTAGTAGTAAGTAAAGCTAAATGACCCATTCTAATTGTTATACTAACTATATATATATATCGTTTTAGCCTGAAGAAGATTATGAAGAATTTACGTACGATTTGTCAATTTTTCTTCAACCAAATCTTGGACAAAATGATTTTAACGAAATCATGGACAAAATAATTAATAATTCCACAAAGCTCTAGATCTTTTGCCGACAATTAATTGCTTTTGTAAACAACTTTTCCAAATGTTTATTTTTATAAATCATTTGAAATGAATTCATTACATTTTTAGTTTATTTAGAGGTTTGAATAATTTTTCACATTTGAAAACAATGGTTCCTTTTTTGAGGACACCAAAAATTGCTTTTTTAATTATAATTAATTATAATTTAATTATAATTAATTTTAATTATAAATTTTAGTCTAAAAAAAAATATAAAATAAGAGAAATTTTTTGACAAATAGCCAAAAAATAGATATAAAGTTTCTTTGTCGGTACTGACCCTATAATCCCTTATAATCAAAACTATCAAAACTTGTCAATTAATACAAACATAAATATATAAAAAATAATAAATAATATAAAATATTAACATTGACACACTTATATTACTTATTATTGCACAGTGAACCACAAGGCAGGTGGTTGGCTCCATCATGTCTCCTTCGGACTGCGATTATCTAAAAGAAATAAGATCTCTGAATGTCTACGTAATTCTAGAAGAGCACAATATTACCCCAAGAGGTGGAGCAAGATCCGAGGGAGTAAGCTGGAAAAAATGATAAGTAACTTGTGCAGAGATAAATGGATGGGGTGGGGTTAAGGTTGGGGTTAGAGTTAGGGTAAGGGTTTTGGGAATGCGCATGTGTGCGGGAGGAACATGTAGGGAAGGGAGGAACACATTTCGAGCGTGGAAATTGTTTACAAACTGTCGTAACTTGTGGGAAACGAACTGTACCCAAGCTGAGTTGATCTGCACTTGGCTGCGCTTCCAAGACAGTGACAACTTTTTCGATATCGAGTTACGAGCAGGAAAAAGCAATATAAATAGCAACAACAATGACAACACCAGCACCACAACATAAACAAACAGTTGCAGCACTGCTCCACCCCAAAGGGTAGAAGTTAACACTGTCAACGACTAGGCGATACCCTGCATAACATTTTTAGAATATTCTTAATGGGGTACCAAATCTGAAATTAATTATTTAAATCTGAAATAATGTTAACGGCAATGAATTCAATGGTTTTAAGCTATTCTACATTAATATTGGCCAACAACAACAATATTTATCTTTCATACGACTTCCTACGATGATAACTGAGAAAATATTCTACTGTTAATCTATAGCTCTTAGACAAAATAAGTTAATGTCAATAAGTTTCTACAGGATACATCAACTTGGTTACTGTTTTATATTGCCTGCATTCAAACTACACCCCTGTTTATACTACTCCCTTTTTGGTTCATTCAGTTGATTACAGGGTATTTTTATATAAAATATGTTTGTATATCATATCTATATGATATTTACATATGGTCATTATTCACACTCATACACAGAGAGAGAGAGACATCAACGACAACTGAGCTGCGCATTAAGCACATTTTAATTAATAGGCACTGTGGCTTCCATCCAGACGATAGCCGGCTCTGGGTTGAGTCTTTTTGGCGCTCAGTCTACAGTCTACAAAGTCGAGCGATCGTGAAAGATGTGGCAACGGAATAGAACCAGAAATAGCACCCGATATAGAGCCCGAAATAGATATAAAAACAATTAGCAAATCAACGTTTCAAGGCTAAAGCTAAGATTGCGATTAAGGAAGCATTTCTGGAACGAGATCATGTGCTGGTGTGCACGTGTCTATTGGACAGTTCTTCAGAATCTATTTGCGAGATTCTACAACAATCTGACGGAGCAACAATGTAGCTGCTTTCGACAACGTTGTTGTAGTTGCTGTGGCAACTATCGACGACAGGCGAGTGACGTCGATGTCGACGAGACTGACAAACGGGTTTCAGAATCGTTTATTGATGACGATCCGCAGAGACCACAACATCATGATTATGTCATTGTTGGTAAGTTCTGAAAGAGGAGTGTCTCTGATATCACACACTTATCACACTCTCTCTCGGTAGATGATGCCGATGCCAACTATGTGGAGATCGAACAGCGTCAGATTGAGACGGAAACCTATTATTTTACTGTAGATCGTGCCATGGCAGAACATATGCTATCCGATCGTGAGGATGGTTCCTGTTTAGTACGTCCTTTCAAAGCAACAGATCTCTGCATCAAATATATTGTAAGCATCTATGCGGATAAGGAATATTATCATCTGTTTGTGCGTCAAATCGATGGCAGACCACGTTATGGTATTGGACAGTGTAAACCTCATGAACGTCACTTTCCCTCACCCTGCGACATTATCGAGTTCTACACGAAACACGCACTTCTCTGCACAAATAAACAACGTAGTCAAAGTATTTTTCTAAAGCCCATCAGCTATGCCTAGCTGGAGGAGAAGTACATTCAGAGGAAAAAATAGAGGATTTCCCGGATAAAATCTATACAAATGTTCGAAACTCTTGATTTTAGTTCGGGGTTTTATTTCCCACTCAGCATATATTTGGATTATCGGGAATTAAAACTTTGTAATTGAATCAAATATCTTAGGCTTATTTGCCTAAGTTAGTGATGAGTCATTGTCAATTTATTCCGCATATAGTATTACTTTAACAGATGTATCCTAAATTCGTATTTACAAATTCGAGCTAAAATCAAGAACTTTACATTTGAATTATAGAATGATTGTTTTTCCGTGTTGATACTTCAGTTTAGGCTATCGTTTATTGGGTTTAAATGTAAGATAAATTATGTACAAATTGTTCGACTTAAGATTAGAATAAGTAGAGTAAGGCATTAGGTGGCCACAACGGCCTTGAAGGCGCACTGATTATTCTGCATGAGGGCGGGCCAGAGGAAGGCCTTGATCAGATCCGAGCGGCGATCGGATTGGGGATGACGTTCGTGTTTCTCCGGACGCAGAAAGCCTAAGGGAAATAGTATACAGTTATACATTAATTATTAACAATAATTAAATTAATAAATAGTTGTACTTACCCAAGTTGAAATCCGTATCCAGATAATAGGGCGCTTTCTGGTTGATCATGCGCCAAGCAAGTCTTACACAAGCGCTGACAAAGTGGGTCAATGGAGGACATGATTCCAGGCAGGGATATTCATGGAGCGTGGATAGCACCTGATTGAACACGGAACGCTCGATCTCACCCAGTGGGAAACTATCAATTGTCTCATGTAAATGATGACGTACTGATCGATCCAGAGCGAGAGTTGTTTCATTGCTGCTGTCGAGTGCGCAGTTAAGTACACGGCGCACCTCCAACACCTTGCGTTCCCGCATGCCGTGGCACAGGCGAAAAGAAAGCTGTAGAAGATAAAAAACAGAAGAGAAGAAAAAAGAGAATGATAAAGAGAGAGAGTGTGATAAAGGTATGAAATATGCCAATCATTAGCAATGGTTCAATAACTGCCTACGGCTCTATCATCAAAATCCCAACCCAAAACCAGCTGATCTGGCCAATTGCTGGTGTCATTCATCTTTTCACTTGTCTCTATTCAGCACGAAGATCGAAAGTTATTCATCTACAACTTTTAAAGCAGCAGCTCCAGTTCGCCAACGTAATCTTTAAGCACCCCAAGGCGACATTTTACTTTCTTCTATGCCATTTAATCAAAGCCACAATCTTAATCTTCAACGATGCAAAAATTGATATTTTGCAATAACAATATGCTGCCGAACTGCATCTGAGTTGCTTCCAAGTTGCCTGCCAGCTGCATCACTCCCAACATCATAATCAATATCATCATTTTATTCGTTTCCATCGCAATTAACTTATGAAAATAACTAGATTGCTGTTGTTAAGAGTGCTGAACGTGGCGTTACCCTGTGATTAGTTGTTCTCCTACTTCGATGATAAAATATATGTACATTCATAAAACTCTTTGTCCGACTTAAGATAGGTTCTGATTGATAATTGCAGCTTGAAAACAAAGTCAAAGGAAAAGTTGCTTGTTCTGTCTTCACTCACTGAATCATTGATCATCGCACAGCCGAAGAATTAAGAGCTAGAAGGCTGAAATTTTTACAATTTAGTTGAAAATAATTCAGTTCGTGGTCAATGTTTTTATGTTGCTTGGTATGAAAAGCTATTTTACTTCTTGACCTGACTTAAAGAACAGATTGTATATTTGGGACTGTCTGATACAACCTGAACAAAGTTGGTCCAATTCGGTAAAAATAAAAATATAGCTGCCATAGGAACATTCGAATACATTTTAAAGCATTCACTTATAAATAAAAGAATTAAACTTTGAATGAAAGTTAATGTGAAAAGATATATTCATTTATGTAAGCAATATTTATGCGATAAGCAGTTTCCTTTCTGCCTGATATTGTCTACACCGAGCTATAATACCCCATTTTGGATGCTAGCAATTAACAAGGTATAAGCTTGTGAACTTACCACAATCATGGAGAAGAGTATCTTGCCCTTCAAACTGTGCACATGCTTCAGCTGTGGCAAGCTGTCCAATGCCTCCAGGGCGTCCGCTCGATTCTCAATGTAGAGATTTCGATAGTGTGACACCATTTCGCTGTGGAGCAGAGAGATGAAAGCGTAGGCAATAAGTGAGAGTATGTGAGAGTATGAGGTGTATCTGGTATGTATGTGTGTGGGTGACAGTACAATTGAACCATGTCAAGTGGCAAGTTGGAAGAGAAAACAGGTCTTTGATCTTTAGATCTACAGCTTCTTCTTACCTGCCATCCTCACTGGTAGAGTCGTCTGAGTGATAACCATCACTGCAACTGCTGTTGCTGCCAATGGCTGTGGCCTTGTTGACTGCCACAGGGCTAGGGGGCAAGCTCTCAGGTCCCATCATGTGGAGCACCACCTCGCAGCCGCGAGAAAAGTTCATAAGTAGCCCAGCAGCAGGACGTTTCTCAATATGAGCCTGAGGATCGAGACGCTTCACTTGTCCCACACAGGACAACACATCCTTGTCGTTCTCCACGCGTGTGCTGAGATTCTCGACCAGAGTGTAGAGCTGTTTCAATGCCGGCTTATCCAACATGGTCAACAGAGTCTTATTGTCGATTAGACGCTGTTGAATGTCACCGTAGTTTATGGCCAATAAACGTTGATGGGAGGAATGTGCTGGATCCTGATTGACAGTCACCATGCTCAGTTCCTCCAGCTTGTGTATGGCCATCTTATATGTGTCCACGTGACGCTGCAACTCTGTTTTCAGCGCCACGTGTAGAGAAATCAACTGACCAGAGACGTCTGTGGTCAGACCATGAACTCCAAGACCTTGAACGGCATTGTCAAAGCTACGTCGACGTTCCCTCAGAGTCTGACGAAGACCCGGCTCATATTGTGCCAGAGCGTGGAGTAACTTGGAGCAGCGTTGTCTCAGACCAGGCTCATGGGGATTAGCAAAGAGACGAACCAGGTGCCAAGCAACTGTCTCGCTAGGCACATCTGGTTTCGGGGTTGTGTTCAATGTGGTTAACCTGCAAGGACAGAAAGATAGTCGGAAAACCATTTAGAAATCTACAACCTACCTTGTGTAAAAGGATTCCAGCAGATAGGCGCTGTGTGGCAAGTGCTCCAATAACAGATCGATGGGTAACTCTGCAATCACGGAGTGCAACACTGATGGACCCAGACGACCCACAACTCCTGCCGCCTCCCGATACTGTCGTCCTTCGGAAAGTAGCATTAGTCGCCGTAGCACCTGGCGAGGACTTGTCAGGAACTCTCGTCCATCTCTCGACGGACCACGTATGCGTTCCCGACTATCAGCCATTGGCACACAAAGGGATTGGGATTGGAACTGCGAGTGGGTTTGGTAAATGGCGTCCTGATGATTCTTCAACAGCAACTGTTTCCTGTCGACGAATCCGAATCGGATTACAGTCTGGATCAATGGATTATGTACGATATGAGTAATGGATAATGGTCATATGCTTCTATTGTACAAATGCGAATGCAGATGTGGATGCGAATGCGGATGCGTCTAGATGCGGGCGCTTACAACAAGTTGGGCTCCATATTGTTAAAAATGCGTAGGCGTTTGAAATCAGAGTCGACGACAATCTCTGGGATTTGATCTATGCGTAGTTTTTTACTGCTGGTGCTGCAAATGGAAATGAAAATGGAAATGCCAAGGCAACAATTGTTAATAACAAATAGGAAATCTGTCTCTGGGTAAGAATTCGCCTACAAAACAATTGGCACTTTCACCACAAGGCGGGCCTCATAATTTATCATAACTTAAGGCCTCACGCATAATCAAAACACTCACACATCAGGAAGTATAATGCAGTTTACCTACTCATGTACTATGTGACTTTTCAATGTGATTGCAAAAACAACAACAACACCAACAACAACGAACATCAACAAAAGATACAATTACTGTGGGAGTTTTTCCATTGCACAAATGACAACTAGGAAAATGTAAAAAATAAAACAACAAAATACAACAGAGCAACCAAAGGAGGTGACAACACAATTTGATTAATATTTAAAATTTTTGGATATTTTTGAGTTAATAAAATGATAAAAGAGGCTTTTTATACGTTTGGGTATTAAATATTTTTAACAGGACATTATCTACTAATTTATTTATGGTTTTTGTACTGAAATATTGTTTCCATTAAAATGACAATTACCCGAAAATCTCTTCGACGAAGTTGAATTACGAGTTGAATTACGAGATGTGTAAATAATTTCCTAAATAGTTTATCTGTCAGTCAGGCACCGTCCAAAGATTTTTTCTGTATAACAAGTATTTAAATTTGATAGGTCATATAAATTATTGTTTAGGATTTTATATCTTAACAGATTTCTGATTAAATGTAGGAATAAAAGTTGAATGTTTTATTTTTATGAAAGGCTATTCCAAATAAAAATCTGTGTCTGATTTTAACGAAAAGCTTTTTCCTTGAATATATAAAAAAGAGCTAGATTTTTATAGACGCGTATATTAAATAAAAGTTATTACATGTTATTTATGGAGCAGTGAAATGAAAATCATAAGTTATTATTTCTTTCTGGTTAAAAAAGTAAAAGCCAAAAATTATAATTATCAGTGGACTTATAGAATAAAAGTATACAGAAAAAAATCTGTTACAGGTTGATCTTAGGATAAAATGTAATTAAAATTACATCTGTTTTTGTTGATATTTCCTTATTATAATAGATACATCTATAGATGAAGCACAATCTCAGTATTAACTATTATCTATAACCGCTCTCTAAATTTATGTGGCTTAAGTCTCTTTTTATTTTCTGGTTCTTGTTTAGACTTTTTAACATTTCTCCACTTGTTTTGTCTGGATGTATGTACATAAATGCATTTACATGGAATTTAAGCGTCAATGCGCTGAAGCCGAACTAAAAACTTTTTTGGAAGGGGAACGGGGGAGTTGCCGCTTCCCAAAGAGTGTAGAAAATGGGAGAGACAAGAAATATGTTTGTGTTACCAAGAATTAAACATTTTATGTTTGTTGTTTAGCAACAATTGTTGTTGTTTTGGTCTTTGGGGACCACAAGATGCATAAATGAAACGCAGCCAACCGCAGCGATGGTTCAGGTGGTGCCTGGAAGTGACCCACCCAAAAGAGTTCAAGCTTCGTGCATTACTTGTTCTATGTAAGCCAGCTTAACGGCCAGGTAGACGCCTTAATTGAAGGCCCCTTCTATCCCCTATCCCCTCTTTCTATACTTGTTACTGTTTGCTTTGCTATATTTTCGTTCTAAATGCGCTTTAGCAATAACCGCAAATGCCGTTAGTACGAGGTGTGTTACTGTGAGAACAGAATTTAATGGGCTAGTTAAGTTCCTATCTTGAGATATTAATAAAAAACAATATAATTTTAAGCCTTGATTTTAATTAATTATGAGCAGCGGCTTCTATGGGAACTAAATACGAGTTGACTTGCAACGTGTTGCCAAAAGTCTGCACAGGATTTGTTTGCTCTTTCACCATGTACTGAAGATGGCCCAAAACATGACAACCGACAAATCCACAAGATAAACACATACGCAAACAGTGTGAGATTTTGCTGAGCTCATGCAGATTCAATTTCCTCGGGGCCAGAACAACAAAAACAAACAGTGATCAACATGAGCCGACACAAAGCAAACAGATTTTCAGATACACACGCACAACAACAAAAAACCACACAGAGGAAAACTACTAAAGATATGGATGGGTCAAAAGAAAGGGCGCTGCGATTACAATACAATTATGCCACATGAGGCAGGGCGACAAATTGAAAGATACATGGAAAAGCCATAACATGACACTTGAGATCAGTTTGCGCTTCGCTGAGCTGTGAGTTGGGCTGGGACTGGGCTGAGTTAGAACTGAGATGGTCTATAGGGCGTGTTATGTAAACTTAGCCACATGGACTGGTGACTAGTAACTGCCGACTGGTGACTGGTGACAAAGCTGAGAACGGAAGCCAAGTTGAGAAGATTTCTGCGGTCTATTCGTATGCTATGCTTTTAGTTACACTTCGAGTCGAGCCTCAAGTTGACGATGGTTTAATGAACCCGTTCGTCAAGTGGAAATGTGAAATGATTTGTTGTTCAAGCTAAAGACAAACATAACTCTTGGCTGTTTTTTTTTAACGAGTATTATTACAACAATTTGTTATGTGTTTGCTGCCTGCCTCCCCATGATACTAGTCTCTATTTTATACCAAGCCAGGCCAACAAACTTCTAATTGCCTTGGCCAAGACACATGCAATCGAGAGCGACTTTATAACGAGCTCAAAAACTGAAGCTGATGATGAGCCTGGCGTGCGGTTGCCATTAAGATTTTATTATTATTAAGAATCTTTGGACTTTAGCTCCAGCACCTGTTGCAATTAACTATAGCATTCTGCCAAAAAAAAAAAAAAAAAAAAGAATTAAAAGCAACAACAAAAGGGGAAAACTACCGCTAAAGTCGTTAATCAACCTTAGCTACAACTTGACCCCGAAAATAGGTTACAAGACAATGCAAAATGCCACGCAGATTTATTTATTGTTGAAGTACAACACAACGCACAATATTTAGCATAGCAAAAGCAAATTTGGGCGCTCTCAATTTTGGCCACAAAAGCCGGGTTAACTGTTGAATCTGGCCATAATCGGAGCCCCAAATACATGTGCCCATTTCGATGTATTTAACTAACCATATTGATTGATTCAAGACAAAGCGTCTAGCTGTTTTGCTGGAGGTGTTGCCCATAACAAACATGACAGACTTTCTGAGACATAACTCCGAGCAACGTTCTACCTATTTTCTTGGCCAGACTGGGTTATGGCCAGAGTTTGGAGCTCATTATAATTTGGCAGCTGGCTTCTTCGACAATCTTATTCATATTAGGTTCTCTCTTTCTTCTTAGGGTCTTTGGCTCAAAAGGCAGCGGTAGGGCAATTATTATGAAAATAAGACAAAGACCGCTACAATTTTACACAAAGTTTTTACAACGTCCAAAAGTGGGTTAATTTCATTCAATTAGAATAGACAGATCCCATCCCAGCTCATCTCTCTACAATATCTTTATTTTTTCAACAATTTTGTATATTTTTATTTTTACTTTTTAATGGGCAGCTCAAGTTGTGCTGCTAATTGGACGCGCCCTAAGAGCTAATCGAGAGTTGCGAGCTGTCTATGGGAAACAATCTCCAGGCGCATAAATTAACACTATTCAACGTGGTTGTCAATGCAAATGGGCGAAGACAACAAGCTTAAAGTGAAATTTTTTGTACAGTTTGGAATTTGAAATATTTACTTTAAAAAACTTACAATTCGTTCTTGGTAAGCGAATAATCCGTGTTGCAAGCAACTGACAATTTTCTCATTGAGTCTTGCGGTTTTCTTTACAATTTTCACTTGGCTGCCAAGTGGTGATTACCAGGGCTAGGGCCGGGGTCAGGGTCAGGCTTTACAACCGCAAATCAAAGCGTTCACAGCAATTTGACGACACCAACAACAGAAACAGAAACAGAGACAGAAACAGCGACAACAAACATTTTTGCACTTCATTAACTTTTCAAACATTTGTGGCAAATGCCACAGTGAATAGAAATTCTTGTTACAACCGAGCACGTCTCTTCATTCACAAGCCACGATTTACCGTTCACATGCACCGCGCACGCGCCCCCACACAGCAGCAACAACAACAACAGCAACTGTCAACGCCGTCGTGCAGTCGAATCTTTCACTCAACGATTTGCGCAGGCGCAAAGATAATATAAATGACAAACAAAGCGTCGCGTAGAAAAAGTCCCAACCGAACGAGCCGAAAGTCAAATGCAGACTGAACGAATGTCGTGACCGAAAAACTACCAACAGGTAGTTTTCATGGCGCCCGGCAAAGCGAAAGAGCAACAGCGGGAGCAAGAGCTAAAGAGTGAGAGCGCCACAGCGACAGTTGCAGAGAGAGCGACGTTAACAGCGCATCTTGTTGTTATTGTTAATACCTTTCGGTCTGCGTGTGTGTGTGTGTGTGGATGTAACCATCGCACAGATGTCGCTGCGCCTGTGCAACCAATTTGAAATGTGCGCGCCAAAAATACTTACGATCAAACTAATGGACGTTGTTTGTTTGTTTTTATACCTCGTGATCGAAGCGTTGCAGGGAAGTCTAAATGTGTAAGCTAAAGTAAATAAATAATTAATAAATATTGCCAATATTTTTTATAAAAACAGCTTAATACATATTATAAGTAAGTATTAGTAATAGCTAAGAAATAACAACATCCATCCTAAAGTTTCAACAAAAATACAAAAAATTAGCTGTTTATTTTATTTAATTTATTTTTAAAATTAACGTAAACAAAAGTTAATTTATTTAAAAAGTTCCAAAATGTCTTATTTTATATAATATTCACAAAAAAAAACATATTAATTACATACTTGCATATACGATGTTAAATATAATTGATTAAGTTTTGATAATATGACCTTTATCCAAGCCAGAACTTTTAAGTAAATAGGAGTTCAATACATAGAAAAAATCTAAGAATCTATGCTAACAATAAAGTTTTCTTATATTTATTTTAAGAAATACAACAAATAAATGACTTTATTCCCAATAAAGATAATCACAGGGTACACCAATTGCAGCTTTTAAGTTATCTTCGTTTCTTTTTGCTTCTTTTTCATTTAGAGATTTGAGCACAAAGTGCAAGCTATTTGCAGCTGCTTGGTTTTGCCATTTGCCGATGGTTACTTTAATCTTAACTGCGATGTGATGATGGAGCCGAAGACGGAAAGGCTGTTAAAGTTAAAGCCAAAGCCAAAGTGTGGCAGCCTCAGGTATTTGGGTTAGTGTGCGCGGTTTTTTGACTACTGAAGTTGGCCATAATCATTGGCAATTATTATCAAATATAATTAATTAATTGGGAATTTTCAACAGCGTTTCAAGTACAAATTAGCGAAAGGTCTTCAATGGAGACAATTATCTAGTTGTGATACAACTTTGAGAAACCATTCATGATTGTTTTATGAAAAAAGCAACAGCAACAACAATTACTCTTACTACTTACTACTATGGTGGGCTGCACTTCCGACTACGAGACAGAGTCAAACAACAGCCTGCAACCAATTAGTCTTAATTGCCTTTGCCAACCAACTTAATTCGACCAAAATGCCCAACGGCGTCAAAGACACACACAACACTAGCTAAATATGTAGATAGAGCAAGAAGACAAGCTAAGACGGAGATCAAATGGGAATAGGTGAAAAACAAAACCATAACAACAACAAAAAATGGCAGGCGTTTTGCATAAAAATGCCGAAACAAAAGTAAGTGGTAAACTCCCATCAACAAAGAGATTTCCATCAACTGATTAACGCTCATTGCCAGCCTCAGACTTGGCCTCAGTCTTGGCCAGATTCATAGCTGCATATCAGTCTTAGTCTAAGTCTCAGTCTTAGACTGGAAAACTATATCAAGTGCGGCAACCTTGCCGGAAAATTGCAAAATTTTCACGTGTTATTTACGCGTTAATCGTACGCAATTGAAAGACGCCAAAAACGCAGTCGCAGTTGAAGCTGGTAAAACAATTAAAATCAAACTGTATGGTAGAGGAAGAAAAGAGGGGCACTTATTTGCGCCAGGGCTGACGCAGTGCCATTTGCATTTAGTCGGATTAACAGGGCGTTAAGTTTCGCCACAGATAAAGCTATAAAAATAAAAAGAAACACATTTTGGTAATCAGCCTATGGCCAAAGTCAGTGGAGCATTAGGGGGGTGGGAAGGTAATGGAAGGAGGTGCAAAGTACAGATACTTCGCATAATTAAGGTCTTACCAAGTCAAGGTTGTCGTTAATTGTGCGAAGATTTTCACAGCAGTCTCAGAGTCTCAAACTCAGCTGAGAGTCTCAAATGATTCCTTTTCCTTTCTAAAACGCATTTCACTTTTCGCCAACGCATTTCACTGACTGCAACAACAACAACAACAAATAAACAAACTTGTGCAAATACAAGTATTTTATGTGAAATTGTTAAACAACACTAAAGCAGAGCAAAGATGTATAGTCAATACTTGTACTCATTTTTTGTTTACTGTCTCGTCTGGCTCTTCGCATTTCGAAACCGCTTACCAAATCAAGTAATTAGCTTTTTGATTAACTAAACACGTTAAATTGTCAACTAGTGTGTTTTATTTTCCTTGTATTTTCCTTCTTCTTTTTATTTTTTTTGTTTGCATCTTCTTTTTTCCAAATTGTATTTCATATTCGCGCACATTTCACCGGAGCGTCAACAACAACATTAAACAACAACTATACGCAACCACTTGACTTAGTTAGTGGCATCAGCAAAAACAACAACAATAACAACAACATCGACATCGACATATGTATAAGCTGCCAATACGCGTGGCATTTGTTGTTGTTGTTGTGGGTTTTAACTTGGTTGCATTTTCCCCTAGTGGGACATCATGCCAATTGGCGATTTCTCTTTCTCGGAAAAGTTTTGCAATAATCATAAAATTTTAACACAAATATTGAGCAAAAGTAATTATTATACATAAATACCGCAGTCGGTAGATAAATTCAAGATGTCTGCATGACATTGCCACAAAATGTTGTACAAGTTTAAAGGAAAACAAATGACTATGCAAATAAACATTACAATTAATTAAATACATGTGTGTACATGTGGAGGTCACAGAAACGGGCAAAAGACACAGAAACCTATTTCATTTTTATAAGTAGGTACTCAGAATAATATAATAATCTGTCGTTTCTAATATTAAGTAATATTGAATTACTGAATAAAGCTGTAGTTAAAGAAAAAACAACCGCCAACTTCTAACAATACATTATCAAAATAATAATTTACGAGTTCTAAAAATAAATCTTAAACTCAACCCCAACAAAGTTGTTGTAGCTGATGTCATATTAACCCAGGTTAGTAAATTTGCCTTCATATAGCACCTATTACACCATTATCTGAGCCATGTTATCAGACAAACCTGTTCGTATGTAAGATGCGAATACGATTGCTAGCGGCACAGTACGAATTCTATCGTTAAATCGTTCACATCAGAACTAAAGAATAATTATTAAAGTTTTATTCAGCCAATGAAATTAAAATACGAGAATTAAAGATGTTCTGTTCCAAAAACGAAGACAGTTCTTCGGCGTCTAAGAGCTGCGACAAAGACAAATCTTTTGGGCCTGGTGGAAAACTCAACACCACCATCACCAACATCATTACCACCACCTTCATTTTAATGGACTGAAATGGGATGCGGACCAGAAGGAGACAAATGGCCACCGTCACAGGAGCAAGTCTTTTGGAGGCTGGTGGGGACATCAAAGGATCACTCAAGAATCCCAGCTTAAGGATTTCCACAATGAAGCTCCATCAAAGCCAAAGTGTTTTTTTCGTGGCATGCCACACAAAGACAATAACCAGAAGTCCGATATCTTGTTTGACTATAGCGAAAACTACAATTAGACGTACACTATGTTTATCGTTAATATTTATACTTTTCAAATTGTTATGGAGATAATAAGTCCATGGATATTTCCTTAGATTTAAGTCGAGTTTAGCTTTAATCTATCTTTAGCTGGAAATAAAAGTTATTTTAATCTGTCATTAAACAAAAATGATAAATGAGTAGCGGACGTTATTAACTTGTTAAACATATGGAACACAATGGAGATAAGCAATATCATGAATACGAATTTCACAATCTAAACAACTTGTGTTGTCAATAAGTTGTTTATAGGCAGACAAAGCAAAATATAACTGATAACAAATGGGAAAGATCTTGGCTGAATAGATACATGCAACAATTATCTCTATTACTATTTCCTTCTTAGGGGCTTAGAATCTGAGGAGCTTTACTTATTAATAAAGCTATTTCCTATTAAATTAAATACTTAAAAGTTTCAACTTTTAACTTATGAATAGACAGACAAATATTGACTTTCCCAATTGGGTTAAGTCCCTTCTGATTTTCTTTTACATACAGAAAAGCCACGATATTCGTGAACTGACAAGGGCCCAAATCTAATAGATAAACATCATTGGGTTGTGGATTTCCGCTGTTGCAAGTCGCCTGTTGCATGCCCTTTTGAATTGATTCAGGTTTTGGGTTTAATTATAATCTAGGCACTGCGATCATTGAGTGAATTGTATCTCATATCTCACGTTGATGCTTCCCTTCCGCAACGTTGCAACGGATGCTGCGGCATAATAATGCAATTTCATGCTGCATTAATGCTGCTCGCATTCGTTTGTTGTTGTTATTGTTTATTGTTTTGTGGCAAGTGTTGTAGTTTAATTCTTATATAATATGCACGGACTGCTAGATCGTAGGAAAGACAGAAAAGGCAGGAAAGTGTGCTGACATTGACAACATTGATTGATTAACTTGCGAAGTGAAAATTAACTGAGACACAAATGGCCATAAGACACGATCAAAAGCCATTTCTATTGAAGGAGAAAATCCATCCATCCATCCATTCCTATCCTATGCCCAATCGCAGCTCGTTGACGGAGAGCGACAGCAGGCACATCATCTGGCTGATATGTGGCCAAAAGTGGCGCGACTCTTGTTGCTCCAACTGCTGCTGTGGCAACAACTCCTTGGGAGGCAATAACCACTTTCACAAACTTCTTTGCCATTCGCCAAGTGACTTTCTTGAAGTGGACCTGCCTCTCTGTGGCCAAGTCCAACGTCTGCAATTCTTATTACAGAATCAGGTGCAACTTTTGCTTTTGCAGCTGATCGTTGCTGCTGCTCGTTGTTTATGTCACTGAACTGCAGCAATTAGGCCGCACGTTCAGTTGACAGTAAAAGTAAGCAGGAAAAGTGAACGCAATCGAAGTCGACCCACTTTGAGATACATTCTCAGCCGAATCCACAACGGATACTTAAGCCAGCACCAATAAGATTGTTGAAGACGCATCTGGCACGCAGCTTGGGGCACAACATTTTTGGGAAAATCTTGGATGACGATCGGCTGACCAAAAGCCAGCGGCGAGTGTCGTGTGTCAGTTGTAGAAATTATACCAAAAGAAAACCGGCAACTGCCCCTCCTTGTTCCAAATTCCCCTTGAACATAAAATCAGCGACTAAAAAATACGATTTACAAACAAACTCGCACCCGAAACGAGCAATTGGCGTGACTTAATGATGCATAAATCAAATCGGAGCCAGTTCGGAATAGCTATATAGGAGTGTGTATATACCATCTTCATCTGCATTTGAATATGTGGGCAAAACGCCGCTTTAATTGCGCACATTGTAGACGGCAATGAAAGTATCTTGTAAGAGCACAAATAAATAAATAATAGCCAAAGAAAACTGAATTTCCAGTTAACCAGAATTTCCAGCCAGACTGCTTCACGCATACGAGAAAAAAAAAACAGAAAAATCTTCCTTTTATTTTTGGCAATTGAGTCAAAAATTCTTCTTTCACTTTTTCATTTGCAAACATTTAGCAATTTCACTAGCTGTCCACAACAATAAACAGTTTTAATTCTTAATCACAGCTATAGCCTGACCTTATGTCATTTGTAATAAGAAAGCAGGAAGTGTAAATTCAATTTTTCCCTGTAATTGGACTGAAAATAATAGTAATAGTACTTTATATAATATAGAGAATTTACATTTTCGCTGCTCGCTGTTTTAAAGTTTTCGCTGCAATTGGATTAGAGTTTGGTTAATTTAGCTGAAAAAACAACAAAGCTCTTCATTTGCGTCTGATTTTTCCTATGGCAGCTATACGATATAGTGATCCGATCTTGACCAAATCTTCACAAAATGTTACAATAAGTAAGAAATACATAATCTGTGAGTTTGGTTGATATAGCTCAAAAAAACAAAAAAATGTCATACTAAGTAATTTTGACCTTTGACCCCCCATTTTAGCCCCTTCCAGTGGAGATATCAAAAAATCCCGTCTTATTGCACGATAACTATGTCTCAGATATGTTGTGTAAAAATTTCATCTCAATATCTTGAACCGTTTGGCCTACAGCGTGATGACTCAGTCAGGACAAAGAATTTTATATATATATATATGTAATAATAAACTGATTATTTCAAAGACAAGTGTCAGTTTAAGAAAAACACATTAATAATAGAGTTTCTATAATAATATTTCAATAATATCAAAGCCTTACTGTAGTTAACAGAATCAAATTAGACAGTCTAAATTATTTGTGTACTTATAGCTATTACACCTTAATCTGTAATAATACTATTAGACAAAGTTTATCTATGCGGTTTTATGGTTATTATTATTGGTTTGATGCACAATAAAATTTCAATTTAAACATAAATATATTTATCTATGTTTTTAGCATAGCATTCACATAAAAAAGCTGATAATTTATGATAAATGATTTGTTAAAACTAAAATCATTTTGTTACTGAAAAAATTGTTTTTTATTTAATCAAAATTACGCACAATCCAAAAAAAAAACGACGTCAAAAGGTAAAATTGTAGTTCTAAAAAAGCGGCGCTAGCAAGATAGGCAAAAGCGACAGCTCTGGGTGTCTCACCTTTGAGTGAACTTGCCCGATTAATTAAAAACCCCAAAAGTATGCACCATAATCATTTTCAGCTTGAGTCACGCGATCTTTAAAAAACGAAAAATAGTTTCTTTTTAAGTGACAAAACGGTATTTTTTTCAACAAATCAATGAAACTATAAATTAGATTAATTCAAGAGGATTCTTTAAAAGTATGTTTCATCTTTGTAGCCCTTTCTGGAAGCATTTAGAAAATTCTAAAAAAGTCTCACATTGAAGTGAAGTTTTCCACCAAAAAAAGAATTGTAAAAATTTTGGCGCCATCTATTGTTTGCGCCGCTTCTTTAAAACTAAAGCTCTGTTTTTGTTTTGTGGGTAAAATTTGCAAAAACAAAATTTAAATCTGCTTCTTTTTTTAATTGTATAGCCGAAATTGGCAAAATAAAGAAGAACTGATTAATTAACATCGCAGTTTGTAGAACGTCAGCAAAATCAATAATTTATTTAAATTTGTTTATGATGAAGTTTAAAGTATCCTTACAACTTAAACTAATTTATTTTAAATCAAAAAAGGCGTAATAAGTAGTGAAAAGGGACAATCAAGAAGTAATAGTTTCAGTAGTGGTAGTAGTAGTAGTAGTAGTAGTAGTAGTAGTAGTATGTAGTAGAAGTAGTAGTAGTAGTAGTAGTAGTAGTAGTAGTAGTAGTAGTAGTAGTAGTATGTAGTAGAAGTAGTAGTAGTAGTAGTTGGAGAAGGAGTAGGGGAGTAGCATGCGAATGCATTTGGCATTTGGTGCAAATCGGAATACTACAGCACATAGTGATATTTTTCACATTCGAGGAAATAGCAACAGATACAAATTAAAGATGGAAAATTTGATTGTTGAAAGATGAAACAAAAACTAATGAAGAGGTGAAGATCATGTTTTTCCTCATCCCAAATGAATGTACTTTTCAGATTTTTTCCAAAGTTCAACGAACATTAGATTTAATCTATTTACGTTTATCTCAAACTATGCAATTAGTTAACAAATTTTTAATACCGGGAGCTTATCGCTCGTCGAAATACATAAACCACAAAATGATGTCTAATGATGGCGCCACAGATGCTTTCAAATGAAAGGCTTTCACTTTTCGTGTCAGTTTGCAAAAACAGTAGCTTGCCATAAGACAGACAGAATGTCAGACCAATTTGTGATACATAAGTATTCACCTTTCACACGATTCCCTCAACGCATACGAACGAGCTTCATTAAGTGCGTCTGTCTGTTTCTGAATCGAAGAACGAATAACAAACAACAAACATCGAATGGTGAATACCGAATAGAACGAAAACGAACTTAAAATGAAAGCAGAATTCAATGGCCAAGATAAGAGCACCCACAAATACTTGTACATTCAAATAGCCCCCAGGTGAGAGATGCTCTGCAATTAATCAAACACGATTTGATACTCGACTCGCGCGGAAAGTCGACATCAAAATGCGACAACTGTTGTGGTTATTATGATTATGATTATGTGATGTGCTGCCCAATTGAGTTTATTTATTTATTTCGAAATAATTTCACATTTAAAGCGATTAAATTTCGCTTGTGGCCTTGCTTGTTGTCACTGGCCCTCAAAGTGTTGGGTTTGCTTTTGTCTTGCCACTTCAATTACCTTTTTTTTGCCTTTTATTATGATTTTTACTTTGGCCCACGTCGTTGTCGTCTTGTTGACGATGAAAGGTCTCCTATGACTCTCGATAAACATCATTAAAGATGACTTAAATCTTTGTTTTCCCATGTTTACTTTTATGCCGCTGAAAAGTTGTTACCAGTGCGTATGATTAATGTGTCAAGCATAGCCGGCATATACATACATACATATTAAATAAATAAATCAAAGCCTAGTTATACTGTCATCTTTATGCAATTGAATAATGCAAAAATCATAAATAATTGCTGCTAGAAAGATATCCACGTCATTGTGCACCTCAGTGCGTATGATTAATGCGAGAGAATACTATGTACTTACTATGGTATGGAGTTTATAAATTAATTTATTTTCATATCGTTGAAATATTTACTTATTCACAAATCATTTGCATTTTCAGCGAATTCTCCTCAACAAGGTTAACGTTTAACAATCGATTCTGCTACGGCATCTTCAATTGTAATTAGCCAAACTCTTCAGAGCCATTCACAGTAGCCATTCATTCGGGCTAATAATATACGTAGAAAACAAATCATAGAAATCTTATCATAATTTACCCAGAGACAATAGACAAACGGACCCAACCAATCTTTTAGCACATCGCAAATATTTGCTAATTAAACATTTCTACCTTTATCTCTTGGTTATTATTTTTCTACTTCTCTTTTTGATTATTTATTTAGTTTGTTAATAATAAATTTGACATCATTGCGCGTAAGAGCATAAAAATTACTTGTTGTTATTGTTATTTATAGATGCAAGCAGCTGAGTAGTTAAGGTCGAGAAGTAGCTTCGTTGATTGATAAATTCTCGACAGCATTGACCCTGCCTAACACGACCTAGTAATCAATTAATAGTGAAAATAATGCCAATATTATTGCCAACACTAATGGTAATCATAATAATAATAATATATTGTTTTTGGAACATACCGACGACTCCTTTCCAGGTTTATGCCCAAACTAAACCTCATATACCAAACATTTATTTACCTTCAATTTACAAAATCATTGGCAGCACATCGACGCTGATGCCGACGTAAACGTCGACGCGTTTGACACCGACGTCTCTGCTGCCGGCCTGGCTTTGAGTCTGGCTTGGGCTTGGCTTGGCGACTTGGTAAATGAAGTTACCTGGCCTTGTCGCGCGCCAGTCTGCGTTTGGTAGTCAACGCTGCCGCCTCCAACTCGCACAATCTTTGATCACAACGCGCACAAATCTTGTCGACTCTCAACACTCGACACTCGGTCTGTTATATTTTTGGCAAAAGCATTAACTTGCGTGCCACCAAAGCGGCTTAACTTATAGAATCCCATTTGCTTTGCGATTTATCAGCCAAAATGTCACTGGCAAAACTCAAAACGGTAATTACGAAACGGGAACCAGAGTAACCACAACAAGTGACCAAAATTAACTACAAATTATAGATCTATTCATATAAATACATATTGATATAAACATTAAATTTATATTAATTGAAATAAATAAGTTCAAGCTAAAAAATCAGTCAATCAAAGTTGTACATTACTATACATTACTCGCAATTATAATAAGTGATTTTCCTGATGTTCAGTGATCTTAAGACTAATCCCAAGTCCATTTCCCACTAAAAACTCACATTGCTCTGTCAGAATGATGAATGATCTTCAATGATTTACTTAAATTAATTAATAAATCTTTATTGGACCATTGTATTTTCGAGATTTGTTTATTTCTTGATCACAGCATTACGATCGTGTAGAACCCATGTTACGATTACGATAACGATTACGAGTAAGATCGTCATAAAGATAAAGATCATAAGATGATTGATTTAATAATTGTAACAATTATAATGCAATAATTGATCTAGCTTTACTTGCCGTGATGCATACTTTTAATACCTTAAAATTGATCACTGAACTTCATTAAGATTGTGTGTTGACTGATAAACAAGTGTACCATTAGAAAGTTTTTATAACCTTGATCTTTGCAATAAATAAAAAAAAGTTTAGATATTTTTGGATAGAGCTTATCCTAGTTAGAAGTTAATTACGGACCTCAATACGCATATTGTTTTCTAATGTAAAATATTCTAAATTATATTGATTCACTTGCAGCCCCTGGCGTTACTCTGGCTCTGCATATGTCTCTGTTTAAGAATTCACACAACAGGAGCAGCGCCTGTCCCACGTTTTGATGATAATCTCACTATTTACCCCACATCACCTAGTGAGGTCCTTCCCATTGAGCCTCTGTTAATCTACCCGGAACCACGGGATATGTATTACCAGGCACGAACCCTGGGCGGAGATGGAGAGCGGGACATTATCTTTGTGAAGCTACTTAAGGGAAAAGCGAGTGGTTATCGGCCCAAACAGCAGCGAATCGTGGAAAAAGAAAAGGAACAACGTCGCAAGGAGCTGAGCTTTAAGGATATATTCTTTGTGAAGGCGCGAGCCAACGGACAGTTTAGTCACGAGCGTCTCAAAGTTTACCGACTGCCAGAGTTCTATGCCATCAGCGTGTTCCGCAACGATGAGAAGTGAGAGGAGAGGGAACGGGTTGCATTTTTACGATGCAGAAAAGTTGTTTAAGTTATGTGTAAGACGCTATAAATAAATACCTCAACAGTTGTTTAAGTGCTGCATTTATTCTTGACTTATATTGAGGGGCTCTTATCATTTACATGGCATTTCAATTATTCATAAAAATAATAGTCGATGATCTATTATGCTGACAAATGGGCGTTAACATCAATGTCCGCGAATAGTTCAGAATCTGCGCCAAAATCTTTTTTACAGCTCATTTCACTTCAGGTTCACGACAAGCAGCAATTAATAACTGTCAGTCAATTGGTAGCTACAACTTTAGCCGAGTTAAAGCTCCAGCTTCAGCAACATCTTCAGCTCCAGCTCTCCACAACGACAAAGACCTAATCCCTTTTGTCAATGGGCAACCGCAGGCCAAAAATTACGTCAAAAACATCATAGAAAGCCACAAAGAGAAACAAAGAAACATGAATGGGAAAAACTATTTCCAAGTCGTTGTGTAAATACTCTATACTTGAGAGTCTTAAGAGGTGAATCAAAAAAAAAATAAGGCTGAAAGGGGAATTTTCTTTCAATTAATGAATATTTTTGAATCTCCAATAATGCGTCACTAAAAATTTCTAATGAATTCATTTTACAAAAAAGTATGTCAAGGGGAATTTGCTAATTGGTTAATCCAAAATTTATATATAGGTATACATATTCATAAGGGGAATTTGCTTTATATTAAAAGGAACTCATAATGTTGGAACCCCAGAACAACGTAAACGACTCTTTCAATGATCCATAAGATTCACTTGAGAAACAAGCAATTTATCTATTGCAAACCTTATGCCCACTTTCGCCAAACTTTTTTTTTTGTGACAGGGCACGTTTGCATCTTTAAAATTCAGCTCAGGTATTTGCTCCACTTTGAATCACGGAGAGCTTAGAAGACAATTGACAAAGGGCTTTACAAAGTAGAAATGCCACACTGAGGTTGTCACAATTTGTGTAAATTTAATTAATTACTTACTAAATGAGCGCACAATTCAGCTCGAAAATGATGCTTACAGTAGGAAATATAATAAGATTTAGTTGACCATAAGCCGGGGTGCGATGTTCATGGACATGAGCTCCTGGAAGAGCAGCTTGGCCGCATACGGCAGACGCACCTGCGAGATTTGCGTCTTATTCTTGCAACCCTTGCACTCAAACGTGTTGTTGCGTAGATTGGCAATGGCAATCAGGCCACAGAAGTTACAGATGTGCACGCGATACGGATCGGAAACCTCGAACAATCGCTCTCGCAGGAATTGTGCTGCACCGTGAGAGATCTGACAATCACGCTCCATTTCACCGAAACGCAGGCCACCATCGCGTGCTCTGCCCTCCATAGGTTGACGCACCAGAATCTGAACGGGACCACGAGCTCTCGAATGGATTTTGTCGTCCACCATGTGCTTAAGGCGCTGGTAGTAGGTAGGACCAAGGAACACCTGCAAAAATTCCAATAATATTATCTTCTTTAGTATAAGTTAACATGTTACTCACCTGAGCATTGATCTTGCGTCCCGTGTGTCCATTATACATGATTTCATTGCCACGCAGATGATATCCATACTCCTGCAGGAAAGTAGAAATCTTCTGTACATTCACAGCATCGTTAAAGGGTGTAGCATCACCAATTTCTCCCTTATTCGATCCCAACTTGCCCTGCAGGCATTCGATCAAGTGACCAATTGTCATACGAGATGGAATAGCATGAGGATTAATGATAATATCTGGAGCCAGACCCTCGCATGTGAAGGGCATATCCTCTTGTCGATACTGAATACCGCAAGTTCCTTTCTGTCCGTGACGTGAGGCAAACTTGTCACCAATTTGTGGTATGCGAACTGAGCGCACACGAATCTTGCAGAACTTGTAACCCTCACTGTTCAGTGTCAACATAACTTGATCCACAATTCCTGTTTCCGAGTTACGCAAGAATGTTGAAGCATCTCGTTTGGCAAAACGTTTTGTATTGCTGTCCAATTCATCCTCATTTTCGGGCAGTGTAATTGTCTTGCCAATGACAACATCATCTCCAGACACACGTATACCAGGTGCAATGATGCCATCGTCGTCTAGTTTGTCATAGTGAGCATTGCGCATACCTTGACAAGTGCCACGATGTGGTTTCTCAAAGTTTTCCTCCTGGTCGCCGACGCGCTTGTTCTCCGAATCCTTGTATGAACGATAAAACACTGATCGGAAGAATCCACGCTCCACAGCCGACGCGTTTAGAATAACAGAATCCTCTTGGTTGTAGCCCGTATAACACAAAATGGCCACAATCGAGTTAATGCCAGCGGGTAGCTCTCGGAAACGCAAATACTCCATAGAGCGTGTGGTGACCAGCGGCTTCATGGGATAGTAGAGCACATGAGCCAGGGTATCCATCCGCACATGGAAGTTTGTTATGTAAACTCCCATAGCTTGTTTACCTAAAGATCAGAGAAAGAGGTGTTTAATCAGTAAGTTAAAAAATGAGGTAGTTATGTACTTACCCATAGCACTTTGATAGGTGTTACGTGGACTCTGGTTGTGATCGGGGAAAGGAATAATGGAGGCACAAACACCCAGAATCATGGCCGGATGAATCTCACAGTGTGTGTATGTGGTACAGTAGGCATAATCCTTGTCCTGCTTGAGATCATAGGGCGACATGGCAATCATCACCGTCTCCTCCTCCAGCGTGTCAATGTATTCAACAACACCTGATGCCACCAGCACCTGCCAACTGTAATTGTTATAGTCACGCTCCTTTAACATTTCCACATGGGTTTTCTTCAGCAGAAGCGTGCCATTTTCCACGATAAGCAGAGGTCTACATATACGTCCTGCATCCGTATAGATCCTGATCTCACGATCACGAATATCTCGAATCATCGACACCTCCGACACAATGATATCCATCTGACGACGCAGTTTACGCAGCGTAGCCATCAACTGCTCCGGATCTCTATGAATGCCTACCCAGCAACCATTAACAAAAATTTTGGTTGCATCCGCAATCGCTGAGGGTGCAATTTCTTCCAGATTCTCCATGGACCACTCCTCCAAGAACTCCAAGATTGGCGATGGTTGGGAACCCACCGAAATGTAAGCCATGAGTGCCAAGTTCTTGACCAAACCGACAGCAGCTCCCTCAGGAGTCTCTGCTGGGCACAACATTCCCCAGAGTGTGTTGTGCAGCTGGCGAGGCTTTGCCAGCTTTCCATCTCTTCCAATCGGAGAGTTGACGCGACGCAAATGGGACAAAGTTGAGGCAAATGTAAGACGATTCAACACCTGTGAGACGCCGGCACGAGCCTGATGAGCCTTTTTCTGATCTCCCCAGTTGCCAGTGGCCAGCGAGTAGCGCAGACCATCAGTGATAATGTTTGTCTTAATGGCCAACTCCAAATTGAAGTCCTTGCCACGATCAATGAACTTTTGTGTGTACATTCGTACCTCTTTCATCAAGTTCTTGAAGAGGCCACGGAACAGGAAGGCCAACAATGGTCCAGCCAGATCCAAACGCTTGTTGCCATAGTGATCACGATCGTCGAGCTCACGTCGACCCAAAGAAGCCAACAACAGTCGATGCACCATGTAGCCCAGGAAATAAGCTTTCTTTGTCTCACAGAAATCGGAGACGCCCACATGCGGTAGCATTTCCTTCTGCAGAATTTCCTTGGCGTACTTAATACGCTTGTCTTTGGTGACGCCCGGACGTGCACCACGAGCGCCAATAAAATTCAGGGCAACATTCTGCTCCTGTACCACGAAGGCCTCATCCAATGAGGGCTTGACCATCTCCATCATCTCTGGATCGTCAAAGTCATAGATAATATGCTCCAAGATATCGCGATCGGCCACGAAGCCCAGAGCACGAAATACAATCATAATGGGTATCTCCTGCTTAATATAGGGAAGAATGGCAATGATGCGCTGTCCAATTGCCGACTTTTTAATGTTCTGTGAGCCACGTGCCATCATGTTTACCCAGAGCGTCGAGGTGGGACGCGAGCTGTGTTCCAGACAGGACCTAATCTCCGTTTTGAATGCGTATTTGCCGTCTTTCATGCTAAAAACGTACACTGTGTTGGTCGCCATCTTCTCCTGGGCGATAAGCACCTTTTCCGATCCGTTGATAATGAAATAACCACCGGGATCTAGTGGACACTCGTTTAACTCTGTTAAATCACGATCGGTTAGCTGGGAAAGCAGACAATAAGTTGATCTCAACATAATGGGAATTTTGCCAATAAATGTTTTCTGATGCTGTGTCTCAACGGGATCCAAGCCTTCCACATTCTTTGTCTTTGTGATATCCACATAAAGTGGCGCCGAGTACGTGAGATTTCTCAAACGAGCTTCGTTCGGCATCATAGGACTGGGTGAACCATCCTTCTCCCAATGTGTTGGCTTAGACAGATAAATCTGTTCGAACTTTAGGGAGAAACGCGGAGGTGTCTCCACCTCTCCTGAAGTATGCTGTGCCTCTGCTTGCAACTCTATGGCAGGAGAATCCTCTACAATACGCTGCACAGACATCTGAATAAACTCATCAAAACTGTCCAACTGTTGACGCACCAGACCCTTTTCATCAAAGTAAGCGTTGATCACAATCCAGCAGGCTTCCTGCCACAACTCATGGGAGATTTCTTCCGCATTCTCCTCCTCGTACAATTCTGCAAAATCATTTGTTTACTATTTGGTTTTATGCCCAGAAGAACGCTAGCGCTTCGGCCGCCATGTTACTTTTTTTTGGCAAACAGCGTGCGTTGCAATTTTGCTGGCAATGTTTACTTACCTTCCTCATTGTCGTACATCATGTTGCCTTAATAGCTTTAATGCACTTTGTGCGCGTTAACACAATAAAAGTTGTTATGCACTTCTTAAAACAACTAAAAACTGGTGAAATTGTCTCAAAAAAAGATCCGCAATACGCAAGTTGCGGCTTTTTACTTGGGAATAGTGATGTGTGAAAATACACATCGATAAGCTATCGATATTATGTAAAGTTGTATATCAATTTTTCAATTTGTTATCGATTGAGAACTAGTGGTCAGTGATTACATGGTAAAGGTTCAAACAATTCTAATTGTTTTCAGTTTATCGTTCAGTTAGAGTCTACTGAGCATCTAGTTTCATAATTTAATTTGTCCCTTCATGGTTTACTGCTCATATGCTTTCAGCTCAGAACTAAAATAAACATTTAAATTAGCATTTTCAAGCATGAATGATTTTAAAGCTAATATCGTTGCGCTGTATGCACAATGCATTAAATAAAGCCACATATATTTATAAATGCAAAAATAATAAAGTTCAAGGAACAAGCTCAACAGATTGGTGAATAATACTTTTGCTAAAATCGATATTTCAAAATTTATATATCGAAAGTAGCAATCAGCTGTTTATATCGTCGCATGTTGTCTTCTTGTTGATTTTTATTTGTTATTCAACGGTTCTAATGAGATTCTTTACAAAAGGTGGTCGGTTCCTAATAGCCGGCATTTTGCCGGGCATTGACCGCAGTGCCGATGATATTGTCAATAAGGAAAGCCCCACGTACAAGTCATATTTGGAAAACAAGGGACCGGAAGAAACCGGCATGGAAAGACTAAAACAAATGTTTACCATCGAGTAAGAGGCTGATTAAAAAATATTTATGTCTTTCATTTATTGACAATATATCAACTTGTCTTTAGTGAATTTGGCAGTATATCATCAGAGTTAAACTCTGTATATCAGGCAGGATTTCTGGGATTTCTTGTAGGAGCCATCTACGGAGGTGTTACACAATCGCGTGTCAGCTATATGAACTTCATGGAGAATAATCAAGCCACGGTGTTTAAGAATCATTTAGATGCCAAGGTAAGAGTTTTTGTATTATGTAGTCTTTAATTTTAGTTACCCCTTTTACTTTTGCAGAAAAAGCTGCAGGATCAGTTTACAGTCAACTTTGCCAAGGGTGGCTTCAAATGGGGCTGGCGTGTGGGTCTCTTCACCACATCCTACTTGTAAGTGTATTCTTACAACAACTTAAAGCCAAGTTTTAACTAGTAGTGTCCTCCAAAAGTGGCATCATCACCTGTATATCTGTCTATCGCGGCAAATCTTCTATTTACGAGTACCTAGCAGCAGGTTCCCTTACAGGAGCCGTCTACAAGTTGAACCTGGGCCTAAGAGGCATGGCTGCGGGAGGCATCATTGGTGCGTTCATGGGTGGAGTTGCGGGCGTGGCTTCGCTGCTGTTGATGAAAGCATCCGGCACCTCAATGGAGGAGGTGCGTTACTGGCAATACAAATGGCGAGTACAGCGGGACGATACCATTCAAGAGGCATTCAGGAATCAGGCACAGAGAGATGCACCAGAAATTTTTAAGTCGCACGACACTCGCGTTGGTGAAAAGATCACACTGGACTCGGTCAAGTAAATAATATACTTAATCTTTGTTAGGTTTTATGTTGAAATAATTAAAGTTTAAATAATGTAAATTTAGTTGACTTTTATTTAAATAATAAATTGCAATTATGTCCATTTAAAATTTTATAGACAAGAAAACAATTAAGGAAGCCCAAGTTGGCCACTGCTATGCGTTATTTCAGTTTATGCTTAGTGCAACTAAAGATACAGATATGACTCAGTAAACAGATAGGACATGAAAATGGAGCACTCTATTCTCCCGATACAATAAATTAAATGCTTTGATAGGAAACAAAGAAAAGAAATATGTATATGTTGACTTTCACTCGATGGGATTCAGACTTAAACTTCGTCTTCATTGGAGGGACGCGTGAGGCGCTTAGCCCCGCGATTCGGTGGGCCCTTTGGTTTGGCAAATGCTGGTCTATGCAATATCTTCTTGGGATGCAGTTCGTCTTGCAGATATTCCTCGGTGAGTTCGTTGCCGCTATCTATTTCCAACTGCAATGCAAATACAAATATGAGTATATAAACCTTTAAACTGCGCTTGGTTACTCACTTTTTTGACTACATCCACTCCCAGAGCAGCGAGCTCTTCGAGGAATGGAGCCTTACAGCTGGAGTACATCATGCGCTCGCGCACCGAACAAGAGTATCCTGGCATTGAGTATATAAATACGAAGGACTCCAGATAGTCGCCTTCGTGGGTGTGTCTAAATAGATACAGATGATAGCGCGCATGATCCTCCGGCACCTGTTTGGACAGATCAGCGAGTGCGACCTTTGCGGCATGGGAGACATGTATACGTTCCTCCTCCAGGCTGATGCGGAATTGCAAATAATCATAGTTGCCACGCAACAAATCCTCAACTGCCGCCCGTGTTGCATCGCTCAGTGGACAGGAAATACCACCCAGAGTCTGGTGACGTGTCTCCGTGGATATCTCAGTGCGCACCTCTGTTTTACGCAACTCTTGAATCTCTTCCTCACGTGTGGTAAGCGGCGCCGGCGCGGCAAAGTCACGCTTATGCTTTTTGTACCCCTCCAGAGTGGTTTCCTCCAAGGTTGTTGCGTGGAGCTCTTCTGTGATGTACGCTGTACCGAATTCCGTCTTTAGCGTTGCCTTTGTGGAAGCGTAGACCATTTTCTGACGAATGCTGGCTGTATCCGGTGTCCAGCTAATTAACAGCCAACCATGACCCAACGGTATTTTGGCATCCAAGCGATACAATATATAACAGGGAACATTCTCCTCATAAAGCGGTCCCAATAGCTTATCATAATCGCGTTCCCAGTCCTTTTTCACATCAGCTGTGGCACTGCAGCTGAGCTGTTCTGCGCGGGCGAATCATTTTCATTATTATCAGTACAAATTTGTATATACACATATAAATCTGTATGTATGCATATTCCACTCACCATTTTCAATTGATACTTTTATCGCACGTATTTTTCCATTTTTGGCCTTGCCGAAAACTTTCAATAATTGCTCGTTGGCTGTCAATAGTGAAAGTAATTAATTAAATTGATTTGACTTTTCTACGTTTTTTAGCTTACCTTTGATGCCTGTTTGATGCGACATGATTAACTAAAATTTAGCGCAATGTACTAAATCTTAGTCGTTGAAAAAAATGTATTACTCACAAATGAGTAGAGGTGCCAGCTCTTTCTATTTTTAGCACACTGGCAGCACCGTTGCTTTGTTTACGTTTTAAAGGGAAAACCTGTGAAGTCTGGCAGCTCAAAATAGAGTTGCATTGTATCGTTCCGATTACGTTCAATTGAACTATTTGCCGAATGATTCAACAGCGAGCAATATTCCTGATTAAAAAATCACAATCTGTTGCCTAATTCATTTGTTCAATAGTTCGTTTGAGTCCTAATAATAAAAACGATTTGTGATTTAATTAATAAAACGATGCAATGCGAATTCTTAAATAATATAATATAATAAAAACAAAAAACATTCCTAAAAAAACACATTACTTTATCCGTGTCTCAAATTGAACTAACAAACTAACGAACAAACTTAACAACTGAACTATAATCAGGGATCTAGCTTGCTCGTTCACTTTGATGAACAGTTCAATTGAACCTAATCCGAACGATACGATACAACTCTATTTTTCAGCACTGTGGCTTTACTCTGTGTTCTTCTTTTCACGTCTGTACAATGTAAACAGAAACTGCATTTAATTGCATTTATCGCGAAGCAATCTACATCAAAATATATTTCAAGTGTAAGCGGGTACTAAATAAAGTGAGTGCACACAATAATTAACTGCCTATTTGCGTGGAAAGCCCCAAACGCTGAACGGTCCAATTACTAATCAGCACAGCGCTTGACTCCACCCTAAAATGTTTACTTCCGCTTGTATCTTTGTTGTAATGTGAAAAGTGAAACTCTTTGTGTACGTTTCCTTACAGCATCCATACCCATGTTAACCGAAGCCCCAATGGCCAGTGACAACATAATGGACGAACTAGCATCTTTGATACGCACCGAGATTCCCGATGGCCGCCAGAGCCTGCGTGACAGCTATACGAACCTTGAGCGGGTGGCCGACTACTGTGAGGACACCTACTATCGGGCGGACAACAAAAAGGCGGCCCTCGAGGCGACCAAGAACTACACCACTCAATCCTTGGCCAGTGTAGCGTATCAGATCAACACGCTAGCGTACAGTTACATGCAACTGTTGGATTTGCAGGCACAGCAGCTTAGCGAAATGGAATCGCAAATGAATCATATTGCCCAGACGGTGCATATACATAAAGAGAAGGTAGCAAGGCGGTAAGTCAACCGGAACAACAAATCGTTTACAGAGCTAATCTAATTTACTTACGTGCAGGGAAATCGGCGTGCTGACGGCAAACAAGGTGAGCTCTCGTCAGTTTAAGATTGTGGCACCCATCAATCCCGAGAAGCCCATCAAGTATGTGCGTAAACCCATCGACTATTCCATGCTGGATGAGATTGGGCATGGCATCAACTCGTCGGCTCATCATGTGGTTCGGCAAAAGCATCGTGGCTCAAGTCATGGATCTGTGCAATCATTGGTGCCACCATCGGTGGGTCCACCTCCCACTACCAAGCCGCCTACGCCACCGCAAATGTCGCGTGCCGGCAATACAGGCACTCTGGGTAAGTCGGTCAGCAATACCGGGACACTTGGCAAGAGCTCGCGAGAATATCGCACACCGCCTGTGGTCAATCCACCGCAAGTGCCTTCGCACTATGCACCCAACTATCCGATTGGACATCCCAAGCGTATGTCAACGGCTTCGTCAACTACCACCACTGGTGGTGGGGCAGCGGGCAATGAGCGTGCCGCCGGCTATAGTGCACTGCCCATGCCGCCAAGCCAGCAAATTGCCACGCATGTGAATCTGCCCTCGGCGGGCATGATGCAATCGTTGCCACCACCGCCGCCCACCACTTATGATGACAGGAGTAGCATGCCACGTAAGTTAAGCCATTTGCAATAAGCGCCATTAAAATAGACTAATGAACCTTTGTCGACTCTTAGCAGCGCCACCCTCACCGTTGACCGTCTCACAGCACGAGATGACGGAGCAGAGTCACATTGGCATGCACACATTGGGACGCAATATCAACAGGTAAGTCAATGCACCTTTTATTCCCCCACAAACAATTTGCCTGTATATAACTCATGTCATACTTTCTATTTAAACTGCTTCCACTCAGGAATCCCAATAGGTAAATTGCATGCTTGACAAGTTTGAAAATGTAAAGGAATTTATTATTAATTCATTTTTGTTTTTCATAGGAATCATTTTAGCTTGAACTTTGCGCGTCCGGGCTCGCAATCACCACCATTGCCACCACCGCCGCCGCCAGAGGATGAGCATCAGGACTTTGGACGTCCACGCACATCAACTGGTCCTCAACTGGCTCCCATTGTGCCCGAGGATCAGAACTTGCCCGGCTGGGTGCCCAAGAACTACATCGAAAAGGGTAACTAACAAATGGTTTATGTAAAGTAACTTTATTTAGAATCAAAACTTATTTTAGTGGTGGCTATCTATGATTACTACGCCGACAAAGATGACGAACTCAGCTTCCAGGAGAGCTCGGTGCTGTATGTGCTCAAAAAGAACGACGATGGCTGGTGGGAGGGCGTTATGGATGGTGTAACCGGTCTGTTCCCTGGCAATTATGTTGAGCCATGTGTTTAGGCACTGCCAAATGGAATTAACAATTAAACAACAATAATAAGACGATAACAATTTGAGCCTATTGATAATTATATACAACTACAACATCAACTAAAGTCACAGCCACGCTCGAGAAAGTATTCCATATATAGCATATAGTTGAATATGTAAAGAAATTGTCAACACACACACATGGTCCTATATATACACACACTCCAGCAATGATTGATTGATTGAGCAATCAATGCATTTAAATGAGCACTTTGCTATTTTCTACGTAAACTTTAAACTAAATAAATAACTTAATAGCCGAAAATAGCCCAAAACAACGAAACATTCAGAAGCATATAGAAATATGACCTACATAGTAAACTGACGTAGACGAATTTGGCCCAGCACCCCACCTTCCACCTCGCCCACACTCCGTTTAGACGTGTTTAAATATTTGCCAGTTTTGTTTATACTGTGCTTGCCTCGCCCACACCGCCTGCCCCGCCCCGTTCCCCTCGCCATGTCGTAGGTTATACGAATTTCAGTTAGCCTTAAGTATTGGCCAGTTGGTATTGCGTTTTTTATAAAGAATAATTACACATTAATTAACAATACAACAATATGCATACTAAATATTTAGTTAAAATGAAATTACAACAAAGAGAAAATCAAATTTATTAAATATACTATAATATAAAAATATTACACAAGCCACATGCATTATATGGTATAATAGCTAATAAAAAAATTTCCATTTTCAAATCCTGGTTTTTTCAATGTTTGACCATGTAATTTGGCCATCTAGTGACCTTTTCGTGCCGGATGAAAAACGACGCTTAGAAAATCTTTTATTTAAATTTTGACACGGCGTGAGAATGCAAATCTAGGGCCTTGGCATGCACATGTGAGTGACGCATGCCTCAACGTGGCATGAAGCACGAGGGTGTTGTTGTGGGTGCCCCAAATGAAATATTTACAAATGCCAACACTCATCGAGCTCGCGCTCAAATCTATCAATCAATCAAGAATTGAATTGTGAGCTCGGAAAATATATTCCAATTCAATGTCGCGCTCGTTTCAGGGAATCCCGCTTAGAAGAAGGTACAGGAGAAGGACTCGGAAATTAACGCTTTCGTGCTGATATGTGGCACTTTTCTTTTTGTTGCAACATGTATTATCAAGTGGAGGCAACTCGATGTGGAATGGAAAGTAGCGGAAATGCTTCTACTTCTGTAGCCAGGTTCCACTGTGTCATGGCAAATGATTTGCATAAAAAAAGTGTTAACACGGCTGGCGAGGGTCTGTCCAAAAGCTTCGATTCTATTCTATTTAGTTAAATATATATAGTAAATAGAATTGCTTGTATACAAAAAGACATTAAAGGGACAACTAATAGATAGGTTCGGCAATTTAAATATTGAAGTGGTATTACAAGTAGCTTTATTGATATTATGGGGTTGGAGTCCTCATATAAGGCAATAACTGTACAAACACACTCCCAAAGCTAGAACTGGCCAACGCTAAAGAAATGTATGCAAAATGGCGCATTAGCATTTCAACAATTCGGAAAACGAAGGAAAAAACACAACAACATCAACAACAAAGTAGCAACAATGAGAACTAAGAAATTGATTGAGCCACAACCCCACTCACTAGCCAGGACCCACCCAACTCTAGACTATGCCTATAATTTCGTTCGTTCTGACCAGAATGAGGCAGACCAAAGTCCAATGGTAACACTCGCCTTTCAGTTTTGTTTTGTCAGTCCACGCGAACGGTTCGCCAGTTTTGCGAGTGCCACGTCAAGAGTTTTTCCAAAGTTTTCCTCCACACGGTTGTCCCTTCGAACGTATTTGAATAGTTCGCGAGCAAACAACATTTCTAAGTGCGGAATTTTGCAGAGGTGCTGAAAACTTTACTTATCAAATGGCCAAAACTTTTGTTGTTTTATATAATCAATGATAAGTTTGGGCTATTTTTTTTTTGTATTATTATGAGTATTTGTTGGGTTGACGGGTTCCTTCTTTGCGGGTTCCGCATATAATTGACCTACTTGGTAGGCTTATCGCGGCGTTCATCTCCGCTTACATTGGATTTACTTTGAGACTTACTGTAAAATATTACATTATTATACCCTTTATCCATTTGTATCGTAAGAGTAATATTAGTTTTTGTATAGCTATGAAGAAGGATAAAGATTCTTAATAATAAATATAAAACGTGTTGAAAGAAACGCATGCACTTGAGGATAGCATGCTAAGTAGTTGAAAATTGTTTTTTAAGCAAAGTGTGTTTAACAAACATTAACAAAATATTAACTATATTTAAATAAACCATATTTCGAGCATTAAAAAATCTATTATATTAGATAAACAAAAAAAACAATTTAAGCAACACTTAGATCCAAAACCAAACACCCTTTACAATTAAAGCAAACGAAATGCTGTTTTTAAGTTTCCATAAGTTTTCATAACTGAACCTATTTCCATGTTATTATTATTGTTATTTTTACTTTAAATAAGTTCTGTATTCTAAAAATGTATTATAAAATGTAGTTTTTACTCCCTATTTGAGTTACCAAACAAATTTTGTATACATATACTTTCTGGTGTCCTAATCAGTTTATTTCAAAATGATTCATTTTGATCGTAAAGAGTACCTCCAAGTTGAGTCCTCTTCAAATTGCGCACCCTTGTTTTCATTTTGAGATTGGGGCCAGCTCCGCCATTTTGTTTTGAAATGTGCGAAATATGCGAAAACTTTGGTAACTAAAGTAAACAATGCGGTGAAGTTGGCCCACTTAAAGACGGGCCAAGTTCTTGAGATTACAGCACGCACACCTCTTTTGAACAGTTTTCCTGAGTTTTTAATTGCGGCCATCGCTAATTGCCCAACTTGAAGGTTGCAAGTTTGCACTAAAACAACAAAAAGTGACGTCAGTTTGGCGTGGAAAATCCTTTTAGCAAGGATCACACTTAGAGTAATAAGTATGCGTACACGTACTATAGAATTACACTTACTCATTCCATTCTGTGAGTTCTATATATAACCGTCAGACGGACTGCCGACTTCCCTGCTGTAATTACCTGTTCACCGCAACTGTTGACCATCAATCACACTCCCCCGTCTCCTTCGTCGGAATATAATTATTGTTGTTGAATTATTTCTTTTGTTTTACCTTTATAAAGCCTAATCTAAAGTTGAGTATTATAAGAATCAAGTTGAGCTTTCTTTACTACACAAATTATAATGTTATTCCCAGAATTTCATACTTTATGGAGAGCCATTGATCTTTAAGCTTTATTAACGTTAAGAGATTTGATATCAAGATATGATTTTCAACAGAGCTTTATGCTTTTCCAGAGCTGAAAACATGTAAACATAGGCAAATATTTGCATATAATTAAATGAACTACAATCTATTTTTATCAGATAACTTCATTTGCTCCAATAGTCGAATGACGCCTAGTCACAAAAAATATTAAATAGCCAAATTTTATTTTCGAGACTTTAATAAAATTATTAAAAGATTTGTTGGCAAAGCATAACTTCTGGATATCTGAATAACTTTTCATATTTATGCCTTTTATTCAAACATAAGAGTATTTTCTACCATAACGTTGTATATTATAGTTTAAAAATTCATATTAAAACTTGAATACTTTATTTGACAGATTATCTAAGTAAGTCAGAATTGAATTGATTAAAAGAGTTCAATACAAGATTTGCGTTTAGTATAGACCCTATATTATTTGGGACAAATCACAGCCAATAAAATCTAACAAGTGATGAATTTTACTGGAAATTCTAATGCAAATGGGCCAAGACAGTGATTTAGACAAAATAAATGTTGGCTGAGCACGTTTACCGCTCCAGATACTGGTCAACACACGTGTCCGGTAGATGGGAGAGTGACTGCCCGTTATGAATATGGTAAAATGAAAAATGAGGGCTTATAGGAAAGCTCATTGAGGGCACACGCCCTAACACACCATTATTTATATAGTATGTACACACCGTCTACTAATTAGCCCCACTATGAATCAAACCACACATAATCTGTGTCTGCCTCATCGCTTTGAGTGGGTCGCTTTATGGCTATTGTAGGGTGGAAAATACGATAAAAGGGAGGAGACGAAGTGAGAGACGGGACAGAAACCAAATCAAAATGCGGCATTCCACAATATTAAAGCATTAACAACGAGCGTGCCATAAAGCCAAAGACACACGTTCCATTGCTGGACTTTAGCTGGACACCAATGAACTCCTAGTTGTCGTGTCTGTGGGCAATTTACACAAATTCAATAAGCCACAAGGAAAGAGATGGAGAGAAAGAGAGAGAAGGAGAGGGAAAACAAACAAACAAACAGCATAACATAGAAAAACAACAGAATGCCGGCTAAACAAGAGAGAGTTTGAAAAAGTGTTGCCGCTTTTTAGGGAAAATTAAGTTGCGCGCTGCGAATCGATTTTAATATCAAATTTGTTAAAACCTCCTACATCGATATAGTAAAGAGAATATCCCTATTAGCTCTACTTGGAGGCCTGGCTTTCCATTTGTTCCATTGACACTGAAGGCCAGTAATTTGAAGTCCAACTTGTGCTTGTTTCCTGTAATTTCTGTCACGTATGAATATGAAATATTTACGATATGGAGGCTAAAACAAATTTAATAATTCATGGCTTTCACTGTTGGCCAACAAGCTCACTTTGCTGACTGCACGCTTTTTAATTGATTCGCTTTTAAGGAAATTAACCTATTGGAGAAAGGAATATTGGGTATGCAGGTGTGAAGTGTTGACTGCCGGGGAAGTCAGCAGGTACAAAGAGTTTCACTATATTTTAAGATAAAAATTTCATTTGAACAAGTTGACATTTCATCGGATAACGAAAAATATTTTATTTATTAGAGCTACATCTATATTTGATTAAAAGATCTCAGATTGAGAAAAAATGATGGTAAGGCAATTTAGATTGGCATAAAGTTTCTTTCTTAATTCACTTATTTAAATATAATAAACAATTTAAATTCAATAAAAATCCTTTTGTCATACAATTGTTTGATTAATATAAGATTTTTTTTTAAATGTTTTTTAATTACTTTAAAATCAATTGATTCTAAGAAGTTTTCTAAGTTTCCTACTCCACATTTCAGTTTTTACAAAATATTTTAAGAAATGCTCAAGAAAAGTCATTCATTTGGGGCTTAGAAATAATTAATGTCCGAGTACACATTTTCTTTTCAAGGCTAAGAGTTGATTAGCATTTGAATAAGTAACACCTTGGATTTGGTTAGTCATGAGTCGGCTTATGTTGCCTTAGCTTTTGACCTGCCATCGAACTCTGAAGGGTTTTGGGCTCATTGATTTGCATGCAGAGACACGCAGTAACACGTCGACGTATTCAAGTTCACGGCTTGAGTTATAGCACACGCTAACTTGTCCAGCTCGTAAACAAAACCCACAGGACTTTCGCTCCGACATCGCATTACCGCCAACAACATCGATTAGCCAAGTCATGTTAATGCCGAGGAAGACCTTGGCGCCAAAGTTTACAATCCATTAAGACGGGGTTTTTCATTAAGTCGACGTGGACCTGAGGGGGAACCACGCCCAGTTAATGACATTTTTCCGATTGTTGACAACAAATTGACACCATTTGTAATCATTTGTTTTTGTCGATGTTGTCGCTTTGCTTAGGTTATCAGCACGTCAAGGCACGTGGCAGTCCATCGAAGGTCATCTGAACTGATCAAAGGATGGCAGCTAGTGCCGGAGCCAACAGCTGGTCGGGCAGCAGCGGGGGTAGCACATCCTCGCAAGGACGACAACTTGCGACCGCTCAACCCGCCCAGGAGGAACGCTTGGTGGTGAGCATAAAATATTTCCGTAGTTTAAATGTTGCCATTTCAAGGATTTCTTTATTTAAGGTTGCGGTGCGGGTGCGTCCGAGTCTGGAGGCCACTGAACGCTGTATTGAGGTCATCTCAGGTGGATCCCTGTTGTATGATGATGGCGGCAAGAGCCGACCAAGGAAATACTCCTATGACCATGTTTTTAAGGAGAACGACACTCAAGAGCAGGTTTATAGAACAACTACCGCACCACTTGTTAGGGATGTCCTCAATGGTTACAATGCGGCGGTGTTCGCTTATGGAGCAACTGGTTCCGGAAAGACACACACAATGCTGGGTCCTGTGCCGCGCAAAAAGCCCTCGACAGCCGACCGCGGGCCGTCAACAGCCGCAGGATACGAGGCGGATGTCAACAGTCAGGACATTGGCCTGATGGTGCGTGCCATTGAGGATATATTTGGATACATTGAAGCCGCGGGTCCAGAAAGTGCCTGCAAAGTGTCTATATCGTATTTGGAAATCTATAACGAACTCATACGGGATCTATTGAATCCTGGCGGCCCGCTGGAGCTACGGGAGGATCATCGCGGACAGCGTATTACCGTAGCCGGACTTTCTGAAATAACCACGTCTAGTCGCAAAGAAGTGGTCAATCTGCTAATCAAGGGCAACAAGGCACGCACCATGGAGCCCACGGCGGCCAATCAGACATCCTCTAGAAGCCATGCCCTGCTCAGCATTACCGTGCAGACGCGTACGCCTCTGGGCACCAAGCAGGGTCGACTCTTTCTAACCGATCTCGCCGGATCGGAGCGAGCTAAGAAGACTAAAAATCGTGGCAAGCGTTTACAGGAGGGTGCCCACATCAATCGGAGTCTTCTGGCATTGGGTAACTGCATCAATGCGCTGTCGGGTGGAGCACGTTACGTTAACTATCGGGACTCGAAGTTAACCCGGCTGCTCAAAGAGGCACTCAGTGGTCGCTGCAAGACGGTTATGATTGCCCATGTCGCACCAGAGAGCAAACATCGCGATGAGACGAAAAATACCTTGGTATATGCGGATCGTGCCAATAGCATCACCACCAAGCTCCAGAGTTCGGTCTACATCGATGAGTTTAAGAACTTTCCAACAAAGCACTACCAGAGTCTGGTATCAGAGCTGCGAGATGAGGTAACTCGCCTGCGCACCAAGATGCTTACCGAACGTCCGCGAAGTGGAGCAGCTGCAGCCGCCGCTGCCGCCGTGACAGCTCAACAGCCACCCAGCGAGGAGCTGAACGAGCAGCGGAAGACAGAGCTGCGATATCTGCGGGAACAGATTGTGTTGACCTTTAAGCAGCAGATGAAACTGCGTCGAAAGCTGCTTGAGGCTGAGAGTCATCTACTCGGCCTGGAGCTGGATGCCGAGCGACAACACATGATCATCTCCCATTGGCAGGGACGCATTGGCAAGCTCTACGATGTTCCAGGAGACGATGGTGAGTAAACCCTACTGAACTCCTTCCTATACGATAATATCTCGACTCTTCCTTATCAGATCTCGAGTCGGAAGGATCAGTGGCTCTTAAAAATGCCTGGGGTGAATTGGCGGCTATTGAGAAGGAGACGCGCCGTTATAAGGAGATACGTGAGAACACAGAGCAGGAGTTGGAGCTGTGTCGTCAAAAGGGTGTCAAGTTGGAGGATGTAAGAGTCTAATCTGCTATAATCTTCAGAACTATAAGCCTATATATATTTTCAGGAGCTTCCGGAAAGAATTACAAGCGACGAGGAGCGCGAACTGCTCGCCCTGCTCTGCCGTGTGCATGAGCTGGAAGCGGACAAAGTCTCCTTGCAGGCGGAGCGATTGGCTCGTCAAGCGGAACTGCGACGTCGTGATCTGCAGTTGTTGCGTGCCGAACGACAGCGACGTTTGTGCGAGGACATCATTAGTTCCCAGCGTCGACTCATCGAGGAAGGCAACGTTGAGCTACCGGATGAATTGCGTGAGCTCTACGGACTTTATCAGCAGGAGATTCACGCTGGCGTGGTCACGCCCAGCACAAGCAACTACGAAAAGAAGCTACCACCCATCTACACAGCTGGGTAGGTTAGCTGACTAACATCCTTATCTCCTAAGTCCTCAGTTTCTTAACAGTATCAAATCTTAATGTAGCTCCGACTCGCCTGGTTCCAGTTCGAGTTCAGAATGGTCTCCCGCCTCGCCATTGCCCGCCATTGAGGGTCATTCCGAGCACGTATCTTCGGAAGGTCCGGATCGCCATATGGGTCCGCCTGTCAATCCACGTCTGCCTCGTCTGTCCACTGCAGTTCCTGCAACTGGGATGCGACGTCCCTCGTTGCGTCTGGGAAAACAGACGCATCCTTAGAGGCGACAGCGCCAACTCTGTTCGAGTTGCTCAGGTATAGTTTGTAAAGGGTTAGGATAGAATCAGACAGGCGGGCAGAATTAAAAGAAGGAGAAATGCTCAATATTATTAATACTTTAATTATGTTTACACTAACATATCTATTTGTAAATTTCGAATACATATCTTAAATAAATGCGTAGCCTAATGGAACCGCACAATGTGTTGACTTAATTATACAATTAAATTGATCGGTGTATTATCAAATTGAAATATACAGAAAGTATTATTTTTAAATTTAGCGCAAACTATTTAAAATTATCGGAATACCGCTACTATTTGCCACTGACAGCCTTTTTGTTTGAACAGTCTGGCAACGCTTCAGAAATAAATTCAGTAATGCGTGAAGTTGGCTGCATTAACCGTTACACGATTGGAAACAGAAAACAATTGCGCGCCAGCAATAATATTTGTATCAAATAACTCTGCCAAATGGACACAAATAAAGAAAAGGAGAAACATTCTGAGGTGCGTATTTCATATATAAACATATAGACATTGCTTGTAGACTTATTTATGTAAGTTGGCGGTGTTTGAGTTGTAATACCTAACAGAAACTGTAGATTTTGTAAGAAAGTTTTGAGGGGGTGTTTCGCAATAACACAACTCGTTAGAATTTGCTTTTATCATGTAATTGCGCAAAAGATAATCGAATTTATGCCACATATTTGACGTAGTTCCCGTTTGCCAGCCCTTCACACTTTTGAGGGTCTCCAAATGTTTGCTATCTACGGAATAAAACTAAGGTCACTACTGCCGGCAACAAACAGAATTTTAGTTTCTGGTTTTTTTTTGTTCGTTGTTTTGTAAGTGGGTCAGCAACAACAAACCAAAACAACCGGAGAGCACAGAGATGGAGTGAGAGAGAAAAACCAAAAGGCAGAGCGAGAGATGGCGAGGGAGGGTGTACGGAAGAGCGCAAAGTGACAGAGAGAGCGTGAGAGCATGCGTTGCTAGGGAAAAATTTATCTATGAAGTTAGTTGCACAAATGTATCTGACAGTTTGATTTTCATTATTAGATACACAGCTGTGTGCCCAGTGCGTGGTCTGCAACCTTTCTTACTTGGAAATTGTAACTCAAACTGAAAGCAGGTTGCTGTCGAATAAGAATTAAATCACCAGTGAAAAATATACATAAATATTGAGAAATCAAAAAAATTATTTATATAAAGGATACGTGATATTAACGCACAAAATATACACAGTAATCTGTGTGGAAAAGTCGTTGAAAAACATAAATTGATGCGCACTTTAAGGGTGCTGCAAATAAAATATATTCATTAATCAGTTCATGAAAACAATTTAATTGTCTGTATGGGAAACAACTTGTCAACGAACGGGATTGTACGGATTGACCGGGGAAGAATCATATTCTTTGATAGGTGCATTGAGTCCCAGGTAAGTGAAAATGTTGTGGGCAGCTTAGAATCAACCAACATCCATTGCATCAGTGTAGGTGTTGTGCGGGTCAAAGTGCATGTGTGCACTCAAATCTACATATTATGTCTATGTATGCGTAGTAAACAAACCTAACTGTGAGTCTGCGTAAGTGTTGTCGTTGCAATGCAACGGACAGTGTAAGGGCTGTTGCCCGGGCAATCTTATCACCTGTACTTGTATTGAGGTAGCCGTGACTGTTGCCTACATTTAACCCTTTTGTCAAACCTGTGGTATAATACACCCTGTAAATAACATCCCACTTATAAACTCTAATTGGTAAAGTCAAATTTTTTAACATTTTAAGGGACAATTGCTTTACAATTCTCGGATAAGGCTTGAACAGTATAACAGGTTCCACAAATGGAAATTAGTATGCAATGGGTGTCACTATATTTATTTCATAGTTGAGTTTGCATAGTTCAATGATACCCATTAAACTTTAATTACCGTTTTCTTAAGTTTAAATTAAAATGATTAGATTGATATTATTAATATAATAAAAATCACTTGTCTTGTTCCTTCTCAATTTCATTTGAATTTAATGCAACAGAAATAATTTTTTAAAATGTTTGGAAATATGATCGTGAATCAATATTCTACTTAGATACGACATCTACTAAGAAATTTGTGTAGTATCCCACTAATGTCCGTCTTGATTTGTAGTTGGAATTGTTGTGCGCACTGCCTTCTCCGAATCGTGTGGGTGATACGTGGGTTAAACTGCACTTGTGTGTACCTGCAGCATGCTGCGTAGTTGAAAATATCCGGGCTCGAGTTCAACGTCAGCGTTGCAACGAACTCGTTAAAGGTTGCCCAGGCAACGAACCGAGTTCCCTGAATCCGGGCTATGGTTCCTGACTAAAATAAGTTCTTGTGTGGGAAAATAAGGGGAAAACTGGAAGTAAATAACATAACAAGGCTGAAACCTGACATTTTATCAAACTTCAGCTTAATTTTTTAATATACCTCTGATGGCACTTTATATTTGTATAGACTGAGATTACAAAAGAATATTTAAATAGCCTAGGAAGAACAAGAACGTTTTTTGTTAGTGAAGTTTACCTTAAAAAGCATTTCTTTTTATCTTTAAACACTGCTAAGTTAAAACCCCTTTTTTTTCCAGGAGTCAAAAAGGGAGCTAGAGATGGAGTCATCTAGTGACGAATTGGAGACAGCGATGGCAACGACTGGAACACACATCGAGCAGTTGCCAAATGATCTATGGATAGAGATAATGTCATATTTGTCTTATTTGGATCTTCAGCAGCTACGTCTGGTCTCATGGCGTTGTAGGAATTTGGTCAATCGTCGTTATTTCTCAAACAAAGGCAAGGTGATTGTTACAAAGGAGAATCTAACGGAGATGAAGTCACATGTGGAGCGTGGAATTTCCTATCTAAGCTTTGAGTACGTCGAGTTGCGCAACTTGACACAGAGTCGTGAATTGGAGCAGTTTCTACAACTGGTGGGACCCGAGGTGAAGGATATGCAGGTGCGTCATTCGCCTGTTTTCCGAAATATGGATGGAAAGTTGCCCAATCTGAAGATACTTAAAATAGCCACCACAAGCTTCTTGGAGGATGAGAGCATGTCCATTGATGGCATCAATTTAAAGCAGTTTCTTTACCTGAATGGTTTCGAGTGCGATGGAGTCAGTTTGGATTCATCCTTGAAGCTGCTGATGCTTATGCAACTACGTCGTATGGAGAATAAAGTGCGTTTGCGTCATCTACAATTTGAATATCGCCGGAACACCGAATCCGCTCTACTTCAGGTGCTCTATGACCATGCACCCACCTTGGAATGCGTTGATATCTTCTTTAGCTGCTCGCCCGGCATTGATACAGAGGATTGGTGCTTGGCTTTTGAGCTGATGGGTAAACTGCGCACTCTTAAGCTCTCTGGTAACTGTCATCTCGTATTGCTCGATGATATTCTCTACTCAATTCCGGAGACTGCACAGCTCCAGCATCTGGATCTCACTGGAATGCTTTCGCTGACCAATGATATGTTGATACGTGTTGCCAGCAAATGGCACAGCACTCTTCGCTCACTTGATCTCATGTTCTGCGTCCAGCTGGATGTGCGTTGTGTCCAGGCTTTGCGTCAGCTAAGCGGTTGCCTGGAGTCTTTGACCATGGCTTATTGTCGGGCGCTGACAGGCCGAGGATTGGTCGAGGGACTCACTTCCCAGATAAACAATACCCTACAGGAACTGTATCTGGAGGATGTGTGCTTCATTGATGAGGTATCCATTTGCACAATGCTAGAGCGCTTGCCCAACCTTCGCAAGCTCAGCCTGGACAACTGTCGCCTTGCGACCACTGATCAAACTCTTGCCACAATCTTCCAACATCAGACTCTGTTGCGTGTCCTCAAAATCGACTACTGTTCTAGGATCACGGACAGCGCTTTCACAGGCTTTGGCGACGAGCCGTATCCCATCACTCGCCTGAGGGGCCTTCGCAAGCTGAACGCGCGAGGATGTGCCAATCTCACGGACAAGTTGCTTAAAAGAGCGCTGAAACTGCCGGAGCTCCTTAGTTTGAATTTGGACTATTGCAATCGCTTGGATACAAAGGGTATTGCTGCACTTACCGTTAATTGCCCCGCCCTTGAGATGCTTTCTTTGGCCAGCTGCTCATTACTTGATGATGAGGCAGTGCGTTTCATTGTAACCAACCTTAAACGTTTAAGGGCTCTTACCATCAGCAACTGTTCGATGCTCACCTTAAAAGCGTTCCGCCATATTGCAAATAAAGCCCACAATCTGAGAGATTTGGTGGCTTGCAGCATTGATGGACTTGATCAAAAGGCTGCTCAAAAGATTCTGGCCCGACGGTTGCCACAATTGAAGCAGGTGCTCCTATAGCAGGAGAGGCTCGTTCACTGACTAGACGAGAACAATCCCCACGAAGGTTGGGGAACTGACGACGAGGACGAACCCGAGATTATCGAAATTGTGGTATAAGCTGGAATCAACAGATGAGTAGGATTAGGAGCGAGAGGCGATGTAGATGGAGGAGCAAAAAGATGAGCACATAGAAGAACCAGTGGAGAAACAATAAAGATGCAGATGAAGTAGCAGAAGATTCAGAAAAAGAAGTGAGAGCAGAGAGATTGAAAATGATGAATAAAACTATAAGCTGAGATACCAACGTAGGATAGATCATTAGAAGACAGAGTAAGGGAAAGCATATGCGAAAGAGCAGATGGAACAGTAAAATTTGAGCACAAGGAGCAGCATAAAGAGAAAGAGAAGCTGAAGGATCAGCATAAGAAGGAACAGGAGCAGTGCAATTTGATCGAATCTGTTTATTATTTACACTTAAAATCTTAGAAATTTATATATCATTTGTTTTATTTTTATTTAATTTATATTTCTATAAAGCTCAAATGTGAGAGAAAGTTGTTAAAACTGTGGTAAAATCATAGAATTATTTATACACCTAACGTATGTAAATTTTTACTTCGTATAGCCATAATCAACTAAAGGTTTTCAACTCAAACAATAACACAAATACACGCCAAAAAGAAAATACAAGTCAAGCCCTTTAAATTACCTCCTAATTAAAAGTAACTGAACATTTCAAATATCTTGTTCAAGTTTCTTCTATCTGAAAAACACCAGGCAGCTATGCAATATACATATTTATAACGAATAGATTTATAACAAATAATCTTTTATTACTATATGTGATTAAGGTAGAATCTGAAAATAAAACAAGCATAAACTAGACAAAACTAGAAAACTAAACGAGCTTGACTAAGACTTTGATTGTGAGCTTGAAACATTTTAAAAATTAAAAAATATATATACAAACATTTACTGCTGAAATACTTACAGTATTTACAAGAATATGCATATACCTTTAAGCATACATGTATGTATATGTACACTTACGCTACATAATTCTATATTGCCGGCCATTATGGACTTGCTAAGCTAATTCAGTGTTCAATGTTTTAACGAGTTTACTCAATTTCTCTCGATGAAACTTAAGAATCCGTTGATAGAAAAAGTTATATACGATGCCAAACTAAATATTTATGGATTGTAATTGCCCGAGTTTTGGCCATATCTACAAGTATTTACAAATACTGAATAATCATGCACACATTGCGAGTACAGGGCCTGTTCTTAATTCCACAATCTCACTTATTCACAGAAATCGTAACTGCACCGAAAAAAATGCTATCCAAATTGTTTGGAATCGAGAACTCGCCTTTAATATTATAATAACCTTACAACTTATAAATGTATCTGAAGAATGAATTTTACAATTTACGACGATAAATACCGAAAAGGAAAGAATGAAATTTGATTTCTCATGGAGGCTGTTAGGATAAGATACTTTCGTTTTATTTTTTATAAATGTATATCCATATATCTCCATATTTATACGATATATGACATAATAATCAATTCTAGATATTATATATATACCTACATATAATCCAGATCATACCCATCTAAAGAGATCTTCTAGTTGTGTTGGAGAATATTTCAAATATTTTATAATTGTTTCTTATCCAAATGAATTGCATGTTTTAACTATGTTTATAAAAATTATAAAAGAATGAATCCGGTGACTATCACCCGGTAATGGCTGGTTGAAAAGTGTCCATTGTTTTAATGATATATTTAATTAGCTAATTTACTATGCTCTATATGGAATATATACAAAATATTCACATTATATACTCCTTACATATGTTTTTCTGTATGCTAACGGATGATACTCAATCTCTTCTAAGTTGACTTTAATCTTATACATGGGTTTATCACAATATAATAAAATTTATGTCGCACTATAAAATTGGGTTTCAATTTATTCATTTATCAAAATACGATGGTTATTGACTATGGACTATACGATTTTTCGCATTTATGGCAAGTGATCGCTTAATATGGTATATGGGCGGTGAAAAGCTGATAAAGATCTAATCCATAAAATTTAAAATAATTTTACAGACCGATTTTATTGCGAATGTCATTTTAATTCCAATTTTCAATTTATTCCATAAATTTTAACTACAGTAAAAAATAGTTTAGTCTCAAAAACTTAATTTTTCTTTAAATTTTGTTAATATAACTTAAAAAAAATTTATGTTTTTAGACCCAGTACTTTAAAAAAGTACAAATGGGTCTATTACGTTTGTGCAAATGTGCGTAACAGGTAGAAGGAGGCGTGGCAGACCCCATAAAATATAAAGTTATTTAACTAACAATGTTACAGGCAAAAGGAAGAAGAAGAGACGCTAGCGGCCTCTATGTTTATCAAGTGGCGCCATCTATTGATGGTACGCATCATTGAAGAACAATCTTTAGTGAACGCTTTGCACTTAAAATGTACTGGGTCTTCTACTGTCGAGCTTGCTCCACTGTAGCTTACTGCATTTTTTCATTTTATTTATTTTTAAATCTTGAGTTTTTATTTTTAATTTACTGCTACTGCTTAAACTAGTATGAAAAACACGTCCAATTTTATTCGAAGGCGTTTTATTATTCCTTCATTTTAAAAATCCTTTTTGTCTCTAATAATTAAAATAAGAAATGAAAATTCGCTTTAATTTTATCTATACAATACTTGAATAAATTCATAAATTCATCGCCGACTACAGACGATTGCAACTATTTTAGCAACCTGAAAGTTAAATAAAACTTTAAAAATTTTTTAAAAATTCAAGAAATTTAAATTAAAAACTTAAAGTATAAAAGACTTTTGAAGATCAAGCAATATTTCTCTTAGTTGACAGTCAAAATGATAAATTTCATCGCATAAGCGATGTGTACACAAATGAAAGTACCTGCTTTAGCTACCTAAAATCTGTAGAGCACTTAAGTTCTTCAAGATACGTTTTTTAAACCGACAAAAATGCCCGCTTGCACTTAATTAGGTAGAGCTTTTGAAAGCACACGTGCAAACACTTTTCAAAGTTTGTGTAAAGCTTTTTACAACAGACAAACACACTTTAAGACGGGGAAGAACACATGGGACCAGCTTCAATCTACGTGTGTGCGTGCGTGTGTGTGTGTGTGTGTGTGTGTGTGTGTGTGTGTGTGTGTGTGTGTGTGTGTTTGTTTCTATGACTATTTCAAACTCAGCGCACGCACTTTGACGCCACTGATGAGAAGAGGAAGTGATGGAGCAGGGTATGTCGAATTAGTTAGTGTGGCGCTAAACGAAATAAAATAAATGAATGAATATATGACTGGGGCAAAGAAAATGTCACTCATCAGCGACGAGCATTGGGGTACTAAGGAGGTAGTTAGGGGGAAGATGGGTGGGATGTGGAGAGGGGAGAAGGGGGCCTGGCAAAACGACAAAACGCATTCGCATAGAGCAAAACGAATTCCACTTTTTTGTCAGCATTCAATGTGGGGTTTCTTATTGCCCAAGTTGTTATTGTTGTTGGCTCGGGGGCTGCGATTTTTTCTACTTCTTGCCGCCGTGAGCCAAAAAAACAATAACAAAATCAAGCAGAGAGCGAAAATACTTATGAGCATGCACATGGCTGTCCGCAGAGACGTTGGCAGAGGCAGCGACGCTGGCGGCGACCGAGACAGCAAAGTCTCGACGTTCGATTGTAGATAGAAATCTGAATGGAATTGTCGCGCAGCTGCTTATCAGATAGGTTTAGAACGAGCAAGTGTACGGTTCGAAATTATATTTTAGATTCGGGTTCGGGTTCACTGACAAATTGACAGCTACTTTAAGAGTGTTACCTGAACTTATGTTGAGGTCGGTTATAGCCAAGTGAAGGCAGCGCCTGCTGCAATCGCTGGGCCAAATACTGTGCCGGGTACGTCTCCGGGTACGTGTATGGTTACGGATCCGTCTCCAGGTGGCGACCTCGCTAACAGAATAACGTTTATATGTTGCGTGTTAAGTCAAGTCGATTCGATCGAGCTTTATGTCTCTGGGAATGCGTCGCTGCTGCTTTTTATTTGGTCGTGACATCAAATTATAATAATTAGCATAAAGGGAGACATTGCCAGATAAACGGCGAATCGGAATCAAAGTTCTGTCAAGTGGAAATTTTGATAAAAATATAAACAAAAGCGCTAAAAGTTAACAAACACAAAACATGACGCCGACGCCAACGCCGGCATCGTTCGATGTTGCCAATCAAAGTGCCGCAACAATAACTCAATTGCTTGGCGCCCAACGTGATCCTCTGGCCATCGTAATACCCGTAACGGTCATCTATTGCCTGATCTTTCTCACCGGCGTCGTGGGCAACATAAGCACCTGTATTGTGATCAAAAAGAATCGTTCCATGCACACGGCAACCAATTATTATCTCTTCTCATTGGCCATTTCGGACTTTATGCTGTTGCTGTCGGGTGTGCCACAGGAAATGTATTTCATCTGGTCAAAGTATCCGTATGTGTTTGGCGAATACTTTTGCATAGGTCGTGGACTGTTGGCCGAAACCTCAGCCAATGCTACAGTGTTGACCATAACGGCCTTTACAGTGGAACGGTATATGGCCATTTGTCATCCATTTTTGGGACAGGCCATGAGTAAATTGAGTCGCGCCATACGCATCATAATCCTCATTTGGGTATTGGCCGTACTTACAGCCATTCCCCAGGCAGCACAATTTGGCATTAATAGCTATGGGGGTGTAATGAAGTGTGTTGTTGTGCGGGTTATAGTTCAACACTCCTTTCAGCTGTCCACATTCATCTTCTTCTTTGCACCCATGTCCATCATTCTGGTGCTTTATATGTGCATTGGATTGCATCTGTATCGTTCCAATGTGATTGGAGGCGGTTCAGCGGCAGATGAGGGAAATCAGCGAAGACCTCAGACAATGAAGACGGTTCAGAGTGATACCATACTGTATCGGTACCCCGGCACTGGTTCTATTTCGGGTCCACAGCTGAGCTCGGTGCGGGGACGTCTCAATCATTATGGCACGCGACGAGTGCTAAGAATGCTGGGTGAGTTAAAGCCTTTTAATTATGCAAAATTCGACGAATGATGGCCACAGGCTGTGCCATAACTATCAACTGCTCAACTGCCTAATACCCGGCCATTTATCTAACTCAGCGAGGGGTTTGGGGACAATGAATGCCACGTTTAATCAGCCATTCACTGGCCAATTTATCGTGTCTGACATTTATGAAGCGCGTGTGTCCCAAAAAAAAAAAGTTATACAAGCTCATAGCGAGTGTCTGTTATTAGTTCGTTTGAACAATTGTTTGTTTATCTTGTCGTTTTTATAGTTGCCGTTGTCATCTGTTTCTTTTTGTGCTGGGCACCATTCCATGCACAGCGTCTGATTGCCATTTATGCGCCCGCCCATGGAGCCAAGTTGCATGATCATCATGAGCTTCTCTACACGGTGATGACATATGTCTCTGGTGTGCTCTATTATCTCTCCACTTGCATCAATCCCTTGCTCTACAATCTTATGAGCAACAAGTTTCGCGAAGCATTTAAGGTGAGTTTAAATTTAACTTTAAGTTGAGCTTTACTGAGAGCAAACCTTTCTCTCTATCTTGCAGGCTGTATTGCTGGGCAAGAAGTACTTAAAGGGATCGCTGAATTCACGACATCAGCTGGAATCTCATCGACTGCGACGCACTACAACACTCAATTCATCGACACAAACACAACGCGAATCGAACGAATCGAAGCACACAGTAATGCAGGTCTGTAGCACACGTCGTATAAGCAATATTTTGATCAATTGTTTACAAACGCATTCCTCTGTTCTCTCTTTTGCTACCGCTCTTTTTTTTCTTTATCTTTGTAGACTGCTCTGAACGACCGTTTGCTGGAAACCAATTCTCAACTAGTTTCGTAATTTGCAATTTGCAATGCTCAATGCAACTAATTATAGTCTTTTCAGTAGTCTCCTTCTATCGATATTTATGAGTTACCGCAACATCGGTCGCTAATCTGTGCAGTATTCTATTTCTGAGTGTTGTTTTATATTAATTTATCGTTTGTTTACCATTAAGTTTCCTATTGTTGTTTTTATATTACTGCTGCTACCAAAGCGTTAAGTTCAAGTTTTATTTTCGTTTATTTACATCTATTGTTATTTTCGTCTGAGGCAATGCAGTTAAGCATTTAATATTTATAATTTCACACTGTTTACTTAATATTTGTACTCTTTTAATTGAATTGTTCAACTAGTCTCTCGTATCTCAAATCAACACTATAATATTATGATAAACAATAATAATAAACTATAGCTATTTTGTGTAATTCTTAACATAATTAACGAAGCGTTAAAGCTATAAAGTTTATTAAAACTACTATTTTATAGTTAATAAAATAATATTGGATCTATAAATTAATGAATCTTCTGGAAAGATCTTTAAAAAATTTTGTTTTTAATTATTAACACACATCATACATGTACAGTAGTCATTCGATAATTGAACCGTGCGCAAATGAAAACTGTGATTATATTTATTTATTAAAGTTATATACCAAAATCTTTTATTTTTCTTTTAATTATATTCTCCTCTTAATAAAAAAAATATTTATTAATTTACCCTTATCATATTCAAGTCGAAAGTAGTATAATATTTAATATAATATCTAACATTAAAAATAAACTACAATTGTTTTATTGAAGAGAGTTTACTGCATTATAATTATGAAATTTAATTTTTGATCTATATGTGCACTTGTAAAGATAGTTCCGTTGTCCGTTTACTGTATTGGAAATAGAAAAAATTAATGCAAGCAGCGTGCTGAGACGGGAAAGGGGTGTATCTCGACTTTGACTGAGGCCACCTGGACAGTAAATCCCAGGTGCCAGATTCAGATCACAAGCCAAAAAATACATTTGATTGCCTGCAGTTCGGCAACAAATTGAGCGGTATTTGCATTTAAACGATCGGGACACCCAAAGGTTTCATCAATTTACATTAAACAAATGTTAACAATGGCAACAACATGGCCATAGACCATAAAAATTATTATTACAATGCCATTTCATTTATTGTTTATTTTGTATCTTTATTTCTTTTATTTTATTTTATTCTATTTTATTTTATTTTTTAATTAATTTTTTAAGCCATGGATAGCTCGAGACGACGTACAACTGTTCAGGTACGTCATGGCGATGAGATGACAACACCGCAGCACCACAGCACTATAATAGCCACAACAACACCACCAAAATATGAGCTGATCAAGTATTTGAATATTTGGGTGGTTTACCCCTTCAATTGTGCTGTTTATGAGTCATCGATTAGAATGAAACTGACTTTTAATTCAAGTAGATAAATAACGAAAATAAAAAATGCAGTAAGCTACAGTGGAGCACGCTCGACAGTACTTTTTGAGAGCAAAGCGTTCAGTGTTCTTCAGTGTTCCCTACCATTCAAAAGATCTAAAAAACTTCAACAATGGGAGATATAGATGAACCTACATGCCAAATTTGGTGTCTCTAGCTCTTATAGTCTCTGAGATCTAGGCGACAAAAATAGGGTCAGACGGACAGACAGACAGACGGACAGACAGACAGACGGACAGACGGACACAGCTATATCGACTCGGCTGTTGATGCTGATCAACAATATATATACTTTATGAGGTCTGCCACGACTCCTTCTGCCTGTTACGCACATTTGTACTTTTTCAAAGTACTGGGTCTAATAAGTATAAAAAACTCATTTATAAACAATTGATTTGCCATTTATTCAAAGTAAAGTAAATTACACAAAATTGTTGCTTAAACATTAAACAAATTTGTTTTTAGATTACTTAAATTTAAAATAGCTTTTGTTGAAGCTCACTAACATTTGACTTGATAAACTTTTACGGACTCACATGTCCAGAAATGATTGAATGGTTGAGGGAAAAGTTATAGCTGTTTTGAAAGCATAAACTGGAAAATTGAGAGGAAAATGTGCGAGAAATGCTGCTGGGAAATGCTATAACTGACCCCGGCCAACGTTTAGCTGCGTGAGCTTTGCTTGATCTTGAAACTAGCGTAAAACTAAATATATATAAATGTATAACAAGTAAGAAGAAAATCTTTGTATATATACAGTCATTTTGTTAGCTATTGCTATGGCTTCGCAAACTTGATTATTTTTAGCTCTTAAAGATGTCAGCGTAATTAAAGTGAAAAATGTAATTTGGATTCAATGAAATGTGCATAAACAAAATTTTATCGATTTCGATTTGGCATGCGAATGAAACTGTACCTAGAACTATGAATGCCGCCTGCATGAATAAATAATATGCTAATGAAGCAGTTTTCCTCACTGCCCTAGATACCATATCTTATGTTGATAATCGCCCCAAGGTCACAGGGGAAGAGCTGCACACGCGGCGTATGAGTAATGTGTGAGAAAGTGGTAGTGAAAAGTGCATTTGGTATGAAAATGTAATCAGTAAAATGGAATGACTGGCCAAGACAAAGTCCACAAACACACACATACACACACGCGCGTCGCACACACTCTATTTGCAAGTGTGATTGGATTCACACCCTTTCTACTGCATCCAGACATTATCACAACATTTGCGTACGTACATAAATATGAGTGTTAGCGTACTTCTAGCTGGTGCTCATAAATTCTATATAAATGCGTCATTTTGATATGTGGAATCCAAAGCGCAGCATGCCATAAACACCATAATCTCCGAAAAAAAGTTTTTAACAATGAGTGAAAGTGTCTTGAGAGTGATAGACTCAGGGATACCTTATATTTAATAAGTAAAATAAGTTTATTTATTTTTGCAGCTCTGCGACAATCTAATGAATTCATTACACAAACATGAGAAATGGATGATCACCGTATGCTCAAGATAAAAGGGTATGACCGTACTTACTCATTGTGAATATTGTCAATTAACTGCATACTATATCAGCCCCTAGGTGTATGCAACGTTTTTTATAATATTCATTAATCTCTCTATCTGACATTGTTTATATTGAAATACATTTAGTTAATGCTCGATATATTCTGGCATAGAGTCTTCAAGATATTCTGTTTCCATTTTGTACTTACAATTACCTACTTAACTAATTACACAATTACAAAAAAACCAATATTAAATCATCCTCAATACAGAATTAAAAATTATTTATTGAATACCAATTGTTTCTATTAACCGAATGCAATAAAATTTGCTGTTCATATAGAGAATGTGGTATAGTAAGTATTTAAAAATTAAAATAGTTTATATTTGTGTGTATTTAAAAAAAGCTTGCTAGGTTGTTAGAAAATTATAAACACAATTTAATTAAGTTAGCCTTTCTATTCAGCCTTATGAAGTCGAAGAATCGTTCATCGCAATGATAATTAAGCTTTCGCAAAGTTGTTATACTATTCATTGTCATTTTTACACGGTATAATTATTATATTTTCTTCATAGGGTATAAAAAGTTTCCATGTACGTCACGTCCAACTAACAAACACCAAAATTCCAATGGAATAATACAGCAAAAAATAAAGGCAACCAAAAGGAAATTATGCACACTCATACACACACACACACTAATATACGCACACACACTCAAACGCAGAAACATGCATACACTGTCATATACAGACACACCCACTGACAGAAAGCCGCAAAATGACGTAGAAAGTGTGAAATATTTTGATTTACGAGCGAGTCGGCGAATAATAACAACAACAATTACAACAACAACATTAGAGCCATAGCAAAAACAACAACAAGATTGGCAGCTAAAAAAAAATATGAAAGCAAAAAATTGGTTGGGAATTAAGTGCCTGCAAGTGCGGCAAAAAGCGACTCACAACCAAACGACTAGACAAGAAGCCAAACAGGAAACAGACAAACACATCCGCACACCCACAGACACACACACGCACATTCACATATACACTCACATCAAACAGCGGTTAGTGCGCAGCAGTGCCAACAGGTGGCGCTGACGCGTGCAGCGTGGGAATTTCATCAAAACAACCGCGTAGTGCCAGAAATGCTTCCTTCACACAGGCAAAAATACACACACACACACATACACACACTTTCAGCCATACTTTCTATAAAGTTTTTACCAAGCTCTTTAAAGCCAATTGCGAGTCCGAAGCAAAAGCTAAGGAAGTGATTTTAGAGTGAACCCAAATCAAAGTTGGCCATAAACTAAGCAAAATTTATTTTCAAATCAAGTAGGCCATAAAAAAGCTAGTTCTGATTTCCAATACCTACCGACCTCAGTTTGTTTGTGGCAATCGAGCTGAAAGGTCCTAAAATCCAAAAAAAAAATATCTAAAAAATCAAAAACAAATAATAAAAATATTTTAAAATTGGTAAAAAATTTTAAAGCAAATCTTTTCTGATTTCGTCTACTTTAACAATAAATTTATTTCAGGTAGGACAATGTCTGGCGTTATCAAGAAGGTTCTACCGATGCTGGATCGCATTTTGATAATGCGCGCTGAGGTGAAGTCTACAACAGCTGGAGGCATTCTGTTGCCGGAGGAATCAATGCCCAAGGAGTTGCAGGGCGTGGTCGTCGCTGTCGGACCAGGGGCACGTAATCCCGCCGGAGCTGGACATTTGCCCTGTGCCGTCAAGGAGGGAGATCGTGTCCTGTTGCCCAAATACGGAGGGACCAAGGTCGAAATGGATGACAAACGCGAGTACGTGCTGTTCCGCGAGAGCGACATTCTGGCCAAGTTGGAGTAATGCCAACACAATAACAAGATACACTTACACTTGATACCTTACGACAACTTCACGTCGAATAGGGACAAATATCGGGGCTGCATACACTAATTACAATCACTTGTTCCCCACAAGCGCACAATACACACTACTACACACTCCTACACACTTGCGTTCGAAACTAAATGATGAAATGTTGTATTTGGTAGCTACAAACACATTTACTACATTTACAGAAACACTTAAACTGTAAGAGATACAAGAATAAACAATTGTTCAGTTTGCGTTTTTTCTTGACAGAGGAGCATATCCGTAAAAAAAGTGTGTTTTCTTTCAACTGGCAATATCGGTGATCCACGCTCAATTATACTCTACACACTCTTACCCAATTGAGTTTGATGATGAATTCTTTTATTTTTTAAATTTTAATTGCTAAAATGGAATATGTAAAAGATACTAGGATTCACTATTATAACATGATTATTAGGTGAATACTGGTGAGAACTTGCAACGTGCTATTTGCAACATCCCTAGTTGCTCACAAAAACCATCTACACACTTTTACACTCATTTGATGTATTTGGTAACTAAATATACAAACAACAGTTAAAAAAATAAATAATTGTTCAGTTTGCTTTTTTTCTTTGCAACGTGCGACTTGCAACATACGGCAGTTGCAACAAGTTGTTCCCAACGCTCATAATTTGTGTTGTACTTCAAACCCAGACTGCCACCCCAACCCATATCTCAGCCCCATCCGGCCCCCTAAAACTCATACGTCAGCCTGTTGCTGCCCCATTCACAGCTCTCATTGGCGGCATTCACTTCGTGCGTTGGCGTCCTCGTATCGCACTTCGTTCGCTTTCGTATTGGCTGTCGTTATCTCTGTGACTCTGTTCTGAATGTTACGGTAACTTGCTGCACGGCCCACTCTAGCTATAAAAGCCGCAAGTCTACCGCATTTTGTTGGCAATTCGAAAAGTGTTTCTAACCCATACGCAGTTGATACCAACGTCCATCGTTAAGACAGTTTTGTTGCACAAACTTCAGTGGCAAGAGCATTAAAAAGTTGCAAACTTCGTTGAAGAAAAATCTTTTAAACTCATTTTGATAGTCAAAAATTGTGCTTAGTTTGTGTGAAGAAAAGTCTAAAGATCTTGTTCAAAATGTGGTACAATAAATTGAACTGGACTATTTTGGCATTTTTGGTGCTTTTTACGCTCGTGACAGGTAATTAATATTTATAGAATTCAAATTGTTATTTTGTGCCAACAAAAATATGTAAGCTTATATAATTTTAAAAGAGGCTTTAATTTCCGATTATACTTGCCTTTTTATTGAATTTGCTGTTCAGTTAATCAATATTTGTGCAAACTAAAACTAATTTGATAAAGAATGTTGTTAAGTGCGTTGCTAATTAATTGGTTGATTCGAGTTTATTTTGTTAAATTTGCAGTTTCATTAAAACTTTGACGAAATGTAAATTGATTTATGCTAATTAAGCTTTTCACAAATACATATAATAACAATATTTATTTATGACAAAAATTATGGAAATTATTTTCGTTCTTTTGTAAAATGAAAACAAAATTATTTCAGTTAATTTAAATAATTTGCTTGTCTACTTGTTTCAAACAGCCTAAAAGCATGCATTAGAAAATAATTAACTTTATCTTAATAATTAGCTTTTATCATAAATTTTTTAAATTAAATTTTGTCAAAAGAAAAGTGTCCTGTTTCCTTACTGGGCAACCTAAACTAATCAGAAATTAAACCAAACTATAGAAAAAGTAATTATTTTTAAAACAAAAATAATGATTTGGCTTAGTGCAGTGGATGTTATGGGGTGATCCTGGGGAACATGTGAGAGATCAGCTCAATGTGAGCATGTATATTTATGTACATCATGTGTAAAGACCCGATTCAATCTTTAATTAAAGTCAATTTAAGAGAGAATAGACTTTAATTGCATTAAACAATGTATTTTTCATTATTATCAGGGGTGTTCCACAAAGCTCTAACGACCCAAAAGCAACTGAAAAGCTATTTTTGGTGTCCTCAAACCAGCAACCATTGTTTTTAAATGTAAAAAAAAATTACTTAAACCTTTAAATAAACTTAAAATTTATTGAATTCAATTAATTTAAATAATAAAAATAAACATTTGGAACAGTTTTGTGTGAATTTGTCCTTTGGGCGAGTTAAAAAGGCCGATGTGATTCGTTTTAACAATAGTTTATTTTCCTCATTACTCAGTTGTTTAAAAAAACAATTGTCGGCAAAAGATCTACAGCTTTGTGCAACACCGCTGTATATAAATGTTAATAATTGAAGATAGTAAGATTATTTCAATGAAAGTCTTTATTTTAATGTAGTATCATACATGATGCAAATATTACTAATAATAATAATGATAAAATTATGTATTCCAATGAATTCAATCACCTTACGTAGTTATTTTTCGAAAGTTATGGCGATCTCTTACAGAAATAAACTTTACAATTTGCCAGCCTTAAAGTAGGTTTCAGAAAATATACTTCATAAATATATATTTTTGTACATATTATCAATAATTAATTATAACCCTTTGTATGGCCGGGATGCCTATCGGCAACATACTGTTTAAATTGGTTGAAATAGCTCTAAAAACAAACAATATTTTCATACTAACCAATTTTGACTTTTGACGCCCCATTTGAACCCCTTCCAGTCGGAATTTTAAAAAACGCCGTTATATTGCACGATTACTATATATCAGCAATGTTTTGTGAAAATCCTAAATCCAGTTTATTTCACAACTAAAAAAGTAATCTTTCCATTATTGCAAATCAATTTCACGTACATTCAGAAATATACAAAATTGCGTCATGCAAAATTCCTTTTAAGAGTTCCCAGCGATATTGCCGTGTGATATCGAGCACGTATCCGTATCCCGTATTCCGTATCAATGTAGGCCATAAAATGACAAACTACCTTATTATTATAAATATACTATATTGTTATTACTAAGTGTAATGCGCATTATCTATTTTATGCACATTTTCCTGTTGCTCATTGATCCCGCCCTGCTGCCACGCCCAGTCCGCCTCTTTTGCGGTGTTTCTATAATTTGGTTACGTTGCAAAGTCACCTGGCTCGATTGTCAGACAAATGCCCCAATGATTTTAATTGTAGTCGTAAATTAGTCCAAACTGCGTGCCACATAACAACAAAACCAACAACTAAAGGCGCTTTAGCAACAACAACAATAACAACAACAACAATAGTAAAAGAAGAGCATTGGTGACACGGCGTAAAAACGTGAGAACCACTCAAGCTGTGCCGCCTGCAAGCGTCAAATTGACACCACTGCAATTGTGGGTGTTTGTGGCTTAGTTCGGGTTATGCTTACCCTCAACAACAACACTCACACACACACACACCCGACAAAGTGATAGCTGTGGTTGGGCATACAAAAAAAAATAGACAAGCACGACAAACATTGTTCCAGTTAAGATTGTAATTATTGGCGGCTTTTGCCTTTGAACTAAATTGCAGATAAGTAATAGATCATTGGGTTAGGTTCAGGTTGATTTAATAGATTACGGTGAAAAATATATTGGAATTAAATATTATTGAAAAGGATATTTGATATTAAATTTCTTAAAATTTTAAAAGTATTACACGGCAGAGATTTATTTTATAAATATTTAAAATTGTATTCCGCTGTCCATAAATTAAAGATCTGTACAGTTTTGGTAGAGATTCTTTATTATATATACTCTAAAATATATTAGGATTTATTTACAAACAATTTACATATAACATATTTTATCACTTTCTTTTGTAAAGAAATAATTGCTGCTTACTAATAAAAGCCAATAAATTTTAAGCAATTATATTTTTAAACACTTGGAAATAGTGTGAAAAGATTCAGCAGATTTCAGTTGCTAGTTAATAAATCACTAATATAATTATAAAATCTTTATATAATTAATAATAAATTTAAAAACACGTACTTAAGAACATTAACAATTAACAATGTTAACATTACTTTTATAAAATTTTATATCAGGAACGAGATCTGTCTTTAATGAGTGGTTGAACAATTAGCATCCCACAATTCATTTAGTTAAATAGTTAAAGAAGCTGTTGATTACTCAAAATATATTTTTAACTGCCAGTTTAAATGCAGTGTGATTCCCGAGGAAAAAAGTTAGACAAAATTTAAAAAAGAAATGAAAAAGGTAAAGGGGGTTTTGTTCAGGTGGAGATATTCCTAGAGAAAACAATTAAAAATAAGTTTATTGCTCGATGGCGCAACAGTTTCAACTTGATGTGCGACTTTTGTGGGGCTATAAAAAACGAAGAGAAAACATTAGCCAAGAGAGGGTCAACGCCAACGCCAACTGACCATCGACTCGATAGCGTCACGGTCAGGGGTTGACCCCAATAAAGTGGATGGGCATGCTAATTATAGGCTCCAATGAAGTCCTCTTTGGCCTTTAATGACAACCCACTCGATGCGATCCTGGCTATCTCTGATGGCCCGTCCACCACAATTAATCAACGGTTTAAGTAATTGACAAATGATTACATGTTCAACATATGGCTGTTAAAAGGCATAAGGGCGTTAGCAACAGTTGAATGAGTCGAGTCGAGTCTATAGATAGAGTCATTGTTGTTCGACAACAACGTGATAGAACATTTATTTTTATCAAGGGCTTATGCAAAGGTCTTACCAACATTTGAGTGCAGCACACATCTGTGGCATGCCCTGTTGCCAGGAGATGCTGACGCTTGTTCTGGATTCCCATCTGCCTCTTATGTTGACTTTTTGACGCCTCTTCCTGACATGTGAGCCAAGAGATAGTCAAGTCTATTGTGTTGACGGCTGACTTGGCCATCCATTTGTACGATTAGTTTTTCTGGCCAACACAATGAGCTGCAGCATCAAGGACATTGCATAATAGTCCATCTCATCCTAGCTATTTTGTGTTAACCACGCACTTCATGCCACCTGAGTGCTGCTTTCAACACATTATTCAGCTGTTCACTTATTACCTAGTAGCTTATATGACTCTCTGTAATGGTGCACATATATCAAAGGTCACGACACAACATAACAACAGCCACAGCAACAATAATAATAACAACAGCCAACGCAACCTGTAACTTTTTAAGCCAAGACATTTGCCCCGCTGTTTGAATTTTTAAGCCCTTTTCCTTCCCCTTTCATCGTCTATGCAACTCAGCGGGAGCTGAGAAGAGTAATAATAGATAGACGGGGGATTTTTTTCTGCCACATAAATTCACAGGCAAAGCTTAACTCTTCAGTTTGATGATGATTTGTGTTAAATTAGTTAAATAACATATTTTTTCATACTTTGTTTTCAGGTTCCTGTCTGGAATATGGACACTCCTGTTGGGGTGGTAAGTCCTATTCTGTTTTCCACATTCAAATATCACATTTAAACTTGCCATTCCATTTCCTTTAATAGCACATGGAAAACGTTCGGGAAACAGGGCAGCTATTGCAGCGAAGCCGGTGAGTTATCAATTATACGAATTGTTTCTAATGTTGTTGACGAGCTCACATAAATCACCGCGATTAATTTAATCTTATCCAACCAAGCTTGTACCATATATTAGATATATAACTAAATCAACGGTTTAACCAAATTAAATTAATTTGCGCCGTTTGTACGAATAATTTATGGCATGACCAGGCAAATGTGTAAGGAAGTGAATAAACCAATTTGTTCTCTTCTAAATAATGCATTTAATGTGACATTTCCGGGTCGATATTGTAGTTAAAATCCATTCAGAAGTCAACTAAATGGTTTTCAGAAGTTTAAGTCCCAAAAATTAAGTCAAAACTTATGAGATTTATTACTTAAACACACTTTTTGAACAAGGCTGGAATTGAAATTGTTTTGCTATGCACTGCATCTCTTCTTTCAAATTTATGATTTGAATTTTAAAATTTTGAGGTTTACATTAGTGCATACAATACAATTTTTACATTGTAAAGTTAATATTTTTTCATATTTTTAGACGAAATGTTCGATATAATTTTTCGACTTTTTCGTTATGCTTATTATAATTGTATATGCAACAAATATAAGAAGAAAAAAGTTTTTTGTCAGAATCTTTTTATCACCTAAGTATGTGTGCAGTCAAATTAATACAACCATTCTTGGAAGCTTATCAAAACTACATAAGGGACACCCCTAAAATTAGGACTTACCGTCCTTATAAATACTCAACGGCCTGTAACTATTTGATTTTAAACCAGGGAATGAAACCGAAACGAATTTCGGTTACGGTTCCGGTTCCGGTACGTACCGAAACGAGTATTTCGGTAAAAGGTTCTAATTCGGCGTTGTCCTTTCGGTTCCGGTTAATTTTTTAAAAAAATTTAAAAGTAAAGAAAATCTAATTTTATCAACAAATATTTGTGTATGTATAAACGTACAAATGCATGCATTTTAGCATGTTAAGTCTGACATATAATTCGAGAAATTTTTTTATAGTGCAAAACCATGTTCGTACGAAAAATAAAAATCAAATTTTTTTAAATGTACCGAAACCGTACCGGTACGAACGTTTCGGTTTTCGGTTCTTGAAAAATAATTTATTTCGGTTCCGGTTACGGTTACGGTATTTCATTTGAAACGGTTAATTTCGGTTAACGGTTCCGGTTCCGGTTACGGTTTCATTCCCTGTTTTAAACCTATATCTTTCATTTAAAAAGAATGAGAAAGAACCTTTTGATTGGTATATACTACTATAGTAAATATAAGTACATACATATATCATTTGACCAAACTTGAGAAATCTGTTTAGCTGCCTTACTTTGAAAAGTTACTAATTTCTATGAACTTAGTGTTCAGGACATGTTTTGTTTTAAGAAGATCGTTTAAAGACGAGTAAAAAGCATATTAGACTTTAAAAATCGGATAAAAATTTAAAATACGGCTGTTATGTTAAAATTCTTTTGGTTTCCTTTCTAGATTTTAATTTATTTGATGATTGAATTGTTTACTGATCAATTCGTTTCTTCTTCCTATAGGTTAAACCCTATGCCGACAACTTTGCTGATCAGCTCCTCAACAACAACAACAACATCGGCGATAACAATGCGAACTTTATGGATGATGACAGCAACAATAGCAACAACAACAATAATAATAATAAGCTCAACGATTTACCGCTGACTGCATCGGCCTTGTCACCGTCGAGGGAAAGGGAAGAGGGAGATGCAACGTTGTCGCGTGATGTGAATGATGAAGGAAAATGGAGGCAGCTGCTGCGTCAACATCGCTACAAGCTGAGACAGTTGCAGCGTCAGTTCGATGCCACCGATGCGGCTGAGAGTTGGCGCAAGTTGCAACAAGCGATGGCCGAGGCAGAACAACAGCGACAACAACAGCAGCAACAACTGCCAATTGGCGATTTCTTTGAAGTCAAAAAGTGAACTTTGACCCACAATTGCTAAACAAACAAAAGATACACACACACACACACACGCGCACACACAACGAAACGAGAACAATTAAACGATATTTATGCCATCATTCCGAGTGATCTGCACTTAAGTCTCGCATTGCATGCTGTGGCCTAATTAATAGCACAAAATTGCGCATACGCAGCGTTGGCCAGCGGGCAATACTAAAAAATACATTTACCTATATATACATACATACATAATAAAATTAAATGTAATTGAAAAATAGTTTTTTCTCTTTGTTGTTTTGTCTTATTGTTTTATATATTTGTATTTGTATTGTATATTTAATATATAATGTATAATGTTCAATATTTAATTGTGCAATTATTAACCACACAATATATGCATTATTCATATATGTTGCAAACACAATATTGCGTCACTGGCTGGATGCCGCAATATTGCCCCACAGTTTTTTAAACAATTCCATATTAACTTAACTAATCGTTACTCTTATCTATTTTAATCATAAACAAATAAAACTTATAACCTTACGAAGCGACTCGAAACTCGAAATTGGCTTCAATTGGACTTATCTAAGCCTTGATTTTAGCAGGTATTTGGAAGCAGGCAGCATCACCCTGTTTATCGCCAAGTCCCCAATGTATCTCTAGACTCACCGTCGGATAGACTGGGAGTATCTTGAAGCTATTCTTATAGGTGTATGTCTCGCCGGCTTTTAGTGGGCAGCCGACTTTCTTCTCTCCAGATGCATCATAGATATGCGGACAGGCGCTGGTGCCATAATACCCTGGGAAAGGCAAAGGCACATCCAAAATTATACCCTGTATATCCGAAGTAAGCTCGGCAAAGTCACGCTCTGGTTTCAGCTTCATTGTAATGCTTGCCTCCGTGTTGCGCTTCAATATGCATTTGTTTTTGGGGCAGTTGGAAATCGTCACTTCCTCGGTAGTCAGAGCACGTGCCTTGGCTGCAAGTGGCAATGATTTAGTTGCAACAATATCAGTTAACAGATTTTAACTTACACTTGGGACATGGTTTCACATCTGTTGCCGTGGCAAGTCCGAGAATTGCAGAAAAGATCAACAGCAGCGTAGTATACTTCATTTTGGCTGTAAGAAATTAAATTCAAGTACTTTAAATAAAATTTCACAACGCGTGCTTAGTTTGCAATTGTTTGGGATCCAAACTTGATCCAAACTTGACTTAATCCACAAGCAGTTAACACTCGCAAATATAAACCGGTTAAAGCGAAAGATTGACCTTGACTTCAAAACGTCAAACTCTTTATAGTGATTTGCAATCAGATAAAACTGACAGCGGTTAGACGAGTATCTTTAAGATACATTATATATCTTAATCTGGCTTGACTTTTGACTAGGGAGTCTAAAGTCTAGTTCACAGACACTTTTACTTAATATTTTGTTGAACCTTAGCTCAGAATTGTGCAATAGTTTTTTTTTTTTAATTTTAATTGTATCTTTTAGCAAGTAACTGCAACTTATGGTATGTTGTTGCTAACTTAGTATTCAGTTAGGTTGCTTACAGCACAACGGTCTTTAACTTATTTAGTTGCTCGCACTTCTACAACGTAGATGCAAAATGTATCTTTGTATCTCAAGCTTAAAGCGTAACTGACGACTGACAAACGGCAACTGAGACAGCGACGCCTCTGACATGGAGTATATATACAACTGACAGACAGATCGCTGACTAATCAAGCTATCTCAAATGGACTCTATCCGATTTCTTTGGTAGTTTCGTATGCGTGTGGCATACAATTATCTCTAGAGACGAGAGAGAGACAGAGAGAGAGAGAGAGAGGGAGAGAGAGAGAGAGAGAGTGAAGAGAGAAAGAGAGACGCATTGGATCTGGGGACGAGGTATTAACGTAATTTGTGCAATTGGTCGCTTCTTCAATTGGACGCATCCGTGACGTTCTAGAGACAGTTTGATTAGCTCTTTGTTAAGCCTCAGCACACATTCAGTGTCTCTACTGTACTTATTTGTTGTTTAGTCGTTAGATGCGTTTATTTACACTCACCTACATCAGCTGTTGGCGTTGTGCAAACACCAAAATCGAATCGATATGACAACATACATAACTGTGCAAGTTAACTCAAGCTAAGTCAAGTACTTCCCTAAAGCCTATTTGGGCTTTAGCACAATGGGAAGTGCTAATGCCAAGGCCAAGCCTAGACTTAAAGCTTCTCGGGTAATTGAAAATAAAAGTTTTATGTCGGGTCCAATTTCCTTAGTTAGGAGTATACAACAACAATAATATCTATAAGGAACTCAGGATGCGGATTTATCATATATGCCTTAAAAGATCTTTTATAAAGGATTTATTATAGGATTTATTATAGAAATACACAAATGTTTTATAGATTTCTCATAAATATCGTATATCTATAGCTTTGGCATCTTTTTGTATCTCCTACTTTTCTAAAAGACCTTTTATTTATATTTTACAAATTACTTAAATAAATCTTAAAGATACTTTTTAAATCACTCCAAGATCTCATATACTGTTTCTGGCATATCTCACCTTACTTTTAGTAGTCTTTTCCCGAAGTTGATAGTCATTACAATAATAGACCCTATTCAATTACTCAATCAACTTTACATATGAGTATACAAATAGACATTCGCTTATAGAGGCTTGCAAATTGAACACGAAACAAAATAGAGAGTCTCAAGCTATCAATGATATACGAAAGATGAGTATATGTATACATACATCAATAATTGAACAATCGTATATGTTGACTTATAGGTTTGTAAATAGTGAAGATATTAGCATACGATCATCGCCCGTTTTATGTGTCTACTGTCTTTGAAAGTACGTGTAAAGTGTGTCATAAAATATATTGATTTTTCTATAATTTATTGTTTTTCAAATGTAATTAACGTGTGCCCATATCCAATTTCAACTATAATATATACATATTCATATATCAAGTTTAGATCAAATTTAAAGTTGTCTCCTTGATAATTACGTTTTAATCGGTCTACATCGGATATTATTAATTTGAAATTTATTGAAAATTATTTAAAATTGACAATGAGATTTACCGGATTTTTGCATTTTGATTTCAAACTGTCTTTAAGTATTGAAGAGTGTTTTTATACTCACACATTAACGATTTAAAGAACTTTCGAATCATTGCAAAGGAAAAACAGTATCTTGATAAATATAGGATTAATGATTCTAAGAAAAAGGTTAATTGATTTGGATTCTGATAGATTCACTCAGAAATACTACGATGTGTAATAACATTATTACATTCTCTATTAATTTGCAAGTTAATAACAAAGGTGTTCACAATTATTATGCTGAGCATGGCATTTAGATAAAATATTTAAATTGTTTTCAATTGAACTTTAAACAAAAGCGAAGCCATTGCTTCACTGACGATCGACGCAGTCAGGAAGTTGAATTTACTTGGAGCGTGAGACGCCTTTTAAATATCTTTTCAACAGCTGATCAATATATGTATGTAGTTGAAGAGAGCACGCAACATTAGCATATAGAAAGTTTACTTAGCACAAATCTCGATCTGAAGGCACTTTAATTAAAACAAGTCTATAAAAGTTACTCACGTTATTCGAGTCTTCGCAGCGACCGCTCTGAGCACAGTTTGAAATGCAACTGAAAATTGAAAGCGAAAACTGCTTCAGCTTTAAATGAGAATTTGACAAAATGAGTGAATGATGACTGTCGAGTCAAAATGCTTGTTTTTTAGATGCTGTTGTTGTTGTTGAAAAGCGACTGAGCCGGTTTAACCATCGCCGTTTAACACGCTTTACACAAGATTTGAGATTTGTTTTCGTTGTTGTTGCTTTTTTTTTTTTTTTTTTTTGAGTATTTGCTACGCATGCGACAGAATTGAAAATTTCCGGCCTTTTGTTGTCCACTATGCAATCCGCTCACTTGTACAACGCAAGCATAGACAAACGGGGCTGCCAGACGGAGAAATACCCTGTATACAATTCATAAGTAACCAAAAGACCTTGAACTACAAGCACACATATGTACATACTCGTAAATATATTTTCATATCTGTTTAGAGGAATCTGGGCTTTTTTAACAAAAGTTTCCAGCAAATGTTTTGTGAATAACTTGCGTGTTTGTTATCCGGCTATTATGAAAATGTCAGAATAAAGAAATAACAAATTTAAGCTTTAATATACCTATAATCAAGAGTATATCTTTAAAAAGCGATTGAAATTCGTCCCCTTTTCGATCTGCGGAAATGTTGAGATTTAACAGAAATCTAGAATTAATTTTTGTGTTTCAGTTGGCCTTGATTAAAGATTTTATCTTCTATGAATAACTTGCGTGTCTATTATCCGATTATTATATAAATCTGTCAGAATACAGGACATTTTTTGAGCACAAGCAAAAACTAACATGAACCTATAATTAAATCTTTATCTTCAAAAAGCATCCGAAATCTTTACAAGAATATTGATGTTTAACTGGTTTTAATTAGCAAAGTACATTAATAATTTTATCTCTTTTGCCTCTTTTTACAACTTTAATATTTACAGGGTATTAGCTTGAGCCTACATACCCTAGTATACATACATATATAGTAGGGGGTGTGTGATTGGGTGTGTGCGGTCAACGTACAGCTGCAGTAGCAGAAGAAAAACAGTTAGAGTATAAGTAATTAAGTGTAATTGATTTAGAAAATATTTGCTTTACAATTTACAACAAAACTGTAAGCGCAAATTGAACTTCAAACAGGGAAATTTTGCATGAGGCATTGTCTCAAGATGTGCAGCAAATAAATATTTATTTCTAACATCTTGTGAACTATAAAGTCATTTATTGCGTTTTTAAAGGTTGAGAAGTATTTTGTTACTTTTTGAGATTAGTTTGTTAAGTTGTAAAATGTAAAGGATTAAATTAACAGTGTAATTATTAATTTTCTCAAATATAGCAGATCACTACAAATATTTGGTTCATTCAAAACTCTTAGGGGGAAAGTTGCTTAAACAAATTGTCATAATTTTGTGGATATTTAGGGGTGTTCCACAAAGCAATAGCAACATAAAAGCAACTAAAACGTAATTTTTGGTGTTCCCAAAAAAGGAACCATTGTTTTCAAATGTATAAAAAATTATTCAAACCTTTAAATAAACATAAAATTTATTGAAATCAATTAAAATATTTGGTAAAAATAAACATTTGGAACAGTTGTTTACAAAAGCAATTGTCGGCAAAAGACCTAGAGCTTTGTGGAATTATTTATTATTTTGTCCATGATTTTTTTTAAATCATTTTGTCCAAGATTTGGTTAAAGAAAAATTGACAAATCATAGGTGAATTTTTCTTCTCCACCTGCTTGTCATTCTTTCTCCTGTCCCTCGCGATCCTTCTCAGCTCATTCGTCTCCTCTTTTACAGAGTTCGCCTTTGGCAGGAGCTGTGGGAGTTTGAGCTTTCAATAAATAAAATTAAGGCAGTTATTAAAAAAAAAACCCAGTACCTTTATGTGCTGGTGGAAATTGCATGTTGAGGGGCAGTACATATACAGCATATACCAACAGCAAGTTCCCATTCTTCTGCTGGTGCGCAATCTTTAGTAACCCACACCGAAATATGTATTGGATACTCAAATCCACCTTCTCCTCGGTGTGATACTGATAATTATTGTGGAATGATTCCATTTTCTCTTAAATTTTCACTAATTTTCCTTCTGCCTTGCAATTTTGTCAAAAATTCTTTTCTTCTTTCGGCGTTAATATGAAAAACAGTTATTTCAAATTTCCCACCACTTCCACTTTAGTTACAGGTGGCGCCTTGTAGTTCCCAATAAGTGAGGATTTGTAGTTCCTAGCATGACCAGTGGCGGCGCTTTGTAGTTCCTAACATGGCCATCGGCGTTAATAAAACGAAAGAAAATTGCCAAAATTAAAATTAATTTTTTATCAGAGAAAATGATTTTTAATCAACAAAACAAGTAAATCCGAATTTCGACAAAATTAAGCCGCTTTTTTTTAAATTTAACTAGATTTTCTAGTGAAAAGTGAAAAAATTTTTCGGTCACTCGAAATCGGAACTCACTCAAAACATCACTCAAAAAAAACTGGATCATTTTTAGTTCCTATAAAAGACAATAGATGGCGGTAAAGTCACAGGAAAAATGCACTCAAAAGTGAGCCAAAAGAAGCAATAAGGAAAGAGCTTGTTCACTCGCTCAGTTTGGGGAACACCTCTTTTTGGCTCACTTACTCATGAGCAACCCTAGCACTAAGCCTGCAGTAAGAAGAAGACGTTACAAGCAACTACATCGGAACGCGCACAAAATGCAGTAATAGAAGCATAAATAATCAAAATTCGTTCGTAATGCGTAAGCTGGCGCAATTGTGTTAATTAAGTGATATTTTCTTTTGTGTTTTGTTCTTTATTTACCCCGATTTGCATATACATAACAAAATATACATCTAAATTGACACCAATACACACATATGCGGGACACAACACGCACATCTCTATAGGGCCTGTGTGTGTGTGGACTGTATTGGACTGTGGGCAACAATAAACAATGAAAGGTGCAAGTGAATCAAAATTTGTACAATCATTATTATTATGTGCTTGGCTTGTTGTTGGCTGTAGAGCTCTAAGTGCGACGGACGATGAAACGACGATGCACAAGAAGACAACGAAAAGAAAAACAAACTAATAACAAGGCCAGTAGCAACAACTACAAGTATAACAACGATAACATCAATAATATTAATCAAACGCAAATACATACATATTATATAGAAGCGAAAACAAGAAAACGAGAAATATCGTAACGAAAAATACACTGTGTAATATTCGCGTGGTGTTTGGTGTTGTGTGCAAACAACCAAAATTACGTGGCTGTTGCCATTAGACGCCTAACTGTACATAGTTGCCGCCCTCGTCAATCCCCCACGTCCACCCCCTTTGCATTCTACATAACAACTCTCACATAGCTTTGCTTGCTGAGCGCATAGCAAAGGAGTAGCAGCAACAACAACAACAACAACAACGTAAACAACAACATCAGGGGAACAACCACCGAAATGTCTTCGCTCAAGGTTGCTGTGAGGGTTCGCCCCTTTAACACACGGTAAGTGGGAATCTAGTTGTGATTTTTGTATAGGAATTATAATTCTAACTAGAATTCATATTGGGATTTGAGTTTGATAAGGCAACTGGTTTAATTTATAGCGAAACGCCCCTCAAAGTAACTGTTGCGCATTTCCACTTAAAAATTAGTTAATGATGTAAATATAAACAAGAAAAATAATTATATTTCTTGGTAAAACCATTCACCAAAAAATGTATTTACGCTGCTGACGTTGCCAAGTTCTTTTTTGGCCAACAACAGTACGTTGGCCCTCTTCAGTTTGCCCAACGGCTACTTAAAACCGCATTAAACAAAAATCTTTCTGTTTTTTTCGTACTTGTTTTGTTTTATTTTTCTTGTTTTTGTTGTTGTTATTAACCTGGTCTAGCAAGCGCTTTTTTGTATGTTTAACGTGTTGGATCTTGGCGCGGTCATTGCTTTTGGCACAGTTTCGACTTGGCTTAAACAAAGCGAACAAAAGCCCGAAACAAGCAACAAAGAAACTGAAGCTCTCTTATGATGTCATTCATCTCACACAAATTTATGGTTCGATTAAAGCAACAAATAATTTGATATACAAAATAAACTTAGCTGCTTCTGCTTTTAATGGCCTTTCCTTGTGTTAATTGTGCATGCAAAATTTGTTATTGCCACAGGTGCGAGTAGATCTATCTCACTCTCTAATGCACTCTCTAATAGCAGTGACGTCATCGGTCATCTGCTTTGTTGCTGTATAAAACAGTTTGCAAATATTTATAGCTTAGTTCCCACTCCGCAATTTTTCACACAAACACACATAGGCACAAACAATTATTTTGTAAATACGTATTATTAAACATTTTTGCTGTTTTGTTTAGCGTGAACGCAAATTTTTTCCATTTATTCGCTAGGCTCTGCACTGAGGAAAAGAAATGTGATTATAGATAGGTGTTAACACTTTTAGAAACAGGAAATGTACTTCATTTTATAAATTTTGTTTGCATATTATTCAACAGTTAATTGTCAAATTTATTCATGTTCTCTTGAAACAAAATAAACAAGTATAACTTTAGTTGCTCGATAGCACTCACTATCTAATCTGTACTTTAGTTTTTTTTTGTGCTGTCAAAAAGAATATACAACAATTTTAAATAGGCAAGCAAAATTAATTTTTTGAGATACACTGAACAGCAGAGTAGTAATCATTAATTTGATTTGATCTGAAATATATGAAAGTTGAATAGATTTAAAGCTAAATACTTCCAATTAAACTTGCAAAAAACCAATAAATTCTGTTCCTCATATAAAATCTGTAGGAAATAAAAGTTTTTTACTTATTTTTTGTAGAGTTATATTATAATAATCACTAGTAAAAGGCATATTTTAATTAATGCTAATAATATTGAGTATTGTTTATATTATTCTAACGATTATTATCGATCTCCTAGCAGCATTAACCAAAAACATTGTCAGATTTGCTAAATTACAATCAAGTTGTAACCAAATTTGGTATAGAATGCAAAAATGACTTCTTGAAAATAGTGTTCGAGGCCATTCCTTTCCCACAGTGTAGTCATGGAAGAGCGAGCGTCGCGAGCAGAAATAACAGCAATACATTAAAACGTTTGGTTATACGAATACGTACACTTTAATATATAATACTAAATAAAGTTCGAGTCGAGTTTTCATTAGGATCTCTAGATATGGAAAGATGTATAGATATATAGTATACATGATGAATGTATGCATAATATGCATAAAATTCTGAACACGCGAGTTTAAATCAAGCAACTTCCATATTCATTGTGAGGTTTGCCAACGATTCATTCATTTGTTTTGTTTTTAGTGTTGCTGCTTGAATATGAGTCAGATATTTGGTCATAATTGAAGGCACTGCACAATGTTTATTCTTGTGTTTGCTTGTGTGTGTGTGTGTTTGAAGTTGAGGCACAAATCAGTGCCACAGATTCAGATAACGTGCTGAAGGGGAATGCGCAATAAACTGAGTCAAAGAGCTCAGCAAACCAAACAGATTAAAAATTAAAACCACTCGCAAGCAATGAAATGAGTGGAGAACTCATACTCAGACTCATACTCATACATTACGAGTAGATTCAGAAAGTGGAGCGTCAGTCAGCATGCCACCAACAATGCGCATTGAGCCTATGAGCAAAGAGGAACGACCTAAAATTGTTGCCACAAATGGGGGCAAGACGCGTGCAGATAAAAAAAAAATGTAAACTATACTAAACTGAACTGAAATAGTAATAAAAAAGATACTTGCAGCGTCTGTGTTTGTTGCTGGCGGGGTCTTTGACTGAATGAGTCAATGTGGCAAGTCTTTTGAATTGGTTGGCACATGCGACTTGTGGGTGGGTGTACCATGAACTCGATAACAAAGCCAACCAGTTCCCCATATACCCCTTATTTCCCATTTCTTCTTCCATTCCCCACAACCCAAATTCAAAAGTTCTTAACTGACCTCTGCGTCTTGTCTTTTCTTTGCTTTTCTTATTTTATTTTCTTCTGCTTTGCGTTTTCAGTGTTGCAATCAAGTTTTCATTTAATGATTGCCAACAAACCGGAATCTCTTTTGTGGGTTTGTGTGGAAAAGTCATGTGACTATTAAAAAGCTGCAAACTCGTATGGATTCTCGTGTCATTCAAACTTTTTCAGATCATGCAAAATGCTTATAAACAGCGCTAGTTTATGACCAGGTCGTTTGCGAGCTGTTAGCCAAGTTAATGGGGCCCTAGGGAAAATGCTAACAACGATAACGACAACAACACCTGTACATTGTCAATTAGTTTAAGTTTATTTTCTATGGGCCAAGGTCATTTACAGGGTATGCTAATGCCTTCTCATTGCTCTCTCTATCTCTCTTCTCTTTACAGTGAAAATGACATGGACGCTCAGCTCATTGTGGAAATGGATAACAAGAAAACCCGGCTAGTTAAACCTCGCTTGCAATCCATCCGCGATGCAGGACGTGAGGCTTTCCATGACTTCACCTTTGATTACTCCTATTGGTCATTCGATGCGGAGGATTCACACTTTGCGACACAGGAACAGGTGTATAGCGATCTGGGCAACGATGTTGTCGATTGTGCCTACGAAGGTGAGATGCCAATTAATTAATTTATTATGTTATTTAAAATATTTACAATAAGTTTATTAAGCCCAATTATATTCTGAATCGTTGGAACATTTAAAATAATAAGAATCAAATAAACAATAAAAGCGTAAACAATTTAAAATAATAATAGATTATAAAATGGAAGTAAAAATTAAAAACACTTCAACATTTTATTTTAAAAATGTGAGATTCTGAACATTTTAAAATTGATTCAAGACTTAAGAATGATAACTAAAACGGGGTAAAGTGTTTGACTTAAATTCCTAATAACTGAAAAAGAGTTAAAAAACTTTAATACTCCTGATAATGACGTCAGACTATGACGCAGTTGCTGTCTAAAGTTTATATTAATCAAATACAAATTACTCATATTACTCATTGCTCAGTTCACCTTACAACATACATATTTTTTTGGCCATGACTTTGACATTTTGTTGGTCTTTTGTTGTTGATTTTGGCTGACAGACAGTCTGTCGATTTGCTGCATTAGTGTTTATTTGTTTACATCTCTTTTGATCTTTGATGTTGATTTCAGTTTTTTCCCGAATATTTTCAATGTTTAAATAAAATGCGTGTCTAAAAATAAAACAGACCCACTATCGTTTGCTCCACTGGCATTTTCTTATGTGGCGTGCTCGTATGTAGTATGTATATGCCTCAGTAATCATGCAAATTTCCGCTTTACGTTGCGGCTACGTAATATTTTTCCTTAACAGAAATAGAAAGAGAGAAAGAGACTCTTGCTATCAGCTAAAGTTGCCCCCGCTGTGTAGGGATTATTGTTGATTGATTGTCGACACGATTGTGTCACGTGCCTGGCAATGATTTCCATCAGTGCGTAATATTTTATGCGCTTTCACTCGCGGAAAACTGTAACAGAAATGGAATTTCTTTTATTGTTTGGCGAAAAATTAAGCCGAAAAAAAATACAAAACTAACTTTCGCCCACAACAACAACGCAAAATGGTAAGCGAAATGGAACAGCTGTTTATTGCAGCAACTTGTTGTTGTTGTTACTGTTGTTGTTGGTCTTGTCAGTTGTTGTTGTTGCTGCTGCTTGGCACGCTTTCAATATCAAATTACCCGGGCCAAGATTGGTCGAGTGGGAATGACAAAACAAAACAAAACAAAAACTGCAAGTGATGTCCACACATAGAGCCTGGCTTTAAATAGTTTGCTGACTGGCTAAAAGCGGCAGTAACTTGGCTAAGCAATTTATGTTGTTGTAGTTGTTATGGTAGATGTTGTTGCTGTTTGCTGTTGCTGTTGCGCCACTTGTGCGGTCTCAGATGACACCGTCAAATGGAAATGGGAGGGCGGTCCATTGAAGCAATCACTTGGCTCTTGGCTCTTGGCTAGACAAGCTGTTGAGGTGCTTGGGAGGGACCTATCTGACTGTCTGTCGCATTGTCTCTCTCTCTCTCTCTCTCTGTCGACTGACACATGAGCTGCAATTACAGTAAAAGTGTTTTCAGCCTGGTCGAGACAGGTCATGCACAGATGTGCAATGTTTTTAGCATCTCATGACTTATTCACAATTGTTTAACCAAGACTTTAACACATAATTCAATCATATGATTAAACAAAGTGATTCACAATTTAGCTGATTTGTACATAGGTTTGTTCCCAATATAATCCTCATGAGTGTTTTTTATAATAAGAGCTAATATTTTAGTTACTAATCGATTTTGTGAGTAATATTCTTTGGCTACAATAATAACCATAATTAATGGCAGTCGGACAAAGATTTTAATTTAAACAGAAATAAACCTTTCATTTGAAATTAAAACTTAACTGAAGTTCATTCATATTATACTTTCAAAAGATGGTATAATTAATAGCTAGCATGTGTTTCTTAAAAGATTCTTATGGAATTAACAAGGTATTAAGTTATATAAGGATATTTAGTTGGCTAAAATCCTAGTTTCTTAAATAAATACGTTTTTACATATTTTAAGAAATGAAATGTTAATACCGCAATTTATAGTATTTAATTATTCTTTTTGTATCTTAACATACTTGTTTGTCTTTCGAAAGACCATTTATAATATTGTGGCTTCAAAAGTTTTATAAATTTCGATAACTATGTTTACAAAATTTATAATTTGTTAAACGTGTTATTATCTTCATTGTTACATACCCGCATCTGAGATGGAAAGCTATTTTCATTGATTTGAAATGAGAGTACTTCCATCGATTTTTCAGCTCAAAATGACATTGAGAATTACCCTAGTTAGATAAGTAAATATTTTTCAGGGCAATATGATAGTTATTACATTTCATAAATACTTGAACCATTTTCAACTTGGCAGCAGCTTGGAATTCGAATCTGAAACCAAGCTGCGCACTTGCTTTTATTATATTCCATTTAAAGTAGACAGCTGACCTTGTCCTTTGAAATTTGCAACTACTCGACAAAAATAATGACATGCAAAGCGAGTTCGTATCCTACTACGCCTTACAATAACTCATAAAAGTCAAGTGCCACCATTAGCAGCATGCCACAAGTTGCAGTTGGCAGTTAGCTAACGTTTGTCAAGCGTGTTGCATGCAACTGCATGCAACATGGCTACAATCTGTACATAATGTATAATTATGGGGTGGCAACCTTTCACTTATATTAATTAACTTATTTGAAATAGATTAACTTATAAAAAAATTGTCTTTTTGTTTGGCTTACAGGTTACAATGCCTGCGTCTTTGCCTATGGACAGACGGGCTCAGGCAAAACGTTTACCATGATGGGAACCCCAAGCAATCCGGGACTTATACCACGTATCTGCCAAGAGTTGTTTGCGAGGATGCGTGTGGGTCAGGAGTCGGGCACGGGATATCGGACACATGCCAGTTACCTGGAGATCTATAATGAGAAGGTAAAGGATCTGCTGTCGGTACAGAACACGGGACATTCGTTAAGAGTGCGTGAAGATCCCCGATTAGGTCCTTACGTGGTGAATCTGTCGCAGCATGCAGTGTCTGACTTTGAGGAGATTCAGGTGAGTTCAACAGTTGCTATTTAGATTCAAAAAATCTTGCTGCTAATGTAATTCTCTGTATCTCTTAGGAGTGCATTGCACGTGGTAATGCACATAGAACTACGGCCAGCACCAACATGAATGATACGAGCAGTCGGAGTCACGCCATCTTCACAATCACATTTGTGCAGGCCGTCTTCATGAATGACATGCCAAGCGAGACAGTTTCCAAAATCCATTTAGTCGACTTGGCTGGCAGGTGCGTAAGCGGAGCATGAAACTATGATTGCAATCATTCAACTATATATATTTTTCTTTATGTAGCGAGCGAGCAAATGCAACAGGTGCAACGGGGGATCGTCTGAAGGAGGGTGCCCACATCAACAAATCCCTCGTAACGCTGGGCAGCGTCATTTCAGCATTGGCAGAGCAATCGAGTGCCGCAATGCATAACTCTACCTCACTGGCCTTAACTCCAAATAGCGCTACAAAACGCGTACTTTATATTCCTTACCGCGACTCCACGCTCACCTATTTGCTCAAGGACAGTTTGGGTGGCAACAGCAAGACCATTATGATAGCGGCATTATCGCCAGCGGATTGTAATTACAGTGAGACGTTGAGCACTCTGCGATATGCAAATCGTGCCAAGAATATCATTAACAAGCCCACGGTCAATGAAGACGCCAATGTGAAGCTGATACGCGAGCTCAGAGAGGAGATAAACAAGCTCAAGTCAATGTTAACTGGAGATATTGTAAGCATTTCAATAGTTAAACTAATTTATTATTTTTTTAATTAATTTTCATCTTTCTCCTTAGCACTCGCTGCAGCCTTCGCTCAAGGTTCTGGCTGATCTCCAGAAGAAGGAGGCTCAGGAGAAAGTGCTCACTGAGGAATGGACGGAGAAGTGGAAGGTGGCCCAGTCCATATTGCAGGAGCAGAAGAGTCTGGGATTGCGAAAATCAGGCGTGGGCGTTGTCCTCGACTCGGAGATACCCCACTTGATTGGTATACACAATGATGTGACGACTGGCGTTACCCTCTACAGCTTGAAGGAGGGTGAAACCTGCATTGGCACAGAGGATGCCGATTTGGCACCTCACATTGAACTTGTGGGCGATGGCATTCGACCGCAACACTGTAGAATTGTGGTAAAGGGAGGTGTGGCTACTCTGCATCCTTATCCTCAAGCTCAGTGCTGGGTGAATGCTCATCTCATCGACGAGCCTAAACAGATCTCGCAGGGCGACATCATACTCCTGGGACGCACCAACATATTTCGCTTTAACAATCCCATCGAGGCGGAGAAGCTGCGCAAGGATTTAAATCGCTCGCAGTTGGATATGTCGCGTCTGTCACTGATTACTTCTTCCAGGGAGAATTTGTTGTCATGCCCCGACATTGATGAGGATGTCATGACGGGCAGCACCTCATCGCCCTATAAACGATCAGACCGACAGTATTATCCACAGCGACCCATTTCTCGCGATGATCCCGAGCTTCAAGATGAAAATCGCAAAATACTCGACACCATTGAGAATGCTTTGAAGCAGCTGAATGTGGTAAGTAAAGTTTTAAGTTGGATATAATCATGATTAACCATGTTGTTTTTGAACACTTTTAGGAACGCGTTCAGATGCATGATCAATACAAGACGAAGGTGAGAAAGCTGACGGAGGAACTAAAGCGTCTAGAGCTGGAAAAAATGGATGGCATGCAGCTGTTCAATTGCAGAGAGCAGGAGCTTATTGCCCGCAAGGACATGTTACTCTGGGAAAAGAATAACGAGAAGGTTCAGGTGTGTACTGTATGCTCTTTTTTTATTGCATGAAATGCATTCTATTGTTTGTTATTTTATGCTTAGTTTATCATTTTGTATGTCTTGGCTTTTGTTTCCTTATTGGTTTTCCGTTCGTTTCATTTTCGTTTTAGATCGACATTGTGTGTAGACAAATTTCCGCATTTCAAACGCAGCTCGACTCTAAGAAACGTGATTTCTCTGAGTATGTAGCGAAAGAGTTGCAGGAACTAAATGATTGTGGCAAACTGGATGAGGTTTGTTTACTTTCTTTATAATTTATCTTATTTAAATACATTTAAGTTGCTTAAAGCTTGCCAAAAAACTTTACTGGTGGTCTCTTAATTAATTAAATTTTCTTTACAGATGGGCATGAAAATTGAGGAGGGAACTCCGCTTAACGATGATCTGTTGTTACAGGTGTCCGATTCGTTGGATTTGTTTGCTGCGCAGTTTATTAAGGATACTGTGCGAAGAAACGTAAGTTTAAATATCAAATTAAATATGGAATCGTCTTTATCAATCAAAATGTCTTGCAGAATGAAGAGATCCGCAGACTGGACGAGCAAATAGCGGAGAAGGAACGCATACTCAATGCTAGCACCAGTAAAATAGCCAAAGTTGATGAGACGATGTTGGAAATTCACGCGGAATTGGAGCGCCTGCGTCAGGAGCGTGCTGAAAGTGAGAAGGAATCCCAGGCAATTCGAGCCAAAAAGCAGAGTATGCAACTGCAGGTGCAGAGCTCCAATGATATGGACGATGTGTCCAAGTCGGACACATATAAAACATGTGATACTTTCCCCTCTGACTTCTCGTCTCCCACAATTACGGAGGGACAACAGTCCCCGCTAAGCAATTTCTCGTGTGAGGCTAGAGATGAGGGTGAAGATACTCCCAAGGATGACTTCTCGGGCAGCAGCGAAGATGCTTCACGCACCTGTACGGCCGGTCCTAGCAGTGGAAGTGGCAGCACCTCAGTTGCTCTCAGCTCGCAGGCTATCATGAGCGATAGCGGTGTCTGTTTGGACACTCGCAATCAGGCGTTGCTTCAAAATGGAATCGCCAGTAATTACAAAAACAACATGCGGACTAGTGACGAGGAGACGGGCTCATGTTCATCCTGCGAAATTGGCCGAAACACGGGCATGACCCGAGCTTACTGCCCGCTGCATGCAAAGCGTCGAAAGATTGCTGCCCAGAAGGCGTTGATAATGAAGAATCTCGAATCGGATGTTAACAAAGCAGAGTTAGATGAGCAGATTGCCGATCTGCAGGATCTGCAACGAAGTTACATTCAATTGGAACAGGAATTGCTGCAATCGGTGCAGGACCTTGAGGCGCATGCTTTGTGCTGTGCAGAGGAACGTGCAGGCCAGATGTCCAATTCTATAATGCGTTCCAGTGCAATGAGTCCAACCAGCATGGAGGAGTCCAGCTCTCAAATTTTTTCGCCCAGTATGACCAGATCGTGTCCGTCCATGAGGGAGTTTCGTAAGTAAACTATAAGTGTGTTAGTTAACTTTGCCAATTAATCGGATTAACTTTTATTCACACAGCTGAAGGTGAACACTTTATAACCATACCCACATTTGTAATGCGCGGGGCTGGAAAACAGACACACTACGAGTACGAAGTGAGAATTGCACTTCCAGATGGAAAACTTAACATATTGCGTCGCTATAGTCGCTTCCGTGAGTTGCATTTGTGCATGAAGCACTGCTATGGCGCTAAGGCAAGTCTCCAATTATTCTTTAGTCGTCTCTCAATTGTAATTGATGATTTCCTCTTGTAGATCTCTGCATTGCCCTTCCCACGCCGCGAACTCTTTGCCTCGAACAGTGAGCCTGTGGCCAAGCATCGTCGTCGTCTGCTGGAACTCTATTTGCGACGCCTTTTCGTCGTCTGCTCGAAGATACCACAGTGTCCAATCTATGATGGGCCCGGTGGACCGGGCCTCACCCGTGCCTCCCTCGTACAGCTGTCGTCTTTTTTCAAGAAAGGCCTGTTCGAGAACGGAAAGCATGGGACGGGATAATAGTTAGCCTACTGCTGAATTATCTCCTGCCTACAGTGTGTCTATTTATTTATTTGTACTACCTGGTAAGCTACATGAACGACAACATGGACCTGTTTTGACTAGCTAGCCCAAGTAATCGGTAATCTATATAGACTGTAAGACCTTGTATGTACTATGTATGTATGTGTTTAAGACCACCAGTGTCCTTCCAATATGTTATTATTTTGATACCAATATGGATATATCTAAACATACATAAAGCTGTATTCTATTAAAACAATAATGATCAGTGTATGGAGCCTTACCTTAAACTAACTGTAAATCTAACTGCCAACGGCATTATTGTATCTTTACATTATATACATTTACATATAAACTACAATATTGACTTCCACATGGTTGAGATTTATCTATCAATATGCTCTGTTCATTTGTTTGTTTTTATTCACAGGGCGATTGTCCATTTTAAATAGCTAATTTTTGATCTAGTTAAATATATATACATACATACCATTGCATAAGTTATTCCAGTTATTCAGTCTGTGATTATCAATTGAAAAAAGATCGTTATATGACAAAAATCCAAATGCAAACAAAAAGTACGAAACAGAACATTTCACAAGTATGAAAAACCAACTTAAATAAATGTATTATAGGTAAATATATGATTAGTTATGTAAGTTAAGAGAACACTGATGGGTCTTGGGTAGGAAGATATTTAGCAGTAGGTGATAAGCAATGTTTAGTATATAAGTAAGCATTTAATCATAAGCCGAAAACGTCGCAATTACACTTTACACTAATTATGAGTACAACTAACCGCAACAAAAAACATGAAATGTTTGATAAAGCTTAGATTAAGATTAAGTTAATTGATCGTTGAAGTTACAGTTGCACTTGCTCGAATGCGATTACTGAAACAATAATAGCATAATTGTTTAAATAAACTCATTTCATATATAGGTAAAAAGTAACTTCTATGTATATTGTTGAGTTAACAGCTCTGTTAACTATAGAGCTTTAAGCTTTCATTGAGCTTGGCCATTGACTGTTAAACTTAAACGTCGCGTAGCCGCCTGTTTGGCCTCCAGCATCGCCTGCAGCTTGAACTGAATTAAGATTATAATGTAACTGATGATGGTGACAACCATCTGTAAACCACATAATGGAAGAAATCAGTGTAAAAATTTTTTGTATGATTCATTTGACTTACGGCTGCAAAGTACTTGAGATTGATATCGAAAAAGCCGCCGCAGGTGAAGCGGAGTTTTAAGTGCTCCAACTGCAATGCATACTCCATGAGTATCATCTTGAGCACTTCCGGAGTAACCAGACCACAACCAGCGCGAACGTTATGAAGAATGCGGCCGAAACTGTTATACTACAAATCATAACGGAGCTTAGAAAGGGAAATACTATACAAATTTTGACTTACTGTTTTGATGCAATTGTGGCTTACCCAACAGGGTATCAGGAGACAAAAAAGTAGAATCAGCAAGTGCCCAAGGCGCCCTGTAATCCAAATATAATGATAAACGAGTATTATATGAATAAAACAAATAAATTCATTAGCTTACAGTAACGACAACAATCATTGGGATTGACCGCCTGTATAAAAGCCCAATTGACAATGTGCAGCAAGCATAAGCCATTGTAAAGAATGATCAACATCATTGGCAACATAAAGTATCCTTCTATTTCACCCACAAGTTTCCAGACGCGAGATAGTAGGTGTTTATTCCTTCTCATGGACTGACACAACAATTGGAGAAGTTCACTTTGGTCGCACGTTGTCAACTGCTGTTGAACCTGGATTAGCTTGTGGCGCAGACGCAGCAATAATTCTTGGATTATCATCACAAACAGTGAATACTCCAAGGTTTTGAATTGCAGCACTATTAATATGAACTCGGTGAAAATCTTATCGCGCCAGACCATGTAGTCCGTGAGTACAGGGATTGTAATAGGCGGAATGGCAACAAATAGCAATATAGCCCATAATCCGATACGTTTGAAGAGATAGACTCGGAAGTTAGATTGCTTTCGTTGATTGCCAACAGGTTGAAAGAATGCATCGATGTCCAGCTCCAAGGAGAAAATTTCTTTATAAATGCGACCCAGTCTTTTATAGTAGATCAGCATATAAATTGAGTTAGTGCCCAGTAGAACAATGTAGAATACTTTCTGAGCCCTGCCCAGAATGTTGGTGAAATCCTCCAGGGCCAGCTCTTCGACCTCGATGTTAAGTATCATAATGTTGTTGTAGCTAACATAGACACTCAGCAGACAGGTGCAGCAGGTGTAGCAACTAAAGATGAGCATCAATAGCTTCCATTGCCAGGTGCCATGGTTTCTCACATAGCTGCTAGGAGGAGGGGTTAAGCTGAGGAGCGAGAATAGCTCCAGATAGGGACGCGCAGTTGCCAGTAGTTGACCCTCCATGGTGAGACTGAAGAACGTTTGGAAATATTACACATACGCCACTTGTCCGCAGTACCGCCGTCACGTTCGATTAATTTCATAGATAGCGAGTAATTTTTTATGCAGAGGTTTCACTATTTGCATAGCTAATTATCATATTAGAAAAAATTGTGTTTTCCAATTAAAACGACTGCAATCGCTAATTAATTATTAGACGCTCTTCCTCTACTTCTCACCTCGCTAGTTTATTATTTATTTGCATAGGATGCTTATCAAAACGTTAAAAGAACAATTTAATGCTGATAACATTTTTTAGTTAATTACTAAGAAAAGTTAAATTATATTGATTTATTAAAATCGAAGGATATCAAATCATTTGAAGATTTGCTAAATATAACTTTTCCTTTTTGTTTTTGCCTTTTCAGCAATTATTCCTTTCCTATAAAAGCTCTGACGAACATTATTATAAAAATTATATAGACTATATACCTCTATACATATATTTGCAGTTAATATTTATATTGCGATACCCGAAATATAATTAGTGTAATTGCCTAAAAAAACTCAATTAATGAGAAATTGAGATATATTATATTTTAACAGTGTTAAATATTATTTATTACTGCTAGTTGTTAAGATTTAAGCCTTTACTGTCGTGTAGCCGCCTGATTAGCCTCCATTTTGGCCTGCAGTTTGAACTGAATTAAAATTATGATGTAACTGATAATGGTGACAACGATCTGTAAACCGAAAAAAAAAACGAATAAATAACAATAGAAAGTTGGTGTAAAGTCCACTTTACTTACGCCTGCAAAGTGCTTGAGATTGATATCAAAAAAGCCGCCGCAGGTGAAGCGGAGTTTTAAGTGCTCCAACTGCAGTGCATACTCCATGAGGATCATCTTAAGCACCTCCGGAGTAACCAGACCACAACCACCGCGAATATTATGAAGAATGCGACCAAAACTATTATACTACAAATGAAAACGGAGCTTAGAGATGGAAATATGATTCAATAGTTGACTTACTGTGTTTATACAGTTGTGGCTGATCCAGCAGGGTATTAGGAGATTTAATAGTAGTACGAGCAAGCGGCCAATGCGTACTGTAATCAATATCAAAATATGTAAATATAATACACTATATTATTAAAAATTACTTACAATAACGACAGCAATCTTTGTGATTGAGCGACTGTATGAAGACAAAATTGGAAAGGTGAAGAATGCATAGGCCATTGTAAAGAAAGTACGCCATCATTGGTAGCATAAAATATCCTTCCAGTTCATCCACAAGTTTCCAAATGCGAGCGAGGAGATGTTTATGCTTTCGCATGGCTTGACACAATGATTGAAGTAGGACACTTTGATCACAGACTGTCAACTCCTGCTGTATTTGAATTAGATTGTGGCGAAGGCGCAGCAATAATTCTTGTATTAGTACTACAAACAAGGTATACTCCAGGCTTTTGAATTGTCCCACAATCAATATGAACTCGGTGAGAATCTTGTTTTTCCAGGACATATAGTCAGTGAACAAAGGTATCGTAAAACGCGGCATGGCCGCAAATAGAAATATGGTCCACATTCCAATGCGTGTGAATAGATATATTCGGAAATTGGAACGTCTTTGTTTACTGCCAAAATATTGAAAGCTTCCATCGATGTCAAACTCCAAGGCGGAAATTTCCCTATAAATGCGACCCAGTTTATTGTAATGGATGAACATAAAAACTGTATTGGTTCCCAGAATAAACACGAAGAAGATCTTCTGAACCATGCCTAAAGCGAAGGTAAAATCCTCCACAGCGAGATCCTTAACCTCCGAGCCAAGTACCGCAATGTTGACGTAGGTGACGTAGACATTCACCAGACAGGTGCAGCAGGTGTAGCAACTGAAGATGAGCATCAATAGCTTCCATTGCCAGGTGCGATGGTTTCTCACATAGCTGCTAGGAGGAGGGGTTAAGCTGAGGAGCGAGAAGAGTTCCAGATAGGGACGCGCTGTTGCAAGTAGTTGACCCTCCATAACGAGACTGAAGCGATGATTCAAAACATTACGCATACATCACATGGCCTCATTGGCGCCCTTACATTCGATCAATTGTATAGATAGGTAAGCGTTCTATATATGAAAATGAGATGCTTAACTTTCTGTGTAGTCAATTTTTATATACAAATTTTAATTTTCTAATTAGATGGATACAACTTCAATCAGTCTTGTGATATCTTCCTTTTATTGTTAAAAAATATAATATAGTAGAATAGACTACAATGTTGACAATCTAAAGTTAGACCAATTTGTACAGAGATTGGAAGAACTCAGACTGCCTTACTTTTAACAAAATGAACTGTTTTGTAAGCGGAGTGACTTTTTTAAAATCCTCATTAGCCCTCTTAGTGCATTCACAATTAAAACTATTAATTAAGCTAAACAACAATTTTTTTTGGTTAAGTTGTCGAGTTAAATATAGAAATCCCTCCTGTAATTTATTCATAAGAACTCTTCAACCTTTCCTTTTTTTTATATAAATAAAAAAATGCTTAGTCATTTCATTTCTTTATTCGAAAATCTCCATGAAATTCAGAAAATTTTTCATGTTTTCAAAATTTAAACTTTAAATGGTGAATTTCAAATTCTTAATAGCTCTTATATGTGGAGCTTGAAGCTTTCGTTAGTTGTTAAGCTCAAATGTCGCGTAGCCGACTCTTTAGCCGCCAGCTCCGCCTGCAACTTGAACTGAATTAAGATTATTGTATAACTGATGATGGTGACAATCAACTGTTAACCAAATGATGGAAAAATAAGAGTAAGAGCTATTGAAAAATAATTTGAACTTACGCCTGCAAAGTACTTGAGATTGATATCGAAAAACCCGCCGCAGGTGAAGCGGAGTTTTAAGTGCTCCAACTGCAGTGCATACTCCATGAGGATCATCTTAAGCACCTCCGGAGTAACCAGACCACAGCCGCCGCGAATATTATGAAGAATGCGACCAAAACTGTTATACTACAAATCAAAACGGAGCTTAAAAGCGGGAAATACTATTTAAATTTTTACTTACTGTTTTGATGCAATTGTGGCTTACCCAACAGGGTATCAGTAGATCGAATATAAGTATTAGCAAGTTGCCAATGCGCACTGTAATTAATATAATAAAATTTAAAATATTGAGATCATTGAGTATATGCCTTTGAGTATATGTGTTAGCTTACAGTAACGACGAAAATCGGTGGCCCCCTGTATGTAGACCCAATTGACATTGTGCAGAACGCATATGCCATTAAAAAGAAAGACGATCATCATTGGTAGCATAAAATATCCTTCCAGTTCATCCACAAGTTTCCAGATGCGAGCGAGGAGGTGTTTATGCTTTCGCATGGCTAGGCACAATGATTGAAGTAGGACACTTTGATCACAGACTGTCAACTCCTGTTGTAGTTGAATTAGTTTGTGACGAAGGCGCAGCAACAATTCGTGAATTAGCATTACGAACAAAGTATACTCCAGATTTATGAATTGCCCCACAACCAATATGGATTCGGCCAGAATCTTGTCACGCATGGCCATGTACTTCGTAAACAAAGGGATCGTAAGACGAGGCATGGCAGCAACAAGGAATATGGCCCACAATCCAATGCGTTGCAAAAGATAGATACGGAATTTAGAATTATTTCGTTGACTTCCAATATATTTAAAAGATGCATCGATGTCCAGCTCCAGGAAGGAAATCTCTTTATAAATGCGACCGAGTCTACGATAATTGATCAGCATATTAGCTGAATTAGTTGCCAGTATGAGCATATAGAAGATCTTCTGAGCCATGCCCAAGGCGTGGCTAAAATCCTTCAACGACTTCTCTCTAACCTCGTCATCAAGTACCGCAGTACTGACATAGCACACATAGACATTCACCAGACTGATGCAGCAGGTATAGCAACTGAAGATGAGCGTCAATAGCTTCCATTGCCAGGTGCCATGGTTTCTCACATAGCTGCTAGGAGGAGGGGTTAAGTTGAGGAGCGAGAAGAGTTCCAGATAGGGACGCGCTGTTGCAAGTAGTTGACCCTCCATGGTGAGACTGAAGCGATGATTACGCATACGAAGCATTGGGGCATTGCTGCCGTCGCATTCGATCAACTTTAAAGATAGGTTAGCATATGAATCCGATAAATTATTTGCTCAGGAAATTATACTTTTACTAATTAGAAGGATAAATTTGACTTGATATTGCTTTATTTGCAACCTATGGCCTTGCCCAACGAATAGAATTTAAAGTGTCGTCTTATACCAACTGAGGCGTCAGGAGTTGATTAAAAGCGAAAACACGAGATTTGAAATTGTGATATTATTTCCCAAAAGTCCGTTTGGTACCCTTAACCATATTTTCAAAAGTTAAAAAAATAGTAATTTTTGAAATGAAACTATTTTTAAATGTAAAATCAACCTATAAAGCAAATCATAATTAATCCAAACAAAAATCGATTCAGTTTTATATACTTATTCCATATTAATTGAAAACTATCTAAAATCTTTTCGATCTTTCATTTTATTTATTTTATTGATTTTCAATATTTTTGATTTTTTAAGAGTAACCAACAGATACATACTTATGATGTTCAAAAAAATTCTTACTTTGATTGTGGCCAAAAGTTCGATTTGTGATAGGTTATGATTGTTTTGTTTTGGTGAATTGTTGTTGTTTTTGTTTTCAAAATATTTTAACTCTGTTAAATAAAAACGTGTTTGTGTTTAAGTTGTAGTCACTTAACATTAATTCTTCAATAAACTTTTTTAAAGATCATAAATTGTCGGCAAGAATATTAAATTTTCTGTTGATTTGCTAGACATTATTTTGGTAGCAATTCTTCGACCATGCAAATAATTTCACTTGTTGTGCTTAAATAGGTTTGTATTGTAACAGAATACTGATTGCGACTAGAAAAACTCCAAAAAATAAATTTCATTAGATATTCTGTTAATTGCTAATCGTTTATAAATCTTTTTTCATTGGATTTCCGTTGTTAGGCTTAATTGTCGCGTAGCCGTGTGCTTGGCCTCCAGGGTTGAATGTAGTTTAAATTGTATTAAAATGATAATATAACTGATAATGGTGAGAACCATCTGTAAATTAAATAACTGATCAAATAAGAGTAAGGGTGTTTTTGAGAGATCCATTCAACTTACGCCAGCAAAATACTTAAGGTTGATATCGAAAAATCCACCGCAGGTGAAGCGCAGCTTCAAGTGCTCAAGCTGCAATGCGTACTCATTGATGATCATCTTGAGAAATTGCGGCGTAATCAGACTATCACCACCACGAATATTGTGAAGAATATGACCGAAGCTGTTATACTAAAATTAAAAAATGAGCTTTGTGAAGGATATGCTATCCGAAAATAAACTTACAGTTTTGATGCATTTGTGATTTATATAGCAGGGAAATAAGAGATTGAATAATAGTATCAACATGCGACCAAAGCGCCCTGTAATCGATATATAAATATTATGTATTAATATTATATCTCAATATATATTTCTTGGCTTACAGTAACGACAGCAATCATTGGGATTGACCGCCTGAATGAAGGCCCAATTGACAATGTGCAGCATGCATACGCTATTATAAAGAAAGTATACCATCATTGGTAGCATAAAATATCCATCCAGTTCATCCACAAGTTTCCAGATGCGAGCGAGGAGGTGTTTATGATTTCGCATAGCTTGACACAATGATTGAAGTAGGACACTTTGATCGCAGGCTGTTAACTCCTGTTGAAGCTGGATAAGTTTCTGACGCAGACGGAGCAATAATTCCTGTATTAGGATCACAAATAAAGTATATTCCACACTTTTAAATTGAAGTACAAGCAAGATCAACTGGGTGAGGATTTTGTCGCGCCAGGTCATGTTTTTTGTGAATTCAGGGATATTAAGACGCGACAAGACCACAAACAGAAAGATAGCCCACAATCCAATGCGCTTAAAGAGATAGGCTCGTAAACTAGACCGCTTTCGTTGATTACCAAAACATTGAAAGGTTGCATCGATGTCCAGTTCCAAGGAGGAAATTTCCTTATAAATGTGGCCCAGTCTTCGATAATAGATCAGCATATTAACTGAATTGGTTCCCAGTAGGACCATGAAGAAGAGCTTCTGGGTCAGACCCAAGGCGTAAGTAAAGTCCTCCACCTGCAGTTCTTTAACCTCGACGTCAAGTAACACAATGTTGACATAGAAAACATGGACATTCAGCAGACAAATGCAGCAGGTGTAGCAACTGAAGATGAGCATCAATAGCTTCCATTGCCAGCTGCTATGGTTTCTTACATAGCTGCTAGGAGGAGGGGTTAAGCTGAGGAGCGAGAAGAGTTCCAGATAGGGACGCGCTGTTGCAAGTAGTTGACCCTCCATGACGAGACTGAAACGACGTTTGAAATTGTTACTTATACGCCGCATTGCCGCCGTCGCATTCGATTAATTGTATAGATAGGAAAGCGTATATTAAGATGCTTAACTATTTGCATAGCCAATTGTCATGTTATATCAATAGTAATTTTCCAATTGGAAAGATAAATGTGGCTTGCAATTCTCATTTTTTGTAACCATTAAACCCAGTGAGCATGTCCTGCAATCATTAATGCATTCTACTCTCTCTGTTTTATTTTTGCATACGTTTGCCAGCAATTATTCCACTTTCTTTCTTCATTTACCCGTTTGTGCACATAATTGCACTTCTTGTGCGCTACGATGTGCAAACATAGACAGGATATGCATCCTCACATATACGTATACGTGTATTTGCAACATGCATGAGGACGTGGACAAGCCAAATCAAATGAAAACATTCTCCCTACTTCCATCCTCCTTGTCTTAAATGGAGTCCAGCCGGAGTGAAAGTCCGCCTGCTAATCTCGAATGCTCTCGTTGGCTGCCTGGTTAGAATTTCACTTAGCGGCAGCACCATTGACAGGATCATGTGTCCTTTTTAATTTTAAACTACTTCACTTTAGTCAAGCTGAAAGAAGTGGAGAAGTGGGTATGTGAGTGTTCTTTTTCCAAGTCCTTTTCTTTTCAGCTTGATTAAGCACTTTGTGTAAATGGGGCACATGCAAATGGCACTTGGGCTCATGTAGATGGCCATCACCCGATGGCATTTTTAATTTACCAAACTCAAGATTAGTGTCAGAGCATTCTAGAATAAAGTATTAATTTTTGCCTGTTGAGACTATCCATGGAATTGGGATTATTCTCATATTGAATGATGTTGTTCCATTCATGCAGCAAACAATTATTGGAATATAATAAAATTAAATAATTTTTAACAAGCCACAGGAAAACGGATGTGCTCACACAACCAACACACACACACACAGACACACGTATGCAAACACACATATAAGCTGACACAAAAGCCAATCTCTTCACATCGCACACAGATAGTTTTTTATTGCCTTTTGTTGTGCTTATTATAAATACTCTTGGGTATTGTTTAAATTGCATTCTGTTAAAAAACAAAAAATTGAAAATATAAAAAGCCATATATTTTATTTGCAAAGGTAAATAAATTCGCATAAAGGCGTGTAAGCTGACTTCTGAATATGTGTGTGTGTGCGTGTGTGTAATAAACAAATACATTTTTATTATTTATGTATTCATGGCCATTAAACGGATATCCGTGGCCATTGCGCGTTAAATTGCAATGCATCCCGTTTCATCCCCTCTCTCTATCGTTACTCTCTCCACCCCATCAAATTGAAACTGGACAGTCTCTCCCATATGCATATATATATACTTTTATGGGTAACTTTAATATGCATTTTTTCGTCTACATATGGCAAGAGGCAGCACTCACATGTTATTAAATTAACGCACAAATTAACAAAAATTACGTGAAGCTTAATGAAATTTCACGATTTTTCATTCTGACACGATGAGCTGAGCTGAGCTGAGCTGATGCTCACCTGAAAATCTGTTTAAAGACTTGACCTGGCTACAGAAAGCATCAGCAATTATTCGAGCTGATTGTAAAATTATTTGCATTATTCCGAGTACAATTATTTTCTTTACACTGACAAGATTAACATAATACATTTGTAACAATAAATTATTAACTGATATATGCTTTCGCATTAAAAGTGCATTTAATATAAATAACTTAAGTTTTTTTATCTTAATTTCATATTTATTGTAAATACGATTTTAAAGTATACTGCGAGCTTTTAAATTACTATATTTGTTCATCTTACGAGTATTCAATCCTCTTAAACCTGCTTTTAACCGTTTTATTTAATCAACTCAATGAAACTATTTTACTTAATGTACCCAGAATTGAAGGTTATTCTTTTTTATATTATCTTGTGCTTTTATTTGTTAGTTATTTTCATTCTTTATCGCTACGCAAGATCTACTTGTTTCATGTTGAAAAAAATTGTTTTCTACGTATACGTAACATGAGTGTAAACTTCGCAATACTAAATATAGTGAATTAGGGCAAGTCCTGCACCTCTAATTGATAAGTGTAACAAATTTTTGGCATTGAGTGTGGCTAACAGCATCAGATAAGTGGGCTAAGCAAAAGAAAGTCAACGAATCCAAAGGAAATCCATAAACATTTCGTTATCGCGAGAAGGCTCATGCCTAAACTCCAAGTACCGGCAGAATTTTCTTTGAAAATTGTAGGAAATATCAATTGTCATGTTGAAACGAGACGGTTGGCGGTGGCTTGTGGTTGCCGATTGGTGGTTTTGGTTGATGGGTGGTTTGGGTGGTTATCGGTCTTAGTGACTTCAATCTGGCTAGACGTTCAACTGCTCGGCATCGATATGTAATCAATGCTTTCAAATAACTTTGCAATACTCAACACGGCTTTTGTTTTGTACAATTCAAGTGCGGGAGCCCAATCCCATGAAGCGGGAAAACAATGGAGGCTTAAGTGAAGTGTGGAAGTCGAGTAATTGTATAGATATGAGAGTGTGTATGGGAGTGTGCTTGTTTTCCTTAAGGCGCACGAAAAAGGATTTCAATAATGCGCCACACAATCTGTGCTGAAAGCTTAAACAATAAAAAGTGAAAATTCCACAAGAAATCCCATACGTAGTAACATGATGTGGTTAAGGATATTATCAATAGAAAAGCCCATCTCTGTCTGTCTCTCTGTCTATCTGTCTGTTGGACCCAGAAGCCGCTGGGCGAGTTACATTTGCGGTTGGCAGCCTCAAGACAATGCGACATGTGTCTCTTCAATGTTTCAACAAGACAATGCAGATTAGCTGCCTTAGATTGGGCTCAGTCACAATGAAGACTCCTACGGACCACAGACTGGTTTGAAGACCACTTGGCTTTGATTTAAATGAATAACAAGGTTCCATTCAGACCCGTTCGGTTGTAAGCCTTGCTGAAAGACAGGCACCCACATCAATAGCTAAGGGGATTTTCAAAGACAAGAAGCACGTTCTGCATATGAATATGAATACGAATATTGATTCAAATGGAAATCAATTTCCCTTACATATCTTAAGTGCCAGTTGTAGAGTATTTTTATATTTTCCTTTCCTCCTGTTGAGTTAGTGACTGTTCTTGCATGTCCTTCGGTCTGTTGTCTTCTTACCCTAAATTAGTTTGCCTGATTACCGAGCCGTATGCAGTTGGCAGTAAATGTCTTCCTCAACGCCCTCTGGGGGAATTTATGCTTTGGACTTTAAGCTGCAACTGATTTATGTTAATAGTCTTGCCAAATATTTGCAACCACTTTGGTAATATTGCGAACACGAATACGAATATGATCATTGTTATTAGCCGTGTTTGCCGCCGTTGTAAGACTGTCACACGTGTCTGGCCTGCAGTTGCCAACATTTGCGGCAGTTAAACAGAAAAAGTAACAAAAGGAGGTTAAATAAGCAACAAGAGAGAGAAGAGGCAGGTAAATACCCTGTAGAGCTAGGATTTATTTGAAGTGCAATGTTTTAGAAGCGTGTGCCTGATATAGATTCTCATTTATAGATTCTAATTAACAAGTAGTAAGTAATACTTTTCTAGAATATCGTTCTTCAAGAAATTCTACTCTGTAAACTTTTGAATTGCTTTATTTTTCTTTATAAACTTAAAAGTATAAAAAAACACATATGTATGTGTTTCTGTTATACATTTCTTTCTTTCTTTCCTTTATTTTTAACTGATTACACAAGTTTTATGTTATACATAAACTACACTAAATACCTTGCAAACTTTTGTTTTAGTATAAATATACCTGAGGATATTATCATATCTTATTACATCATATCAACGACGTATTATGTGAAACTGTTGTAGACATTTAGCAGAGCTGTAGCTGTAGGCTTTGGATGCCTTGCTAGTCCTAAGTTAATTTACTATACTTTATAATAATAAATAATAGTAATAATTCAGCCGAGAAATTTACACATTTTATATTGTTAATCCAAATTCAACTCAGATACTTTAAGTATATACAAATTTATGTTTCCAATCTTTGTAAAATGTAACTATCCTTTTAAAGTCATTCTAGGGTATAAAACATACAAAAATCCGAGTTGAGCTGGGGCTAAACTGGACGTGTTGTGCAGCGGACAAGCGCGAAACGTGACAGACGTGATGTTTATGTGGAATACTCATGCAGCATCCATCGACATCATCAACATAATTTGCAAAAGTGGAGAAAAAATAAAGAAGGGATGAAGAAAACAGAGGGTAAATGGCAAATGGACTAATAGCAAACTAAGCAATAAGCTTCAGATCGGAGTTGTGCGTTTGCTTAAAACGATTGCGACTGCGACGGCAGCAACAACATAAACAGCAACAGCAACAGCAGCTGTCGTTGGCGTTGAGCCGCTTTGGCATTCATATGCATATCCTTGGCAGCAACACTTAAAGTCACCCGAGTGCCCAGGCAACTACGTGACAATGCCAAGCCCAAGGAGTGCCACGTTAACTTTTGTCTCGCCTTTCCACTTTCCACTTTCCTCTCGGAAACTTGTCGCGCATATGTTGCCAAGACATTGCCGTGCCAAACGGCACACGGCAACGGTGGCGTCTCCTTTCATCTCCTCTCTCCTTGCACAGCCATTCGTAGTGTAAATATTTAAACAATAATAAGTTGGCGGAAAAGCGCAGGAAAAGTCTTGTGTTGTCGCGCGGCAAAATAGCGAAAACTTTTGTTATCTTTTCACCATGAAAACGGCACAAAATACTTAGGTAAGGGCTGAAGGTTGAAGCTCGGAGAGCACTGAACGTGCACTAATCGTGGTTGATTGAAGGAGAGGGGGAATAAGTATACGCCAAGTGTGACATGCACATGGGGTGTTTGTCTATGCTGCGATATATCGCATTTCATGTTTTCAATTAGCGTTAATGTCACGGCGACGTAAGAGTTGCGACTAAATTGAAATTGTATATGAACTCAGGGGCGGACTGCGTCTAAGCCAGGATCTGAGACAGATATGTTTTGCGATACTCTACTGTAACATTTTTTAAATAAACAAGCAGGTATATATTATAAATAAATCGTAGCGTGCGTTTAAGTCGAAAAAATGAAATACTTAGTAATTTGTTATGTACTTTAATGGGATATAGAAATCTTTTTTTACAAATGTGGAATATCTAGAGAAACAAATTCGAAGCTCTGCTCTAATAAAACGCACAACGAATTTTCAGTCGTATTTCCAAGGCCACGAGCTTGAATATATAAAGAGGCTCGGCTTTAAGTAAAACATAAGTTGACTTGTGCCTCTGGAAGTGGAAATAGATTTCATATTTTGGTTTTATGTATGTAAATGGGTAATGGAACGTATAAAGGGGTATATTTATGCAGTTGCTGCTTTATAAATATTGTCATACTCGTAGACCTCCCCAAAAGAGTCATTTGCATAACTGTCAATCATACGCCGCGTGTACCACAATGTTTGTTGACTTTGGCTGCCTAAAGTCTTTCGCAACAAAGTACACGAAACATATGACGAGTGAATTCGTTGTACGCCACATTTTTCCCTTTGCTCCTTCTGCACGTGCTGCCAAATAAAGCGAATTTCGCTACTCGATTTGCGTTTTATTTCAAAATTGAATTTCAGCACTGATTATGTATAGTACTATATGTAGGTGTGTTCGTATTCGTATGTATATTCGTTCCCATGGGTATTCACTCTCAGTATTCTTTGGCTTTTTTCTCTGTCTGTCTGTCTGTCTTTCATTTGCCCGGGGTGCATAAATAAGCAAGCGCCACTCAATTATTCGTGTTGTGGCTGAAGCTATACTCGTAATCCTTTATCCTTGTACCTGCGACGTGCCGATTTGATTTGCTTTTGCAATTTATTGTTAAATCACTTACACTAGACGTAGCATATGGACCTTGTTCACAAAATATGTAACATATATATCTTAATATTGGTCTGATAAATGCGTTATAAGCTTTATGTTATGTTATGCTAATGTACTCGTCGCGATTTAAAGATCTCAAGTTACTCGGATTAAACTTCAAAAAGTTTCTGATGCGATACTTACTGACGTAAATTGAGCGGCAAATAAACCAAAAAATTTGCTTTGTTGTTGTCCCTAGGTTGAATTACAAACCTTTGGCACCTATCCTCGAGGCAATCGGTAAAAAGTTCGAGACTCGATGAAAATTCATTTCATTTGATGTGAAACGATGCTAAGAATTTGTCTGCATTTTGAAGCCATTTAATTGTGGACCACTTCATTTTTATTTGCAATTTGCCTTTGAGGTTTTTGGTGTAGTATTTAATTGAAAATTTCTGTTCCAAAAAGTTGGTCTCGAACCCTGATTTTTAATTTTATTGGTTTTTTTTTCTTCGCGAATGAGCAGCTCATTAAAAAGCGAAATGAAAAAGTTCATTCACCCGGCGCTGTCGGAAATTATCGTATCATTTATAAGGTCGTTTGAAATTGAGAGGATAATTGAACCCATCATAGCTGCTAAGGATATATACTTTAGTTTCCCTAAAAAAGAATTCTAATCAATAAAAATTTAAATATTGCGTGTCATTCCTCGCTGTTTGCCTTTTTATTTTTATTAATTCATATAATTCGCATTTAAATATTTGAAGTCAAAACCACAATAATTGATGGACATTTGATACCGCTAATGAAATGTCAGTGAGCTGACACTGTGACTGGATAATTGGGTATACTAATTATAATTTGATCGTTGCATAAAAATTATTATAAATTAGCAAAAATGGACGCCGAGTGCATTTAAAGTGCACTTCAAGAGTAATTAAAAGCGTACAAAAAAACGCAACCGAAAAAAAAACAAATAAAAAGCTCGCAATTTAAAATAAATAAATATACCATGGGCATATAATTTAACGGAATTCAATTGATGATCATGATGTTGCTGCTGCTGCGGCTGTTGATGATGATGATCATGATGATGATTCATCATGAACAATGTCAATTTTTCATCCGTATTTAAATTGATGGAAAAAATGTCAGCAACAGTTGCCATGGCAGCTCCACGAGTTAATCGAAAAATGAAAATAATAACGAGTTGTGATGTATTGTCTGGACGTTTTCTACTGCGCTGAACTACAGTGTTTGCTCCCTAAGCAGAACTGTAACCAGTTTAAAATATTATTGTAATTATTTCATGTATTACAAGAAGATATAAATATAATTACTTTACTATAACTATAATTATAGCAATGAAATATTGCAAGCAATCATAATCTTCTTCTTTAATAAGAAACCCACTACGCACAATCTTCATTGTTAATATTTGCGAAAATTTCAATTAAGTTGGCCTTTGTCGACCTTAGCTGCTTGTTGGCCAATGGTCAGCGAATTTATCAGTCAGAAATATCCAAATTTATACATATACGAGAAATGTGTGTTCGTGTGTATGTATGTATGTAAGTATATGAATGTTACGGCAACCACCGGACTTAATTAGCATCATTGCCATCGGGGAAAGTTGGTCAACGAGTTGACTGTGTGACAGACAATCACCCCCATTTAACTGACAATTGCACTTCTGATAATCTACGGCCTGGCAGCTGCCAAACATTATTATTAAGCCTGAAAATTCAATATATGAGGTCAGTTGTGAAAGTCAAGTGTTAACAATATTGTACATTCTGTGTGTGCAGCTCAAATACAAAATTAAAGCCCCATGCAAGAACTATATTGTAATTGAAGTACAGTGGACAATCGCTAAAGTACGCTTCGTAAAAGTAAGCATACAAACTCTCGAAACTGCCTACAGAGTACATATATTTTATTGTGGGTTAATATAAAACAAGTTCTCTTTGATATTTTCAATATAATTAATGTAACTTAAACTGTTGTAGATACGGAATCAATAAAGTGATCAAACAATAGTTGAACTAACATTCCAAGCGTAACATGTATGTTTGTACTTATAACAAATTTGAAAAGAGTATACATTTTTCATAGAGAAAAATTATCAAATTAAGTTTCCGCATGGAAATCGGTGAAGTTTTGCCAAAGTTATACATAAAAAAAATCATGGCAAAAATATGAAACAAATCGAAATTTTGGGATTTTTTTCTAAAACAAGGAAAATTTTGTGCAAAATCAGTTTCGTGAACAAACATGTTTTAAAAAATATTATTCATCATTATTGGCTTTTTTCTGAAAAATGTATGTAAACGAAAAGTTTTTGATAGGACGGAACATTTGAATAACCAAAACTGACAGAGATAAATACTTTGTTTTATCCAATAGATTACGATTAGTTAAAAAAAGTTCTACATTGTGTTATAATTTAAATACAATATTCGCCATCCTGTTGAAATGTACTTTGATTGCATTCCACATTTAATAATTATTAATTATAATAAATTATGATTTTACATTTGCATTAAAAGTATTAAATTTTTGATGATTTATCCATTGATTTGCGAACCATTAGATAAATGATTTATGTTAATCCCCATATAATCAAAGTAATGCTTTTTAATTCTTGCAGTAAATTAAAGTTTATAATTAAATTTTCAAGTTTTTGTTGATATTTTTATTTCCAATCATTTTAAACATTTAATATTTAAACATGTCTCGCGATTCACAGAGTTGAACTAACAATTGATAATTTAATAAGTTATTTCGAAATATGCACATCAACAAATCCAATTCGATTGTTTGCCAACGGGAAATGGAGCAGAAATGAGAAAAGGAAATGGAAATGGTAAAAAAGGGAAATATGCAATGGCCATAAATTGAATGCGGTCACACTGAATAGACAGTGGATTGGTCAACCATTTGGTTAACCCAAATGGCAGCAAATTAGAGCTCAAGTGTTTTCAACTTGTTCTAATTCTTCGCCTCACTGCCCGTTGAAAAATCGAAGTCACTCTCGCTGCCTGCCACAGGAGTTGCCCCCGCTGCAATGGCTGTTGGTGTGGGGTTGTTGCTGATGGCGGTGTTGTTGTTAGATGGTGGTGCCTCCTGGACTGGTTTCGCGCTTGAGCTATCATCCGTTTCGCTGCTGTCAACGAAATTAACGCGCTTCTTCTTTTTCTGCTGCTGCTGCTGCTGCTGGGGTTGCTGCTGTTGTTGTTGCTGGTGTTGCGCATCATTAGACGCTGCTTGTTTGTCTGTCGACGAAAGTATCGATGTGGGTTTGACAGGTTTGGCGGCAGCAGCAAGTGAGTGAGTGGCTTCGCTTTTTGCATCAACGCCGCCATCAATGGGTGGTGCAAGTGGTGCGATGGTTGCTTGCTCCATTTCCTGTGGCTCAGTTGCTTCGCTGTGGTTGCTGTTCTCGGACATTGAATAAGCGACTTCCTGTTGTTCCTGTTGGTGTTGCTGCTGCTCTTGGTGTTCCTGTTGCTGCCCAGCATAGTAGTCATAGTTAGCTGTGCCGGCATCATAGTCCTGCCCCGCGTAGCTGCCATCTGGGGCATACTGTGTGGCATTGGGATCGGCAATGTATTGGCCAGTTGTCTCATCGTATATGTAGCCTGGGTAGGCATTGGGATCATAGCCAGCTGCATATTGTGACGCATCGTAGTTGCTATAATCCATATTGGAGTACTCCTGCTGTGCTGCCTCACCAACAACATCAGCAACAGTCTCAGCTGCAGCTCCGGTGACTGCCGTCCCAGTTCCTGCCTCAGTTGCTGCATTTGCATCCGTTGCATATTGCTGATAGTCTGTGGGATTTCCGATTTCACTGTAAAGCGGCTCGCTCGATTGCTGCTGTGGTGGCTGTTGCTGTTGCTGCTGACTGGACTCGATGCTGGTATAACTGGGCTCACCTGGATCCACATAACTAATGGCATCATACTGTCCGTAATCGAGCTGCGTCCTATGCTGTTGTTGTTCCGGCAACAACGTTGCCATTTCCAACTCTTGTTGCTGCTGCTGCTGCTGTGGTGCGTGCTCGAATAAACCTAATGTTGCTGTTGTTGCCGTTGCGGCTGCTGCCGATGTTGTTGCTGATGCTGCTGCTGTTGTTGCTGTCAAACGTTCGCCGTAAATGGCATTTTCAATATTCTCAATCGACACTCTGGGCTTTGAAGATGGCTCATTGCTGTTGGTTGCCGTTGGTGACAATTGATTACCTCTTGCCAGCTGCTCATCAACCGCAGCCGCTGCCTTTTGCAAAGCTGCACGACTGGCTTTGACTTCGTCTAGCAAATCGTTGCTGATTCCAAGGGAACTACCTCCAATACCATTACCAAATTCTCCAATCCCTCCAACTCCTCCACGCACGTTCAGCTCCAGTTTGTCTTCAAAATGTTCTCGGGGCCTTGTCATTGCTGTTGTTGGTGTTGTCGTTCTTGTTGGCGGTGGATGCCAGGGCTCATCGATTTTCAGCTCGCCAAAGTATGCTTCAAAATTGTGTTGCTGCTGTGGTTGTTGCTGCTGGTGTTGTATTTGCTGCTGCTGCTGCTGCTGTTGACGTTGGCCTGGCTCATTATGGCCAGCGACACTTGGCGATTTTTCATGCTCGACTTTAGTCACGCGTGAATTTGGCCAGGCATCCTGCTGCTGCTCCATTGCCTCCTTCTGTTGTTGCTGCCGCTGCTGTTGCTGTTGCCCTCCCGCCATTTGTGGTCGCCCACCGATGTCATCGATGCCTTCGACAGTTGCAGCCGGCAGCTCAGTCAACGTTGCCGTCTTTGGCAATTTATCAAATGTCAACGAGGATGTTGCCAGTGTCGAGGATGTGCTGCTCAATTCTCTTGCACTTTTGTCTCTTGGCGTTGTTGTTGCTGTTGTTAGAGTTGGTGTTGTTCTGCCTGCTTGATATTCACCTGCTGCTGCTGTTGCTGCTCGGGCTGCCGCATCAAAGTGCGTCATGCGCTCTGGTAAATCGGCATTCTCATTGTCCAGGGCACGCAATGTGGCACGTAGATCGAAGAGGTTCGAGGTGCCCAAAGCCTGTCCTCCACCCATATTGACACCACCATACAGATCCGGTACTGGCATATAAACGGGTTGAGGTGTAAACTGAGGCGCTAATAACATTCCACCTTGTGCTGGAGTGGGCGTGGCCATGGCAAAAGCCCATTGCTGTTGAGGTGCCGTTAGCAACGTCTGACTTGGATTTGAATGTGGATTTAGTACCGACCCAGCTGGAGTTGGACCCATTGTTGTTGCTGCAGCTGCTGCTGTTGGATTTGATATTGCTGTTGCCTGCTGTGGCTGCAACAGTACGGGAATTGGCATTGAGCTGCAACCAGCTGTTGTTGTTGTCTGTTGAATGCTTCTCAGCGTTTGATGCTGCACCAACTTAGCAAAGTACATTTGATATTGCAGCTAGAGAGGGGAGAAAGGCATATGGGAACGTTAATTAAAGACGCCAAGACAATGTCATTTTGACGAGGAAGACAATCACAACACACCTTCATCATTTTAAGCCTCTCACTGCGCTGTGACATGGCTGCAGTTTGTTCATCAATCCGTTCCAGCATTTGCACCAGCTTTTTGTTGCGTTCATTGCGTTTTGCCTGCTCCTCCAGAAATTCCTGATATTTCTGACGACTCTTCTGTCGCACGCACTTATCACTATGGGATACCAATGGGTATGTAAGTATGAACGTTGGTTAGGGCTCATTCCTTTGACTGGTAAGTCATACACAAAAGCTACTTACAGTTCGCTCCGCTTTTGTAGTACTTTATCCAGTTTGTGCTCCAGTTGCTGACGATTGTCCTCGCTGTGTGGAAGGTTGATACGAGAGAACAGATGTTCAGTTTAAAAAGGTAGAGAGCCATCACTTACTAAATTAAATTTGACTTAATTTGATCCTGCAAGTTAATATAGCATATTTAAATGCATTTATGTTACAGTTAAATGGAGATATCTAATTGTAAGAAGAGTTACTTTTCATCATTGACTGTTCTTTCATATATCTTCCTGTGCAATGAAAGTCCTAAATTCATTATATCATCCACAATTTCGTAACAATATTAGTTTTGTTACCCTGCGCATGCTAAAAATCGATTGACATGAATTGCTAATATAACCCTTTGCCTATTTTTGACTCTTTAGGGAAGTTATATAGAAAAGGGTATATTCATTCGAATATCTATGACAAAGCGCTAAGCGAAGCGTGTTTAGTTAAAATTATACAATTAATATGGAAATAAGTTTTGCATATCTTTACGTTGAATAATGGGTTAATGGGTATCCACAAGTTGCGTTTCCTGTTGTAGTTATTTTTATTGGCTAATGTATATTTTACTTAAGTGGTTATTATTTATAAAGAGCATTTGCCTACCCACTCGATCTCCCAACTAGAGTCCTGGTATAAATATTCGATGTATATAATGTAAAAAATGATATAATGTTGATAATGTATGTAATGTATTAAAAATATGTAAGCTTTAAAGTTCCTGTTCATATGACCTATTGTTCGTTTTTCCACCTCAATTTAAAACTAGATGAAGTTGCCCCAAAGGTAACAGCAAGTCTGTTTAATAATAAAATTTAACATTTTTACCAAAAAAAAAAAGAATAGATCATTTGTATACACATAAGCATTTATTTGCAATTGATTTAAGTTTCGGTTATATTTAAACTATCTGCAGAGTAGCTCCTAATCGAATATGCGAATTTCTTTAAAGGAATTTATTTTCTATTGATTAAAATCGTTTATATAGTATAATAATTATATAATTAACTGCACTGACCTGCGCTGAAGTTTTTCCTGTAGCAGCTCCACTTGCAGCTTGTAATTCTCCAGCTCAGCCTGCGGATACATCATGTAGATATCTTATGTTACTCCTGCTGATTGTGCTTGTCGTCCTGGAAGTACTAGTAGTCCTGGTATTTCTGATCGTCCTCGTCCGACTGCCAATAGCAAACTGCAGTCGAGTGTTGACACAGTTTGCGTGGCAGTAAGCAACTGAACCGCGGAATACAATAAATGCGACAACATGTGCTATTTTTAAAGCAACTTTATTTGAATAGTCGCATTAAATGTGTGTGTTCCCACGAGTGTGTGTATGTGTGTGAGTGTGCCTGACGGAGTGTGTGTGAGTTTGTATGTACGAGTTTATTTACCATTTGTTTATTGAGTCGCTTTGTTGTCATGGATACCTTATTTCTTAGCTCTGTTTTATTTAGTGGTTGCTTGGCATTGGCCCCTGAGGCGACTGTCGAGCGACCTGCCTTTATTGATTTTGCTTTGGCCCTTTTGTAGCATTTGCCACAGAATGTGGCAAGCATTGAAACCGGCTGACTAACTTTCGATTTTGCGCATCATGAATTACCCATGATGTTGTCCAGGGTGGCAACGAGGTGGGGTACTAATTACACGCCCGCCAAGTGGGTCACTTTTTGAACATTTAAAAAAAAACTTCTGCCACGCCCCCTCTTTGGGAGGAGTAGGGAGTAGGGATGAGAAACTGCTGCTAAGGCTAGCCAAAGCATTTGTCATGCATTGCACGAGATTTGCTTGCACGAGCGGACATAGCTTCTCCTCCAGTCCTCCATGTTGGGCTTGGGTAAAAACACATGTCGTTCCCACACACATGCATGTACACTCAGAGAAATAATGTGAGATTTAGGCAATTACACTTTATTTTAACAAATTTGCTGTATATTTAAGTGTTAACTTGGGATTAAGTCAATTAGACATAAGCGTGTACACTTGATTTAAAAATTAAATTAAATTAAAAATTAAAAAATTATTAAATATTAAAGTTTAACAGACTGTTAACCTTATAGGGAAGATAAACCTGCCGATAAGAGAACTAAATCTTAACTTTACCTTCCCTTTATAGTTAACAGCAAGATGAGAAAACGGCCCTTAATTTAATATTGCAATATTAAAGTAGACTAGACTTTATGCTTAAATTAATATATTTTGTTTGGTTTGAATATATATTTGAATACATTTACAGTTTATAAAAGAGTGTTCGTTTCAGTTTGGCTTCACAAGATTCACACTAACTTTGTTTTTAGTTTAATCAAAGTGCTTTATTTTTAATTTTAGTACCTTTTCTATTTAAATACATTTTATAATCATATACTTTATATTTTATTTAAGCATGCCTTTTTTCTGTAAGTGTATATAGATATTATACTGGAGCAAAGTTGGGCAGCCAAGCGTGCGGCACCTGAATGTGAATTAATGGTAGCGTCTATCACTCGCCAGCCACAGACAACAACAACAACAACAACACCAACGACAGACTGACATTTTCACAGAGTCACCATCATGCACAATGCCGCGACAATGTCGTCGGTTAGTGGACACGAATTTCTTCCTTCCTTCCCCTGTCCTTAGATCCTGCTCCCACCCCTCTACAATTTCCCCCCTCGGCTTGTCGTCACGGTGTCGTGGTTACGGGTCGCGATACACATTTTTTGGTTATTTACACTAGTCAAACTAAAGCATGCAACATAAGTGCGGCTGGTTATGCAAAGTGTAACAGAGTGTGTGTGTGTTTGTCAGAGTGTGTGTACTGCATGGGCGCAACTTAAAGGGGTTGGTTTTTAGAGATAATGTTAATTAACAGTCTTAAATAGATCATCTCTGTTGGCATGATTTTTTACATAAAAGCCAAACATTAAATTTAATGTTAAGTTGTCTTTTAAAAAATTCTGGCAAACGACTGGTAATGTTACCAGTCCTAAGGGTTTTCTAGCTTCATATCTTGTCAAAGATAAACCATTTCATCATTTAATCTCTAAAAATAGTAATTGTACATTTTCAAAAGACAATATTCTTAAAATGTTTACTTATGAACAATTATTAAAAACCCAATGTATATGTATATAAGGGCTTACATTTGTTTTGTAGAAAATCATGACATACAGGTTGATAAATTAGACTTTTATAGTTGCTGATCCAAAGAGTTTACAAACTTCAAATTTTTTAATATCCTATGAAAATAAATTTCATCATGACAAGCAATATATAAGACTAGAAAATAGAAGACTAGAAAGCTATAAAAGTTGAAATATAAGAGACTAGAAAGACAGAAAACTAGTAGTGTCGGATACTAAGAACCAAGAAAGTACCTAAAAAACTAGGTGACTGGGAGATTAGAATAGAAAGAGACTCAAAGCGCCTTAAAAAAGTATAGAAACTAGGAGTGTTATAAATTGAAGACATGAGGAGTAGGAGTTTAGTAAAGTTTAAAGCTAAAAGACAATAAATCTAAAAATATTAGCAGACTAGACATATGATAAATAGAACACAATAAATACTGACATACCAAATAAATACACAGATTGTGGATTGCTTAATGGAAAACCCCTTTTGCAGAGACTTCTCTGACTTTTTGTGAGGTCAGCAGCTGACGAAATGAAGCTGTTGCCAGGCAACTGAAGTAACTGAACCTGCAGCACGACAGACAACAGTGCACATGCCACATGCCGCATGTCACACCCACTCACCCTAACGCCCACTCGAAATAACTGCTAAATAACTAAAACAAAGTTTTTGATTGTGAAAATGTAGTTGACAACGCCAAAAATATAGACAGATGCTGGTGAATCATATTTATAGGAATGAATCGAATAGAGAGAGTGACTGATTGATTTTTAGTAGATCTATATTAGATTTTTAGTAGATATGTATATTTTTGGCTTGTCGCACAATATTTATTTATAATTTCAACAAAAACAGTTTGCGACAAAAGTTTTTCTCTTCTCTTTGAATATTCATTGAATGCGATTCGAATTTGATAATTCATGAGTTGTCGCAAGGAAATTTGCATAGAGAATGTTGAAAGCAGAACTGCAAAAATTTGGTCAATGTGAATTTATGTGTATGGCTTTATGCCACACACTGAGTGTGTGTGTGTGTGTGTGCGTGTGTGTGTGTGCGAGTGTGTGTGCGCTGCTTATCAGTCGTTGCACAGCATTCTTTTTGGCGCACTTAATTTTAGCTGCTGTTCCCTTCAGTTAAAAGGGGGTCAGTGGGGTAAGGCGACCTCTTCTGCTGTGGCGCCTTTTTCTTTACCCGATTCGAAGTCAATGAAGTGGAAAACTGAAAACTTTTTCTTTGCAGTCTATTAAAAATAATGGCCGTTGACAGCGAAACCACTCGCCAAGTGCGAGAACGCGCCACATGCAGTCCATGAGAGTGTGTGTGTGTGTGTGTGAGACAGTGGCAGACATTAAATTAATATATATGTATACATATGTATGTATGTGTGCGGGGTAATTTCTCATAGCGTTCCGTTGCATTGGCCACTTGCGGTTACCCCTTTATAGCGTTTGACCTGTAGTATAAACTTTGCTTTCAATCGATGTGAACTGATAACTGAAAGCTGTTGTCAAAATAAGGTAGAACAGATAATATTTAAAATACTTATAACTATATATCTTTTCATTTTTTAAAAATAACTCAAGCAAACTTCTTAATTTTTTTGGTTTCTGCTTTTTTTTATACTTTAATTCTAACCGTTTATTTCATAAATGAACTTTCTCCTTGCTTACTTTAATTGTATTTAGTCAAAGGAGAAAAAACCTTGGTGATTCTTTTTTGACATTTAACAACGCAAAATTAAATTGCAGAGCATTAAATAGTCGCCATTGTGAATATCTTTGTATACCCTGTACACAAAGTATGGATAAAATGTATAGTGCTGTCAGCAGGATACTATTAAATTTATTTTAAACTAAAACTTAAATACCTGTATTAAGTGTTTTAATTATTACAGATTATAGCTGAGCTCGGTCTCTCCACTTAATTAGCTAATTACATGATATCTACTAGTAAGTTAGAACATATATGAATTAAGTTTAAATCCAAACTATTTAAACTATTATATGTTTATCAAATTAAATTAGGTTATAATTAAAATCCAATTTATTTACAGACTATTTAATTGTAACTCAGTTGCAAGTTATCTAAAAGTCAAACACAACAGGTGTGCGTACTTGAATTTTAATTGAATCTCTTACGAGTATCGTAATGGGTATTTTTTGGTTAGGACTAAAATATTACTTGGTACACATTTTAGATACATTTGTCTAGTTATATGTATCTCGGTGCAGAATATAGGCAATTCAGGTATATTGCATCTGATTTATAAAATCAATTTTCATTAAAAAAATGTTGTGACAATTTTAAAAGGATATCTGTTAGTCACGTCCCAGGAGATCTGCACTTGTTTGCATTGTCGCTGCGGGCTTGCAGAAAATATGAGAAAAGAATTGGCGGGCAATGCCGGCCAATGGTCAACAGTACTCTGGTTTTGTGGTTAATGCGATAATTTAATTGTAATGCGGGTCTGGCGTCTGGGGTGCCAATAATTTAACTTGCAATCAGCGCAGCATTTATTGGGTTAAACATATAAGCCAGCAGCGAGAGAGAAAGATGGCCCAGACAGAACAATGGCTATAAAGAGAGAGATATATATGTATGTACATATACATATACATAGAGGAAGAGAGAGGGAATGTGACGCACACATGCCAGTTGGATGGCCAAGAAGTGAATGAACCCAGCAAGAAGCAGCCGCAAACGCAAAAGGATGCAATAAAGGAGCTGGCAAATAAATTCAACGATGGCTCCTGCTGCTCCACCAGCTGCTGTCCTGTAAAGGCGCAGCAACAACAGCAGCAACAGCAACATCAGCAGCAGCAGTTTTGGCATTTTTGCACGTAAATGGTAAGAAACGAGGGCAGAAGCCAACAAATGCGTAGCACACTTATTGGCGCTTGGCCAAACTGAACAGACAGCGATAAAGACAAAGCGAGAGAGAGAATGAGAAAAAGAAAAAGGCGATAGACTGTGATAGCGAGTGCAACACCCTTTCCTACCCTAGAGACAGTTGCCGTGTCAACATGAAATATTTCATATAAATACAAAACTTAGTGTCAGTTCAGTGCAATGTCAGAGTCCTTGGCATCAGGTTGCAGCGAGTTGCAGCAGGTGAAGGAGCAGACTGAAGAGCAGTCAAAGGGACAAATAGATCGCCAAATAGAGAAGCAAACTAAAGAACAGTCAAAGGAGCAGATAACGAAAGTAGAGGAGCACATAGGAGAGCAGCCGGAGGATCAGGCAAAGGAACCGCCGGAATGGCAACGTCTGATGTTAAGTGTTGCTTTAAAGGATGCCGGTGATCAGTTGGCGTTGCAGCAGCGTTCCCAACGCTTGAACATGCAGAAACCGCTGCCCCCGCTCCCTGCCTCTTTGCGACGACTACGAAGTTCCTCAATTGGCCAGAAGGCGATGCCGGAGCGGGTGCTGCTGACGGGAAAGAAGCTGCCGCGGTTACAATCTCTGCTGGGTGAGTCGGAGGAGGATGCCGATCAGCTGGACGAGTGTGTGTTGAATGCGCTGAAATATGAACGTGATATGGATGCATTGCGAGCGTTCTTTGAGGCGGCCAAACAGCAGCTCTTCATGACAAAGGAGGAATTGCAACGGGAGCAGCCAAGTCGATTAGAGCTGGCAATTAATGGATTGAGTGGTAATAATACCGAAGAGTCTGTGGCTGCTAAAGAGTTGCAACAATCCAAGGAAGAGCTGAAGCAGCTGCAGGCTCAGTTGGAGCAGGTGAAGATTGAGGGCGTGGCCAAGCTGCATGATTACGATGAGCGAATTGCCGATGCCAAGTACAACTTGAAGTGCGTCTCGCAGGTCAATGATCTGGAATACAGTCTGGTTGAACGCTGGGAGGCAGCACGTGTTGGCCAAGCCGAGATCTGGGGTGAGAATGCTGAGCGAGCTTACCTGCGGGACATCCTGGACTTTAAGCAGCGTCTGTCCCGAGAGCAACGTGTCAGCCAGGAACTGAGCTCCTTTCGAAGTCGGGAAAGGGCTGATCTTCAGCAACGTATCAAGGATTGGCAGGAACGCTATGCGAGTGAGCTGCGGAGGGTGGAACGTGAAAGCGAAGCCTGGGAATTACGAATCCTTGAGCTGACCAAGTCTCTAGCCCGGCATCGCGAAGAGAATGCCCAGCATGTGGTGTTTACGAACGAATACAATGCCAAGAAGCAGGAGGAGCAGCGATTACTGGATCTGCAACTGCATCGCATACAGTGTGCAATCAAGTTGCAAGCTTGGTGGCGTGGCACAATGGTGCGTCGTGGTCTCGGTCCCTTCAAGAAGAAACCGAAACGCGGCAAGCGTGGTAAACCAAAAAAATAAATAAATAAACGGCGAGTCTTTTTCTTTCCATTGCTAACACTTTCTATCATTTACTTTGTTTACACGGAGAGGATTTCATGAAATCTTACCATAAAATGTTGTGAATAGTGTGTGATTCAAAAAACTTGTATGCGGGCACGAGCTTTGCAGGGATTTTCAATTGAGAAAAATGTCTCTACAGCAGGTGGGAAACATTTAACAAAAACTTTGAATTTTATTCATTGTGATATGTGCATTTGAGCAAGTATTTTTATTTCGTTTTTTTTAATACTTCCTGGCGCAACAAGAATGTCCTTAAATTAATGCACAGTGACCTGAGCAAACAAAGCAACAAAGCTTCTATTATATTTTTAGAAGTTATTCTAGTTAGAACTATTTAAAAGTATTTATTTATTACATGTATTAACGTTCTAGCATTTTGTTAAGTTCTATTTATTCTTCTTTTTGATGAATCAATTTATCTATGTATAATTAATTTATAATTGTATTCTATTTATATTTTTAACAATTTAGATTTTGTTTATTCTATATAAGTTTGTTTAATATCAGAAATGGTTTCTTGATTGTTCAACTCATATAATTTTATTAAAGTATAATTTTTTAAATTACAAATTTGATGTGTGAATCGCAAATTATTTAATTAACAAAAAAATATTTGTATAAAATATTTATGCCTGTACAGCTTTTGGCAATTACCAGTGTTTTAAGTAATCCAGATCCTGTGATTTCACGAATTGTAGAATTCCTGAAATAGTCCTTAAAAACCTCTCTCTCTCTGTCTCTCTTTCTCTCTCTTACAGACTCTATCTCTCTCTGACCTGTCTGTCTTTGCCTTATGAAAATCAACTTGCGACTTAAAACCAATTAAAAAGTTGACTCGCTGCAGTTAACACGTCAGCGGTCAGAGGCCTACGTCAGCCTTAATGACAACCCGGTCTCATTGTCAACAGACTTGGCCATTGTTTATGCCTTGGTAATGGGCCACACAGGCAATCCAGGCAGAGTGAACCTGCAACTGCAACTGCAACTCGAGCTGGCAGTTGCAGCATCAGCTTTGCCACAGCTGAAGTTGAAGTTGTTGTTAAAATTTTTTTGTTTTCTTATTTTTCATTTATTTTCTTTTTTACTTCATTTTTTTTAACTTATTATTTTGTTGCCTGACGCTGTCCAAGTGGTTTCCACTGGCAACAATGGCCTGTCACTTTGTTGTTTACGTTGTTATCGTTGTTGTTGCAGTTGTTGTTGCTGTTGTTGCTATTGTTGTTGTTGTGGTCCTTTGTTGTTGTCGAGTTGGTTGGATGCATGGCGATAAACTGCGACAATTTGCCTGCTGAATGAGTGCAACTTTCTCTGTGTCAGGCAACATGGTAAAAAAGCAAAAGTAACCTATGTGTGTGTGTGTGTGTATGCTGGCGTATGTGTGTGTGCATTGTAATTTAAAATATAATTAATGGCCGTTGCCTTAATTTATTGAATTTCCATGGGACGCCAAGAACATTGCCATTGCTTCTTTGTCTCTCTCTTTCATTTTTTCACTCTCTTTTTTTTGCACTTTTCCTCTCTTCTTTTCTATCTATTTGTTGGTTATTGTTTGGCTTAATGCTCTCTTTTGTTTTATCAGCACAACAATAAGAAGAACCCAATAATGACTACCGCAAGTCCATTTCGTTGTGAGGCCTTTTGTTTAGTTGCTGGCGGATGAAATAATGGAAGATGCTGCACGATGAATACCCAACATTCAGCAAGCAATATTGTGCAAATACAAACATATATTCATATCCTGTAAATGGATTAATGTCTTAGCTGGGTATCACTAATCAGCTTTGAGAAACAGAAAGATAATAAAGTCTAAAACATTATTAACTTATGTATGTGACAGTTTGTGGCATTAACTTTATTAAGTGCTAATTACAGGGTATGTTTAAGTTATTTCAACTTTACTGCTCAGCCATCTCACCTGTCATTGTAAATTTTCTTATCAATTTATACAGCATTGTCACATGTGGCTCTTTATTTTGGCAGTTCTTATTTAAACTAGCATTTACTTTAAAACTATTTAAATGACGATTGATAAAATTTAGTCTTACTTCTGGTTTTGCGTACCTTGAAAAACTTGAATATCAAATGAACATGATACTTTTGAATCTGCTGTCCTTACTTGTATAATACCCTGAAACCTATGAAACTCAACTAGATTTATATGATTTTATTTTTAGTTTTTATTATGCTTGTTTATTCTTACCTTTTATTATTTTTGTCTTATTGATTCTTCTTCACTTACTCATATGATAAGTACCCTTTAAACCAGTTCTCCTTTGGTTGCATCAAAGGTACGCTCGCATTTAAATACAACTAACTAAACTTTGTCTTCAATGCACCCCATTTGGGGTACTCTCATGTGCGTTGCTAGTTGAAACATACTTAAAAACAAAATGGTCGCTGAAATCCTTTAAAAATGGCGGGTCGCAACTTTCGAGGAGCTTCCTACGGCCCTTGGGAGAAGGGCAAAGTGCGATGGGAAAGCCCAACTAGGGCTTCCCAAAAATTTACATACAAATTAGGGTTAATGAGCAGTGAAATTGTTATTTAACTTCAGTTGGCCGTTAAGCGCTTTAAAGTGAGCAACACTTGAGCATTGAGTGGGCTTAAATAACCACGCAGTTTGCGACACGTTTTCGAAATTTCCTAGTGAACGGAAGAGTTTTTGCAACAGATTTTGGAATGGATTTCAAGTGTAATGGGTAACCTGCATAAATTAATTGAATATTGCGCATACGCCACGTGCCGTCCAAAAATTAATTTCATCTTTTTACAGCAGTCAACATTTTATTTAAAATTTAATCAAACACTTTAATTTGATTAACAGCGCACGTCTTTCAATATAAATTTATGGCCACACGACGCATAATCAGAGACCAGATCCAACGCTGACCAGCTGTAAAAAAGGGTTAGTTGCCAATGGCACATTGCCACCATGCCACCATGCCACCAAGCCACATACACCGCCTTGCTACCGTACACTCGTCAGAGCTTTCAACACTCCAACGCCGTCATTTGATATGCGTGCGTGACGTGCCCCATCGAGGGGTGGGGAGGGGAGAGTGGAAATTGGTGTCGATGTTTTTAACGTCTAATAGCAACACGTACGTCTGATAAAATATTTTATTGGCATGTGTGGCTGCCGCCCTGTCGGTCAATTTATTTTATAGATTTTTTAAACGCCCCTCCACTTGAGATATGATAACTTACAACTCCAATTCGCCACATTCACAATACACTCACTATTGTATGCGTTATCATTTCTCACAACAATAACTTGCTCAATTTATGCATGATTGTTAAAAAAACATCATTTTATTAATTTTAATGTCCATTACATTTAGTTATTCTGCTATTTTATATTTTTGAATATTAAAGCATACCTTTTGGATGACTTACTTGTAAAATTGAAGGGGCAATTTTTCTTTAAGAAAAAGTTAAAAGTTGAAACCAGTCTTTATAATTTAAACTTCAGGTAGGGATTAATTTTTTATCTAGTAATCTATGGAAAAACATATCCCATCAAACTCTCTACGATTCACAATTAAAACTTTGATTTTCGTAATATTTTAGGCAACTATTAATTTAATTGTTAGAAAAGTTTTCAGTTTTACTTTCATAGATTTAGCAGAATTATAATATGATACCCCAGTAACTCTTTAGCTTTAATTAACTCTGAGGGAATCCACAAAAGATAAATTTCGAAAATATTTATAAAACTTTTGATTTTATAGCTAATTTAGTTTTGTTTTACTTAGATTGAAATAACAACATGAGAATGTTTGCTAACTATATTTTAATGTAGTCAAGTTTGAATCAATGAGGATTATAATTTGATACTCTTGCTTCTCTTTACGTCCATTTAATTTTAAGGGTATTTCCAAAAGTTTACTTACTTTTTGCGAAATTGATGCCGAGGTAAAATTGAAAGTCATAGAGTAAGCATTCATATTATTATTAATTTATACAGTTTATGTTTTGGAATGCATATTTGATGAAATTATGTAAGGTTAAGTTCGTGTTAGGGTGGTCTGTCTGTACAGAAGAGCTCGCAGATATAAATCATTTTAATATACAAGCTAAACTGTAAAGCTAAACAAACACCGGAGGCACTTTTATTTGCCTACGTGTCGTCCTTTGTGTAGGTTCTGTCCCCCCTCCACCCCCTCCATCACTAAGAGTACTCCATATTCCCTATTCCATCTATTCTTAGTCTTACTCTTACTCGTACTTCTATTCGTATCTCATCATGCAAATCTAAAATAAATCTTTCATTTCTGGTTCACGGAAATCACGGCAGGCGGTCGGTCAGCACAATTTTGTTACCGTATTCGTTATAAATTTAGTTGGATGTGCGTGAGTGTGAGTGTGTGTGAGTGGGTGTGTGTGTGTACATTTAGGTGTGTGGGAGTGTGTGGCAAATGCCAAATGCTACAGGGCAACTGGCAACTGCTGATGCCAAATGTTGATTCACTTTTGTGTTTGTCTCTGTCGGCTGCTGTTTCCATTACCATTTGAGTTGAGAAGTCGCTATAGGCATTTCTTTTGTGTGTGGGTTTGTGTGTTTTCAGTGTTGTGCGCCGTGAAGCATGCTACGTTTTTTGTTTGGTTCCTTTCTTTTTGGCATAATTCAGCAATTAGCCGCCATGCGAGGCTAAACATTGATTCGCATTAGCAAAGCTTCGTTCAATGAGGCAGGCAAAAAACTTTTTCAAATCAAAGCGCGACACACAAAATTCAATTTTCTATAAGCAGCGAGGGAGCAAGAGAGACAGAGATAGAGAGTGTGAAACAGAGATAGTGAGATAGAAAAATATTCTAAAATGTAGCGTGAAAAGTTTTTGCAATTCGTTGTTATTTCGTTTGCTTATTTTGATGATGTTGTTGTCGTTGTTGTTGTTGTTGCCGTGCCGTTTGGAATTTTAAATATGGCGTCTGTTTTGTTTGAAAACGGAAACGAGTGTCTGTCAGTTTATTTGTTTGTTTGTTTGTTTGTTCGTTTTGCTCGTTTGTTGTTGATGTTGATGTTGTCGTCGGCAACGTCAACGACCCAAAATGAAGTCAAGCAACTTTTATGCCGCGTTCTTTGCCAAAGGAAACGCCATCTAATGTGTTAGTTCTATGTGCATCTGTAACTGTATTTGTGTGTGTTTATTTGTAAATGTCAAGGCCAGTGGTGTTGTCTAACAAAATATAAAGGGGGTCACTTAGATACTCTATAAATTATATTTATACTTCTTAATTTAATTATAATTTCAAAGCATGCAATTTTTAACTTAATTTAAATACAAGCGTGCTTGATAATCCCCTTTTACTGGCTTATATCTACACCTTTGTGCATGGTCTGAGCGCTTTGCTGTTTATGAAATCAACTCACATAAACACTAACAGCACGACTGTATGTGCGGCTGTGTGCACTAATAAAGTTTGCTTTGCATTTTTAATCGTCTACTTTTCGGAGCATTAATTTTAATGCAGCTATTTTTGCCAGCAAAAGACAGAGAGAGAATGAAAGATGAAGAGAGAGAGAGAGAGAGAAAGAGATTCTCTGCCAAGCCGGAAAGACCTTAAAGTTAGTTTAACTAACCGTTTTCACTTCACAAAATTAACTTACCATTCATTATACGAGCCGGAGATAAACAAACGGAATTATTTGCAATTTGATTTTATTGATGCCCCACGCGATTGTAACTCAGTGCCGAAGGACACTTCAACATAATGTTTATGAGGGGGAAATGAATGCCAAAGTGTGCCAATCGCTTATCGCGAATTTGCAATAGTATTGTCCTTCGAATACGTGATACAAAAACACAACTACAGTTGAGTTTATAGATAGATATGACAGAGTGTGTGTGAGTGTGTATAATATTTATGCAAATTTGTCATTTTTATAATGTTGCATTTGCAGCAGCTGCAAGAGATAAACGTGCCAATAAATTAATGTGCTTTGCATTTCATTATTTGCTGCTGTCTGTCATACGATAGTAATTTTACAAAATGTATACAAATTATATGAATTGGATATTTGAATACCCCCTTCCTCTCTCCCCCTTCACCCTGCCCGATTATTGTCCTTCAACTTCTTTCTAACTGCATTTTCCGGCTAGTTTGGCATTACACACAAATTTAATTAAACACAATCAGCTGCAGGCAATGCGCATATGTAAATAAAAATATCCAACGATGAATGGGATTCATTCCAAAAAAATAACAGAAAGTACTTATTTAGTATACAAAGCAATGTAATACAAGGAGCAGTGAGTACCCTGTAAATAGGTTATTTGTATTAGAGAATTTACTTATTTATAAATATGTAAATGTACATATTATATATATTTAGCTTTTATAAATTTTTCATTGGTAAAATCTTATAAATTCGATAGTTTGTCACAGATTCTCTTAACTCCTCCTAAAAACCAAAATAATTTAACGTTTCTTTCTTTTTCCATATCAAAAGCTAAATACAAACCTTATAAAATTCTCTACTCGCACTTCATATACGTAGGGTATTCAAAAATAGTCCGATTACATTACCAAACCACTAGAGAGGTAGACTAATCTACTTTTCAGTCACACAAAGTGCTCGGGATGCACTTGCGATAGGGCTACCATGAAATGATTTGTATTGGTGAATAAAGCAGCTCATTTACCATTTGCACAACGTGTGAATTCGCTGCACAAATTTGTAGAACATGTCAAATTCAGTTCAAAAATAAGAGAAAAGAGTATATAAAAAACAAAAATAAAAAATCATACAAATTTGTTGCATGTAACCCAAAATGAAGAGGAACAAATTGGGAGCTGCTGTTGCAGTGACAGATGTTTGGACATTTGGTTGGAGAGAGAGAGAACGAGACAGAGAAAGAAGAACTTGGAGAAAAACAACAGAATGAAAATAAAAAAAAAAACAAATACAAAATGACTGACGCCATGCACAAACAATTTGCAATTCAACAGCTGAAAGGATCAGCAGTGACAAGCGCATTTGCTGCATTGCATGCTTGTCGGGGGAATATTTTGAGAATGTGGCTGCAGGGGGGACAAATGGATTGCGGGGGGTAAAATTTTTGCCACCCAAAGCGTCAACCATACACATGTTTCGATTCCGTTTGGTGCTGCCAACTCTATATCTGTGTACTTACATACAAATGCACGCTCCATTTTGTAATACCCTTCTGAAGAGCATAGCCGCCGAGGCCTTTAGTATGTTCAGATAGTACGGCTTTTAAAATAAAGCCATGCTGCTTCGATCTGTTTGATAATACCTTAGTTTGACATCAACAAAATGTATTGTGTACATTTTAATAACAACGTGAAACAGAGTCCTGTTTTTAGGCAATTAAAATAATTTCCCAAACCGCATTAATGAGTTTAACTGATATCTTATTTAAAATCTATTTGTTCACAACTACTATGTATAGAAAGAAATGCAAAGTAGTGTTGCAGTTTGAGGTTACCAAAAAAGTCATAGATAAAAGTAGTAAAACTTTCCTTTCATTTAATAATACTTTTAAGAGGGTACTTAGAGCAACAAGTTAGAGTATTTGTTAGTCTGAGTGTATTGTGGAGCTCTGTGTGCATTTTTCATATCTTATGCTTTTGCATGGCACTCGTAAATGCATTTGTTATTGTTGTTGTTCTTTTTTTTTTTTGCTATTGTTGTTTTTGTCGACACACCGATTTGTTGTTGGTCGTGTTGCCTTTGTTGTTGTTTTTATTGTTTTGGGCATTCGCATTGTTGAAATTAATGAATTTGTTCGTATTGCATGATGAGTGTGTACATGATGTGTGTGTGTGTGTGTGTGTATTGTTTTTTGAAGCATCCTTAATATGATGTGGACAGAACGATAAAATAAATGAAATTTTGTGCGTATGAGAAAAGATTCATAAAGTTTTTATGCTCATCCATGGAAATGGGGTAAATCGACTCTATATACTCTACATTCAAGAGTTTATTGTCAGGAATATTAAAGTTTGAGTCCATTTATGACTGCTTCTCTTTATTGATGTTCTAACTGTGATTAAGAAAATAACTCAAATGTGGCTTAAATGGACTCTCAAGTACAAGTATCTTTAGCTTATTGCCTAAGTTAATTGATTGTTGGACATTGGGATTAATTCACATTCTGTAATAACTTTTGTTTGTGTGGCCAATTAGTGTCATGAGTGGCAAAACACCTTGTTCTGGTCGAAATTAATTGATTATTAATTAGCATTGTGTTGCATAACCTGTGGCTAATAATGGCCAATCAACTATAACAGTTGAGAGAGAGACCTATTTAATATTTTATTAATAATTTCAAGTGTTGGTTTTAGCCAGCATTATTATGGGGTATTAGGTTAGAGTTGGAACGTGGTCGAAATGTCTAAAGAGAAAGCACTTAATGAAACTATTACGCGAATGCGGGCAAATTGAAAGCGAAATGCATTTTAATGCCACATTTTCAACTTAAATGAAATACACACATACACACACACCATGGCATACACATCCGCCCAGCGGAAGCCACAATGCGCCATAAAGATTGCAATGGCGTGGGCTGCCTGACAGACGGCCAGGGTCAGTTCCAGCTTCAGCTTCAGCTTCAGGGTTGTTGCAAGTGGAGTTACTGCGTTGCAAGCACGTAAAGATCGTTGCCATTGATTTATGCGCCACGTGCCAGCGGCAGCATGAAGCGTGAAGCGTTGAGCGTGCAACAAGCCAAGGCAAACGCGCCACATTTACTGTTGGCCAAGGGTCAGCTGCTAAATAAGTGTGTCAACGTAGACTCTCTCATCGTTCACTCCACTCAACTTCAGTCTACTCAACTCCAATCAACACAACTGGCAGTGTTCAGCATTCAGCTAAATGAAGCGTGCACCAAAGTATGCTGCGATTTTTCCTATTTTTAGACCCAGTACTTTAAAAAAGTACAAATGGGTCTATTAAGTTTGTGCAAAAGTGCGTAACAGGCAGAAGGAGGCGTGGCAGACCCCATAAAGTATATATATTCTTGATCAGCATCAACAGCCGAGTCGATATAGCCATGTCCGTCTGTCCGTCCGTCCGTCTGTCCGTCTGTCCGTCTGTCCGTCTGTCTGTCCTATTTTGTGTCACCTAGATCTCAGAGACCATAAGAGATAGAGACACCAAATTTGGCATGTAGGTTCATCTATATCTCCCATTGATCAAGTTTGTTTTGGATTTTTGCCACGCCCCCTCCGCCCCCGAAAATTGAAAAACAAAATTTCAAAGTCGAATTACAAGAGCCCCTTTGAGACTAGCGCCTTGATTATTGGTACATATAATATACACTATAGTCCAAGCCTGTGCAGAAAATTTCATTCCAATCGGATGATAAACGCGGAAGTTATTCAACTAACAATGTTACGGGCAAAAGGAAGAAGAAGAGACGCTGGCGACCTCTGTGTTTATTAACTTTGGTAGTGGCGCCATCTATTGTTTGGTACGCATTATTGAAGAACAATCAAAAGTGAACGCTTTGCACTCAAAAAGTACTGGGTCTCCTACTGTCGAGCTTGCTCCACTGTAGCTTACTGAATTTTTTATTTTTTTTTCTGTGTAAAACGTGCCCCATTCGCACTATGGAAATTTTTACAATTTCTGTGGTAATAATTCATTTACCATAAGCAATTGCATAGTGAAGACCTCAAACTATAATTACATAAGGTACATAACATAAGTGTTAATATAACAGTTGAATGCTAAATTATAAACTATCAAACCCAGCTGTTGTAAACAGAAGGCAAATGATCTAATTCTGAGTAAAGCTTTTGTACTTCTTTAAAACAATCATGCTTCATTCCTGAGTTAAGGAGGAAAAGCTTCCATAGTCCATTGGCTTCAACTTGAAGTGGTAGCTTGCCTGCCATTTTATGCTACAAAATTTGATTAAGTCCACGCCGGCGATAAGTTCATTGTGCGCTGAAAATGCTTCGTCTTGCCATGGCCATTACCATTTTACATAATTTGACATGGTCGTGATGTTAACGTGAACGTGAACGAGCATAGCAATTAACTCACATACACACGCACAGACACACACACACACAGCTGTTGTGGCCTAACGCAATTACAATTGCAGAACCAAAATTGCGCCTGTCGCCGACATCGGTGTTCGATTTTTGTCACGCATGACATGCGAGTAGGGGGCGTATGTAGGCAGCTTGGGCGTGGCATTTGCGGTGGACATGCCCCATTTCAGGATGCCCGCACACATTGTCACAAATGCCACAAATCGAACCCTGACGGTTGATGCCAGCGTTCAGTTTTTGCGGCTAGCGGCAGTAAAAATAACTCACAATCCGTGTAATCACTCATACGACTCGTTGGTTGATTTTAAATCTGATTTACTCAAGGATAACAAAGCAATTTAATATAGGGTATGCAAATTTTATGTTTTTTGAATAATGCACTTTTCAGATATATTGAGGTCTAATTTTTGAGTTACTAAAATTGTCTTGATCCACCAATACTAGGAAAATTTCATAATGAAAATAATAAAGGAATATTAAGAAATGCTTTACAAATGTCAAATGAGAACTTAAATGATTGTATAAATAAGTTTATCAAGAATAAACACATTATTTGATCGATCGTTCCTAATTGTTACTGAGAGTCCAGTTGGATAAAGTAACAGATAAATATAGGAGAAAGTTATATTTCTATTTAATTATTAATGTTCTATTATCTGTATTTTTTTAAGCAATTTTGTTGGCTACTGAGAACGTTTCAATTATTCATATTTGCTGCGGTAGCCTGTTAATGTTATAATGAGCTCAAATAAATGATAAAATATGCATGGGGAGAAAGTGCATAAAAACTCAAGAGAGTCAACAAATAAAAAAATTGAGTGATGATGTGGAAAGGGGATGGAAAATGCGACAGGATGGATGCCACGAGGCAAGCAATTTCCGCAACATTTGCACAGCTGCATCCGACGTGATTTGCATTAGCCACGCCCATATCTCAACGCCCATGTGACGCCCCTATCACCTCCTCCTCCTCCTTCTCTGTGTTACTTTTTTTATTTGAGTTGAGGCACATTAGATGTGAGTTTTTGTGCAATCTATGTGCATGTTGCACGTCATGTTTAGCTATGTTGCACTTATGGTTTTATTATACTATATTGCGGGCAAGGATTTATGGCTCAGCCGTTTATTTGCCAGTTTGCTAGACCAAAAGTTGCAACCGTCTGCTGTTGTCCCTGCCCCTGCCCCTGATCCTGATCCTGTTGCAGCTGCCGTTGCCGTTGCTTCAGATTTATGTGCGCTAACGACAAAACCGCAAATTGCGACTTAAGACAACGTTGTACAAATAAACTGCTGCAACTAATAAGCGCAGCAGTAGCAAAAGGATGCCAAAAACAAATTCGGACTAAATGTTGTCTCAACTTTATGGTCAACTGAACATAAATCGTTTCATTGAGCGTGTCAGCTGAGCATGTTGCAGCTACAACAAAGGAGACAGGACAACAAAACTTGGTCAGTTAGCAGAGGCACATAAGTTAGCTCTAAAGAAATTTGTTAGAGGCCAATTGTTGGTGGCTAATTATTTGTATGGGCCCACATTGCTAAGAGTATTTGTCCAAGCTGCAGTCTCAGACATTTCATTTTACACTTTGAATTGGCAAAGAAATGTGCCCATAAATTCAACTTTGCCAACTTTTTGCGCTGTCTGCCAAGCGAGGCAAGTAAAGAATGCCAAAAGAAGTGCAAAGCGCGATAACAACAATAAGTTGCCAGTTGCAAGTTGCAAGTTGTTCAGTTGCTCAGTTGCTCAGTTGCCAGTTGCTCGAATGCACAATGCAAGAGTCGATAGTTTTGAAATAGTTTTGGCATTACCAATGCCTTTATCCCTTTTCCCTTCTGTTCCCCTTTTGATAAGGCTGTCGAAGAGTCAACGCCGTTTACTGTCACTTCAATTTCCAAGGCGAAGGGAGGTCAAAGTGCTTGGCCAAAATTTATGCCATTTTAACAAGCAGCCAAACAACAACATGAAGTTCCGTTACAGTTTTCATTTCGTTCAGTTTCGTTTCGTTTCTTTTTGCTGCAAATGGGCATAAATTTGCATTTAATGCAGCTGAGAATGAAATGGTCTAAAATGAGGATAGCAAATGCCAAAAATTATTTTGCTATTTAGTATATAATTTCCTGGACTCAGCTTTGGCTCTTGCTGCTTGTCTGGCTGTGGTCTGGCTGTTGGTTGTTGGTTGTTGGTTGTAGGTTGCAGGTCGCAGGTCGTAGGTCGCCGGTCGTAGTTACCGCTAGGTGCCATAAAAGCGGCATAAATTTTTAAACTTTGCTAAAAATTTGCATTGCAAATATCTCACACACACAAACATACTCGTTTGCAGTAGTATTTTTCGCGTTTTGCATGCGGTTTTAACAGCGTTTGGGTCAGTCTATTAAAATGCAAAAACCTCAACACCCGCTCCCGCCTGCCGCTCTCTCTTTGCGTCCGGAAGTCCATTTTGTCTTGTCGTTCACGTCATAAATATGGCCAGGCAAATGGCGTCGCTGTTCATGGCTTAGTCTCTGTCTGCATGTGTGTGTCTGTGTGTGTGTGTATGCTTGTTTATGTGTGCTGCTTTTAATGACAATTTGCTTGGGGCTTGCATTAAATTTTGAGCGAATTTCACTTGACACATATAGTATACGTATGCACCTTGCCTTGGATTTGTTGTTTGGCTTTTATTTTAAGTGCATAAATTTAAATAATTTCCACTCTTTGCATTTGCTTTTACAACTCGCTTTGTGTATCTGGTTTTTATTTGTGGTTAGTGCCAGTTTGGTTTGGTCTCAAGAGGTGATGATAGGTCCTTTGGCAACAGGGTATTAAAGCTGTCAACTGCACTTATTTAACTATCTATCTTGGCTTTAATCAGTTTCAATTTTCAATCGATTAATTTTCAAATTGATTTGCCTCATTCATCTTAATTTTTCTGCCCCTGGGAAATACCACAATATTTTTGACAGCTTTATAAGTCAAGGTCACTTTATTTGAAAATCGAAAAATGGCAATTGCCTACAATTTAATTGGTTATGAATAGATATATGAATACATATGTGTATATAATATAAATGGTAAGGTGTATGTGCTATGTGTCACACTTTTTGGTTATTATGTTCCACACGAATGCTTTAACATGACAGAATTTACTAGCCAAGTAGAAGACGAAGCTGTCGCTTGTCACTTAACGTGAAAAACAATTTTTCTCCAGCTTCTATAAAGCTGTATTTGGCTATGCTGTGTGTATGTCTGTCTGTGTGTGTGTAGCTATCAAAAAACCAATTTTCGGTGCTAAATTGATGTTTATAGCAATGTACGATGATGACAACGACTAGCAACGATGGTGTTGCTGCCTTCGATGGCGATGATGAGCTTGTTGTGACCACCAAGCATCTCTTCAGTCAGCTGAATCCCCTCCCTTTACCCCCCTTTCAACAGCCGCTGATGAAGACAAAGTGTCAATGCGAAAAAAACTAAACGCCAAGCCGACAGTCTGGGACCTGACTTGCTACAATACGGCAATGAAAATCCTTTTTAGACTCAACTCAACTCAACTCAACTCAACTTTACTCGACTCGAGTCTCCTCTTCTCTCATGACAACTTGATAGCATTTTGATGCTTCCGCTTGTAATTTATGTGACACTTGCAGTACCATAGATCAGCAGAGGAGCTGCGGGCTATATCATGATATCACTATGATGTGGTTGTCGTTGTTATATTGGCTTTTATTAGCTATTTTCAGGCAGCTTATGAGCTGTTGATTTGCTTGAGCAAATTCCATCAAAAGCTATCAGGATCAATATGAGTGCATTGTTCACTAGAATGTCACAGACATGTCAGTGTTGCTATGTTCTAATCATTTATTTGAACGAGTCTCAAGTTCACATAGATACATACACACAAACACACACACACACACCACAGACGGCTTCCTTTTGTTATAGATTCGCGCTGCTGACGTTTGCACTTGAGAAGCATAAATGCAATTGCATATTAATTGAAACTCACTCATACATCAGCGCCAGTCGCTTAAGGGTGGAATGCACTTCAAAACTTCTGCTCGCTGCATCACACATCAATTACTTCACCCTCGCCCTTGTCCTTGCATCATACGCCCCGTCAGCCACTGACACTTGCCACTTTCCACTTTCCACTTGCCGCTTGCCCCTTTATGAGTATTCTGAGTAAATTAAAACGTTTCGTTGCACACTCACATTTTAATGAATGCCTTTCAAATGCTTTTCTCATGCTTACAATTCGATGCACTCGAGCTCTTCCCTCACCGCCCTCTCACCACTCTTCATTTAAATTTTGCATATGTCTGAGTCAGATCAAAGCCATGATACCCTAGTCCCCCTTTTACTACAGCTTCATGCGGTATTAAAGGCAATTAGATGCCGGAAAGACGCTTGTGATATCAGCGGCATTTATGATAAATGGGTCCTCTGGTACTTGGAACGGGAAAAATAGATTTGATAGTAAGAACATTTTCATTTAAACAAATGTAAATTATTTTCTTATTTACATTTATTGTTAAGTTTTATATTTCTGGTCAAAAACATACATTTATAGCTAAGTTTAATATTATTTATTTATTAAATAAATAAATAAATAAATTTTTTTATAATTATTAAATATTTGCACTAATCAATTAATTAGTTTATTTATTAAATCATTAAATCAAATAATAAATATAATATGCATCATTGTTTGTCGCCATTTTCAACAACATTTTTAACGATTCATGATATTTTTAAATAAAGTTCCTATTTTAGTACTAACTTATGATGTTGATAAATGGAAACACCGTAGCTCTTTAGATTTAAAATGTAAAGAGAGCTAGAAGATTTAAGAGCAGCAATTGTTGGTGCTTTGAAACGGAAGTTCAATTTAAATTAGATAAAAGTATCAACATCAGTTGAAATGCTATCATTGTTTTACCTTACTGAAGTAGGTTGATACTCTTTGATTAGTCACTTAATTGCACAGCTGTTTTATTTTAGAATTTGTGTCATTGCCATAATCTTTTTACAGTCAAAAAGCAACTCGAACAAAACTGGAACGTATTTGATAACCACTAGGCATTTGAAGCGATTTACTTGCGGCTGCAGCTTCAATTTGGCTTCTTGTAATTGACAGTAAGATGAAATTGTTGGTCTGGGCGTGTTCATTGTGCCTGATTGGCAATGGCGTGAGTGGCGTTTTCTTTGACGGACTTAGCGAATTCTTTGGCGGGAAAACTGAAGAAACTGCTGCTGAGATGAAGCCTGTCAATTCAAATAATACAACGGCAGGAATTCTTGATGAAATGGAGCAAGCAGCAGACAGTCTAGATGGTCTATGGTTACAATTCAGAAAGGTAACATGAGTAGTCCAAAGGAATCATAAATAGTGAACATTATGTGTATTTCAGGAACTGCTTAATGTTGTGAACAGCTTCAGTTCGAGCGATGACGTTGATGGACACAGTACAACACCCACGGCTCCCTCAACTGGTAATATAATGCAACAGAAGCCCAAACCTAATGATATGAATGCCAATACGACAACAACAACAGTTGCTACAGCAACATCAACAACCAAAATAAGTGTTATACCCACTGAAAAGCAAGAGTTGTCTACGAGCACACCGCTTCCATAAGGGAGTAATGTAAGAGGAATAAATTCAATAATTAAATACACAAATTTAAGTGAACAGCAGGTACTTTTTCACCCTTGCAGAGGGTATTATAATTTTGTCACGAAATGTGTAACGCATTGAAGGAAGCCTCACAGACCCCATAAAGTATATATTATCTTGATTAGGGTGACGAGCTGAGTCGAAATAGCCATGTCCGTCTCTCCGTCTGTCTGTCTGTCTGTCTGTCTGTCTGTCTGTCTGTCTGTCTGTCTGTCTGTCTGTTTCTATCTGTTTCTATGCAAACTAGTCTCTCAGTTTTGAAGCTAACTTGATGAAACTTGGTGCAGACCCGTCTTTTTGCTGCACGCAGTACATATGTCGGAACCGGCTGCATCGGATAACTATATCATATAGCTGTCATAGGAACGATCGGTTGGAACTAAACATTTAGTATGAAAAACTTTTTTGTTTCTCAAGATATCTCAAGCAAATATACACATTGTGTGTTTGATTAAGTTCTAAACAGGCTGGCCAAATTTGGCTTACACAGCTGCACTGCAAGGTATCCAAACTTTGGCGCGACAAAGTTATCTTGCTCTATATTTATTTACAAAACAATGAACTGGCTTAAATATTTACCCAGATGTCGTCTGTCTTTACGATACAGAATATTCCCTAACTTTGCAGCGACAAGCAACAGTTCAATATCATTTGAATAATAGGTATGTTGAGCCCTTGTTATTATCTGCCAATACTTTTGGTAACACTTCATGCATCGCCGTTACAGGTACGCCTTAATAATTGCTAAATCATTGAAGATTCTTTAAATTAAAATGTGTGGTTAGACTGCACCCTCAGGTGTTGCTGTGATGGGCATCGATCGGATTACTTTTCCCGCGGATATTGCGGATTTTGATTATGCTTTGATTGATAAAGGAAAACTGCAGCAGTTAAAAAATAAATTACAAGAAACAGGTAAGTTTCTGTTTCGTTTCTAAGTAAGCTTCGTTATTCATGTCATTTATTCCGTAGAGGTTAACATGATGTTGATGCAGCTGCTGCAGCTAAATATGATGAAAATTATGTTTATGTTAGATGTCGTCATCTTAATATGCCTTTTCTTTTATGCCAGGGAAAGTAGCTAAAAGTATTGAAAGTACACTTGTTGACTAAGATATCCACTCACACTTTTAATAAGTATTTCCAAAGTAAAATAATAAATGCATATGTATTTACCAGACAAACACATGCCATTTTTTGTATCTTGTTTTTTAATTATTGACAGAAGAGAAGAATATTTAAAACATTTCAATGCAACATTAATGAATTTATAGAATTACTTTGTGTTCTTTTATGTTCGCACAATGGAAGATCAACATTTGATTTGCACATATCAATTACTGAAGTCTGGTTTAATGACATGTAGCCTTACACATTTTTGTTATTTTAATTTTGAATTAATTATTTAAATTTGAACATGTTTCCATTAATATAATATTTATTCAGTTGCATCAAAGGCCGAGATGTTTAATAAATTATCGTTGCTTCTTCGCTCATCTTCAGTCTTCAGTTGACAAAGAAATGCAAAGGTTTCTCAGGGATTTCAGCGCTTCCAGCTAATACAACTTGTATATCCCTTGCAGGTGTGTTTTTAACGAAAGTTCTAATTGAAGTACATGAAAATTTAAACAAACTTAAATACTTATAAAATAGTCTGCACCAGTGAAGGATTCAAATTTGGTTTTAGGTTTCATTCAAGGGGCTAATTTGCCTGATGAAATGCAATGGAATATAAGGAAATCTTTGGAAATGGAACAACTGTTATGGGAGAAACATATTTTGAGTGAGTAAAAGAATTTATTAAGCATATTATTCAACAAGTTATTGAAATTATTTTATTCTTCTAGGCTTAGAACTTGAACGCCAATTGCAGTTGCAAAGGATATTGGTAGTTATGGCACTTGTAACTGATTTCATTTTGTTAATATGTCTTTCAATATGGTATTTTAAAAGAGAAGAAATTGTTACAAAATCAGAGGTTTAAAATTTTCACTAGAAATTTGTATTAGCTACAATTAAAATGTTACTTACATGCGATTTGCGCTCTGTTGATATTGTGTATACGCCGTATTGGCTGTTGTTGTACTTGTTGCATTTGTTACACACACTCGTGCATTAATTACAAGCCACTTTACGCTTGGCCTGGCCAGAACCACGAACAACGAACAACGAACAGCAAACAGCGAACAACGAATTCCATCGAAATCGATTATTAAATATTGGCAGCTGGTCATTGCGCCAAGAACTCAGTGTGCCAATTCCAAATGATATGAATGCCAATACGACAGCAACAACAGTTGCTACACCAACATCAACAACCAAAATAAGTGTTATACCCACTGAATTGCATGAGTTGTCTTCGAGCACACCGCTTCCATAAGGGAGTAATGTAAGAGGAATAAATTCAATAATTAAATACACAAATTTAAGTGAACAGCAGGTACTTTTTATACCCTTGCAGAGGGTATTATAATTTTGTCACGAAATGTGTAACGCATTGAAGGAAGCCTCACAGACCCCATAAAGTATATATATTCTTAATCAGGGCGACGAGCTGAGTCGATATAGCCATGTCCGTCTGTCCGTCTGTTTGTCTGTCTGTCTGTCTGTCTGTTTCTATGCAAACTTGTCTCTCAGTTTTTAAGCTAACTTGATGAAACTTGGTACAGATCCGTCTTTTTGCTGCACGCAGTACATATGTCGGAACCGGCTGGATCGGATAACTATATCATATAGCTGCCATAGGAACGATCGGTTGGGACTAAACATTTAGTATGAAAAACTTTTTTGTTTCTCAAGATATCTCAACCAAATATACACATTGTGTGTTTGATTAAGTTCTAAACAGGCTGACCAAATTTGGTGCAAATCGGACTAAAATATCATATAGCTGTCATAGGAACGATCGGTTCGAAAACAACATTTAGAATGAAAAACTTTTTTGTTTCCCAAAATATCTCAACCAAATATACACATTGTGTGTTTGATTAAGTTCTAAACAGGCTGGCAAAATTTGGCTTACACAGCTGCACTGCAAGGGTATCCAAACTTTGGCGCGACAAAGTTATCTTGCTCTATATTTATTTACAAAACAATGAACTGGCTTAAATATTTACCCAGATGTCGTCTGTCTTTACGATACAGAATATTCCCTAACTTTACAGCAACAAGCAACAGTTCAATATCATTTGAATAATAGGTATGTTGAGCCCTTGTTATTATCTGCCAATACTTTTGGTAACACTTCATGCATCGCCGTTGCAGGTATGTCTTAATAATTGCTAAATCATTGATGATTCTTTAAAGTAAAGTGTGGTTAGACTGCACCCTCAGGTGTTGCTGTGATGGGCATCGATCGGATAACTTTTCCCGCGGATATTGCGGATTTTGATTATGCTTTGATTGATAAAGGAAAACTGCAGCAGTTAAAAAATAAATTACAAGAAACAGGTAAGTTTCTGTTTCGTTTCTAAGTAAGCTTCGTTATTCATGTCATTTATTCCGTAGAGGTTAACATGATGTTGATGCAGCTGCTGCAGCTAAATATGATGAAAATTATGTTTATGTTAGATGTCGTCATCTTAATATGCCTTTTCTTTTATGCCAGGGAAAGTAGCTAAAAGTATTGAAAGTACACTTGTTGACTAAGATATCCACTCACACTTATAATTCGTTTTTGCAAAGTAAAATGATAAATGTATATGTATTTACCAGACAAACACAGCAGTTTCTTTCATCTTGTCTTTTAATTATTGACAGAAGAGAAGAATATTTTAAACATTTCAATGCAACATTAATGAATTTATAGAATTACTTTGTGTTCTTTTATGTTCGCACAATGGAAGATCAACATTTGATTTGCACATATCAATTACTGAAGTCTGGTTTAATGACATGTAGCCTTACACATTTTTGTTATTTTAATTTTGAATTATTTATTTAAATTTGAACATGTTTCCATTAATATAATATTTATTCAGTTGCATCAAAAGCCGAGATGTTTCATAAATCATCGTAGCTATTTCGCTCATCTTCAGTCTTCAGTTGACAAAGAAATGCAAAGGTTCTCAGGGATTTCAATAGCGCTTGTGCTAATACATTTTGTATATCCCTTGCAGGTGTGTTTTTAACAAAAGTTCTAATTGAAGTACTTGAAAATTAAAACAAATTTAAATACTTATAATATAGTCTGCACCAGTCAAGGATTCGAAATTGGTTTTAAGTTTCATCAAAGGGGCTAATTTGCCCGATGAAATGCAATGGAATGTAAGGAAATCTTTGGAAATGGAACAACTGTTATGGGAGAAACATATTTTGAGTGAGTAAAAGAATTTATTAAGCATATTATTCAACAAGTTATTGAAATTATTTTATTCTTCTAGGCTTAGAACTTGAACGCCAATTGCAGTTGCAAAGGATATTGGTAGTTATGGCACTTGTAACTGATTTCATTTTGTTAATATGTCTTTCAATATGGTATTTTAAAAGAGAAGAAATTGTTACAAAATCAGAGGTTTAAAATTTTCACTAGAAATTTGTATTAGCTACAATTAAAATGTTACTTACATGCGATTTGCGCTCTGTTGATATTGTGTATACGCCGTATTGGCTGTTGTTGTACTTGTTGCATTTGTTACACACACTCGTGCATTAATTACAAGCCACTTTACGCTTGGCCTGGCCAGAACCACGAACAACGAACAACGAACAGCAAACAGCGAACAACGAATTCCATCGAAATCGATTATTAAATATTGGCAGCTGGTCATTGCGCCAAGAACTCAGTGTGCCAA